>JAANIC010002605.1:580118-648158 GCA_017607545.1 Acromyrmex charruanus
ATCTTATATGTATATATAATTAATGTTAATATATATTAATATATTACTTTAATTATATTACTTTAATATAATTTTTAGTTTTCCTTAGAAAGATGAGAGAGAGAGAGAGAAACATACCTCGAATTAAATAGTACATTAGCTCTATTATTAATAAACCATACTAATACGAATGAGAAACCGGTGACCAAGCTACCCAGAATCAGATTGAAACGTTCCGTCGCTGCTGCTGGTTTGAGAAACATTCTAACGCTTAATGTTTGCCATATGGACTCTGTCCAAGTTGAGTAGACACCCGATTTCATATCGTATCCTATAACGGGAAAAACAATTGGATACGTTGAGCTTATATCTATTGTGAATGATGTAGTAACTTACCCTCGATAATAAATGCCGGACTCACGGCTGTACTGTAATTAACAGTTGAATTGATACATAAGCCCGAGAAGTTTTGACCGCTCATCCAGGCGAGTCGATTTTCGTAGCACATTGATTCGTTCATCTCGTAGAGCTTTTCACCGGTCAGATATGCTAAAAGCTGGCCCGTCAAAGTCGTCGCGATGTTGAGCGCTCGGTGCACCCCGACATACAATGGCAAAACCTGATCGACCAATTTAGTGTTAGGTGACGAAGCCGCACGGAACAGATTACACTTCGCGCTTTCCAAATAGCAATGTAGCATTTCCGAGATAAGATTCTCCATAGATCTCCTTACTGGCAGATCGACAGGCTGCGGCGCCTCACCCGTCACCTCCCAATAAAGCTCATTAGCAACCTGAAGAGCAATTTTCGCTAAATCTGATGCAAGCGTGCTAGTATCGTTTCTAAAACATGATACACGAGAGAAAATCTCAATAATGTAAAATCAAGTAATACTAAAATATGAAATATATATCAAGATTGAAACACAGAAAAGTTGTGTATGTACTTATCAAAACCGAGACTCTCCGCATTATCCAAGATGCCATTATAATATCGATTCTTAAATTGTTCCTCGTGATTGCTTATAACGACGGTCGTTAGATTAGGTTTCACTTCCAGAAAACTTTGCACGGACGTAGGTGGGACACTACCATATTTAATCTTCGCCTTCAACGTTTTATTCAGACGGATTATTATATCGTCTTCGCCGTTAGTGTGAAGAAATATCTTTCCCGGGCCCAACTGACCAAACTCGATCACACTAAGGATATCGTCGAATTTCAAATTGATTCCACCAAGGACGTTAAAATTGTTATGTTTCAAGTCGTATATCATACGACTGGATCCTATATAATCGAATGCCTCTCCATTCAGTAGAGAAAATACAACGTTCGTCTCTAGATATGATAAGAATAAATAACAATAAGTGATGTTAGAGAGACATATAAATAGCCAAACAGAAAAATGCCTTCAATCTGAATTAGATCTAAGGGCTTAAGGCTCCTCAGTTTCGTAAAGTTAGCGGCGATGTTTTCTTACTGGATTATTTACATTTTAATAAATTAGAAATTATGTTCTTTGTGATGCAATTGCGGTAATTTATTAGAACACAAGCGATCCAACAAGAAATCATATGTCGCTTAAACTGCTCACCGAATAAATATACATGTACGGAGTGAGACATTAAATTGAGACAATTTGAATATCTTGCAAGAAAATTAAAAAATATTCCAGACGAAGTTGTATCGTCTGAAAGGGACAAATAATGATAAAATGATTTTTCATGATTAAAGGAATTGTCTAATTTTTTTCTAATAATCTGATTTTTCTAAAATTATTCTGCATATAAAAGTATAAAAAATGAATAATTTATGAGATGTTTATATCCTTTATTCTAACATAAAATTGACATTGATTTTGGCATGAATTATAAAATATATATCTTGTTAATTTAAACTTTTTAATAACTCTAATACTCTTATATGAAAAAATAACTAAAAAGAATATAATATATCTTTTAAAAATCATATAATTCTATTTTTAAAAAATCACTGTGATCTTTATGTGATTTCGAAAAATCGATTTCTTCAAGTTTGATTTTATTATTATTGTCCTTCAGACAATACAACTATTTGGAACATTTTTTTCTAAAATGTTTTCTTTTTAAGATATTCAAGTATCTCAATTAAAATGGATAGTCCTATATATATATATGAATAACTAGTCATGTTGTAACAATTTTGAGGAGAGTTGAATACGTACTGTCGACGGTGGCATTTAAGGAATTCAGATAGTACGCAGTAGCAAGTAAAGTAACCAGTCCTGTTACGACGTTACCCGCACCGGGCGACACGCCATCGAATAAAGACGATGCATCCAATCGTGCCGTTACCATTATCACTGTATTGTTACTTTCATCGAGAGGCGCCAAGGGCCAGTGTATGTTTCTATCTCCAAGCGGATCGCAAAACTGCGTTGGGTTGAAATTCAACATTAAATCTGTACGCTTTATACAAGATTCAGAGTTAATGGCAGCATACATGAAGGACTTCATTTCTATCGCGCAAAGAGACCTCTGATATTGCGTTTCAAGATCGTGTGCATTGTGTATCCAGAAACAAGATTTTATAGCCTCCAAGGCTGTCTGATTCTGAAAACGTGACACTTTTAGTATTTGTTTGAACGTGTCTTCCAAATAGAATTTGTATTAATATATCCTTATAACAAATTTAATCACTTACATAAGTTGCATTATATTAGAGATCTATTTTTTTTGTGGCTGAATTAATGTACAGTTGTTGTATTTAAAATGAAATATATATTTAGAAATTTATGAAAGCAAGACGGAAAATTTTTAAGCAATTCAAAGTGCAGCGACAAAGAACAGACCTCAGACGTCTGTTCTTTTCAATTGAATTTTTTCTATAGTTTCTTTTTCTTTTTTTCTTTTTATATTGAAGAGGAACAAAGAGAATATGAAGTATATAAAAAGTTTAGCTAAAGGACGAATCTTAGATTAGTGCATATCAAAAGTTATTATATATAAAATTAACAAAATTAAATGTAAAAGTATATAAATATTTTAAATGACATCATGTTACTTAACAGAATATACATATATTTTATTGTAAAAAATGATTGTTGTACCACTGCATTTAGATACTTTATTTAAAGCAGTCTTTAATATGCACTAATCCAGTATACTAATGTAATATGAGTAAAGACTAAGGCACACAGAAAAACTTGAGCAGTAAAACGTAAGCAGCAAGCAAATTGGTCAATAAATCATAAAGCAATAACATAAGTTGTAACAAATCCTAAATGTTGATTTGCTAATTGTTTATGTCTTATTGCTTAAATTTTTTGTGTGTAATAGCATAACCTTTAATCGAATTCGTTAAATACAGATCTAACCTCTGTGTAAAACATGGGAAATGGCCAATCTTCCATGAGTATTGCAGTTCCGAAAGGATTCCATGGCTCTATGTTATTGCATTTCTTATAACCAGAGTATCGATTGGGACACTTATCCTCAGGTGAATAATGTAACGGACGTTCATGGCTGATATTTTTTGTCAGCAGCACCCCATTTATGTTGTTTGTATCTTTTAATCTTAGAAGCGTGGTTCTGTTGAACATCTCAAATGAAAGGACCACGGTATATGGACCGGCAGTAGCGTTCTTTTCTAACCAAGCAATATCATTTTCTATCTCCACCAAATGTACTACGCCTACACTTCCCGATCTACTAGCTGGAATATCACAATGTCAGTAAAATAACTTGAAATAATCAGTCCTGGAGAGCTAGACAAGATTGATGATTAACAAAGAAGCAATTGATAAAAGGTTTTAATTCTTACAGGAACATCCAAACTGATGTGTACCATTGTGTCTTCTGAAACATGCAGCTACACCATCGAAGGGCATATATATCATGTCCTTTATTCTTTCGGAGGTCACTGGAAATTAATATATAATTATTATAATAATTACGACATTACTAAAATTAAATCATATTAAGATTGAATAGAACATGTAGAGTTCATCATTACCTGAATTTATGATAACAACTATTAAAATATACTTCCACATTTTCACTGTCATATTTTATTGTTATCGTTTGCACTTCAATTTTATAATCGGCTACAATTTTTGAGATATTACCTGGTACTATTACGACACATCTCGAACGCGAAATATGAAAATTAATAACGATACGTTACATGAGTCATGATGAATTCACTTTGGTTAGAATTGTTTATTAGATTCTTTCTCGCATATAATGTTCGCAAAAAAATCTAAAATTATTCAAATTGCAAAAGAGAAACTTTGAACAACTCGTATATACACAAACGTAATGTACCAAATGCAGTATAAAATTGCTTACAAATTGCTTTGTCGCTTTGTCGATAACTCATGCCATCAGTGGCCATCAGTGGCCATCACTGTGACAGGATGCATTCCAAAATTCGATTCTGTTAATCCAATAATCATCTTATCCTTGTTCTTCACCGAATGTTGAACAAAGGTACACTAGGCATCGATGGCTGCGTTCAGCAGAATGTTTATTTTGCAACTGTTGGAAGTTTTCTTCGTGCTGATTGGGTTATGCTTTCAGAGGAATGTTCCAATCTCAGCAGAGAATTATAAAACGATTGCAAAACTGTTGTGTTCTGCTGAATGCAGCCTTTGGCTTAGTTTCCATCGAGGATTTAATTCGGATCAGAATGTAAGAACCAACCAACTACAGCCGAATATTGCAGTCGAACGACAGGGGAATGTTCGATTGTAGTTGGTTGGTTCTTATATTCTGATCCGGATTAAACTCTTGGAAACTAGGCCATTGATGCCTTCCCGTTTGAAATTAGTTTCCTATTCGCTGGCAAACCTAATAGTCATGATGAATGAATATCCAAATATGAAGTGTACGATCGGAGGAAACTAATTTAGGAGGAAAGAAACAATCATCTACAGTCGAACAACAGGGGAATGCTCGACTGTAATTGGTTGGTTCTTACATATTGATTCGGATTAAACCCTCGGTGGAAATTGAATCAATGACGCCTAGTATACATTTTCACGTGCTGCTAAAATAAGCAATTGGAACAACAGATTTGTCGCTCGTTATCCAGCGATTGAAATTTTGTAGTTTGAACAATTTCAACTACAAACGTCAAACGCTCAAACGCTATTGACAGTGCTGACATACTGTATCAACCGTGTTGGCCATCGTTGACTGCGATACATAACCTAATTTATTTTTTTTTTATTGCTGATCCAGATAGAGGATTCTATGTATTCAGAATAATCTAATAACTGTTTAATTCAGCGTATTAATATCGCAAATGATACATGAAAAATACGAATAATATATCGAATCTATAGCTCAAATGTCAAATTTAACGCTTCTTATCCTTGTATAAAATTGTCGCTCTAATAGTTTTGCGACAAAAGTCGTAACGTGATCTTCTTTGTCGTTGAAATGATCAATTTGAGCAGCTCATGAGAGGTTCTGCACAATAAAAGGAATAGAGAACAAAGAATAAGAATTTCAACCTATCAGAAATGATGTATTGTGGAATACACAATTTTTGATAGATCGAAATTCTTATTCTTTGTTCTCTGTTCCCTGTTCCTTTTATTATCCCTTGAAAATGCACCTTAAAGGATAAAAAATACGCGGAATTGATAGTCGAGTTTTGGAACGCACTCCAAATATATCAAAGGGTTGATGGTCTTTAATAGTATCTCGTCGATGGTGTAAATAATTTGAAATGAATCTGATTGTTCAAAAGTTGGAGAATTCCAATCCACAAATATCAGATATCGAAGGGCTCTGATTTGTAATCTGCAAGTATATTTTCGTAAAATAATTGCACAGATCGAAATCGGCAGGCCGAAGTTTTGCATCTGAAGTCGTTAAATAAAAAATTTTGTGAAGAATCGAACAGAATTCCAATTTCGAATTGGCGAGAACGCAGAGTGGATCCGTGTCTCTTGTGCGAATTATTTGTTTTGTAATGGAACAAGCGGAACGGAGCATGTCGAGCGAGGAGTGCAAAGGCAAGAGCCCTTTAGCGTGTAGTTCCTGGAGGTATGGAACTCCGATGAAGCGAAACAATGCTCACTTGAAGCGTCTAAAATATCAAAATAATACGCAACGGCTACCATTCTCTGTTCTGCCGAATCATATTACACCCCCGTCCAAGTTGAGGAAGTTCATTACTAAGAATCCATTCGAGAATCCTGATCTGATTAATCGACTGCACCTGTCCGCAATCAGCCCGAATCTATTCGCCAAGGTCATTTTGCTTGAAGCTCCTTAAAGAATACTTCGATCGACAAAAATACTTCTATTGAGAGGCAAGTGCTAATTGCTAAAATTACTGCAATATTTAGGTCTCCAGCCCTATGCAACAGTCACCAGAGTTTATGTGGAACATAGACGAATTGGCTCACATGAAACCAGTAAAAATAGAAGAATTTCCCATGCAGCAAATGTATTCTCCAGAGCCAGAATTGGAGATAAGAGCTCAGGCAGCTATAGATCGGTTTTTTAAACAGAATCAGATAATTCCTAGCCCTTGGGACATCAAGCAGAAAGGTAACAAACCATTTTCCTTTGACACTCCCAATAGGTCCTCGAAACATTTCAACTCTATCCAGGAAGTTTCAAAATCTACGAAAGATGGTAAGACAAATTCGAGCTTGATATTTCAAAATCATTTTTTATCTCATCGTTGTTTTTAGCATGGAGTCAGACAATATTGTCTCTACCTTTGGAACTGCCACAAGATGTGGAAGAAAGTTTGAAGCCCTTCTTCACTTTTACTCAGGTTGGTGTAAAGTGGCTATCGAGATGGAAACAGCTTGACATTAATTATCCTTCTGATAAGAAAAATCTGATAAAAATATCTTATGTCTTTCAAAGGAACAGAATGTAGACTGTGACGATGCAAATTCGAGTAACAATTCACTGAGAAGAAAATTATTTGCTTGTCAAGACGAGAGTACTGATAATGATAACGACAGTTTTACGTCATTATCACCGGTAAAAACAAGTGAATCCATGGTGTTAGTATACAGCCCTCCTCAAAGTGGTATGTTTGTTCACGGTACTCCATTGAAGGTATGTGGTGAATTATATAAAATATGTTTAGATAATTTTTGTATATGAAAATAGTAAGAGGGATGTTAAAAAAGTATTAATTTTATAAGAGTATCACAATAAGTAAGTAAAAGGGAATTTTTTTTATTTAAACTGTGAAATGTAATTTTGATCTTCAAACAATTTTAATTTGTTGGGAAAGTACTAAAATTAATATACGAAGTTATTAAATATATAAGAAGTTATTATTATGAGTGTGTTAAGAAAAATATAAAATTGAAGTAAAATAGAATTTCTGTTAAATATTGAACATTTAAGAAAAATGGATTTTAGACAAAATCGAGCATAGCCAAAATACTAAATTATTATTGCAATGAGAGAGCAATATGCATGATTTAAGATCTCATGTGTATTCTTTTTAAATTTTTTTTTTTTACTTTTCTTATCAAACAGAATATGAACGACTAGAGATGACATTTCTAGCAGGAATTAATATTTGTGAAACAATAATAATAATTTATGGTACTAGCTTCATATGCTGATTTTAATATTTTGTGACAAATTAAAATTTCTTAAAAGCCAGAATCAATTTCTATAGCTGGAAAACTACAAAAAACATATTATATTTATTTGCTACTTTGGAAGTCAAAATCATTACCTTTTTAACATCCTCTTTTACATCTCATTGTCAGTAAATAATAAGATCAATTATAGTATCGCTGAAATTAATGAAATAATATATTCTAGATGCTGCTACAAACTAGGCGGCAAAGCAGTAGTTCCTCCATAGTAATATCTGAAAATTTATCGCCTAATATCTCACCAATACATAACACTGAAAACAATAAGTTGTACAAAAGAATTGAACATTGCTCTAGTTTGGCCACTCGACTAAATTTCATGACAGATATAGACACAAACGATGCAGCCGAGGGAAAAAGTTCAAGTTCGATTAATAGCCATCATTCGTTAGGTAAGTAAATTTGCTTTCTGTTTTAGCTTAATTTTTTAACATTCTGTTAATCTTTATTTTTCTTATCTTTACTTGAAACTTTAGAAAAGAAGTTACCTTTATTGTTTTAATAAAATGGGAAGGATAGTTTTCCCATTGTTATAAGGAAAATTTCAATGCAGGCACTTGTCTGCAACATATGTCACAGTTAGAATTCTAAAAAATTTAGTTAAATAAGTGAATACAGAGTGCTCTAAAATTCGCGCATTTGGAATACAGAACATGATACTTTATCCTAAAAATAATTTTTTCCTTTAGCAAAATTGTGTCCGTTAAATGATTTTTGTGCTTATTTATTAACTTCAACCTGTTCTTCTGCAAAAACTACTTATCGGATGCAATTTTGTTAAAGAAAAAAATTGTTTTTTTGTGCTAAAACGAACAACTTTTTCCTATAATAAAATTACATTCGATAAATAATTTTTGCGTTTACTGCAAAAGAAAAAAGTTGTTTGTTTTAGCATAAAGTATCGTGTTCGAATGTGTGAATTTTGGGACACCCTATAGAAAAATTAGGTCTAAGCATATAATTATACGACTTTATGGAGAATAAATTTTAGATATTTATTACATCATCTTTCCTGTTAAAATATTTAGTATCAATGTCTGTTACAGACAAAACAAATATGCTCGTAATAGTACTATATTGAAAATGTATTTTAGATATGTCTGATAGCGAAAGTGACGTTAAATGTACCGAAGAAAATGGTAAATGGATAATTATAAATAACGATAGAACAAATGCATGTCATTCTGTTAACATGGAGGAAACAAAAAGTATAAATTCACCTGATAATACTGTGCATTCTAACGGTATCGTACTTAATGATAAAGAATATAATAATGAGACTAGTTTAAAAATTGCGCCGGAAGTTACAAGTTTTTCGCGCAAAAGTCATAAACAGAGTAACATAATGTCCGGTGCTTTCGAGCATCAAAGTATCTCAAACTCTATTCAAGACACTGGTTACCAAACTTATAGTATGAATAGCATAATGCACACAATAGATAGTTACAATACTTCCATGAGCCAAAAACCTGTTTGGAACGAAAGAATAATGACATCCAGGGATATTGCTCAGTTATCTTGGAAAGAAAACATGACGAACGTATTTAGTTCTACACCTTCCAAATATAATAAAGAAAGAGAAAATGGAACTTAAAAGTAGTTATAAAAATCAATTCATAGAAAAAATGCTCAAAAAATGCTCAGTTAGGTCACAATATTAAACTTATGACTATCAGAAATAGTGAAATGTGCATGCGTTCTTATAATAAATGTATGTTTTGTCTCTTATATAGTCAATTAAATTAAATGATTCTTTGACGATTACATCTCAATGTGACATAGCTAATGTTATCTTCTTTACATATTGACTTGATGTTTTCAAATAATTTAATCTAAATAATTAATATCATAGGTATTATTCTAAATTTTAATGTATAGGTCTCAATATATTTATTATATAAATATCTTTTCATCGATATTATGTTATATTCTTAATGTTTGTTTTATTCTATCAAAATATTTAAACATAACATTCCAAAGTTTTTCTTAAAAAAACGCATTATTTTTTAAAAATATATATACTTATAAAATCATTTTTTTAAATTGTATGATCAACATTAACATATTGCTGTATATTCCTAATAATTAATTATCATATTGTACCTATAGAATACATATATATTAAAATATGCCAAATTACTATGTAGAATAAGAAATGTTAAATAAAATAATCAACAAATTTTGTTGTTTTCTTCATTTGTTTCATTAGATAAAATTTTCTTGTAGTTACAGCCTAAAATATTAAATATACTCAAGATATATATAAGCAAGATCAAAAACTTAACAAACATTTTACAGCATGATTCATCTAAAATGAGTAATAATAATAATAATAATAATAATAATAATGATATATATAATTGTAATATTACATATTACGCCAACAAAATTCTTATAATATACAATCTGTAGAGATATATATATATATATATTATGTGTACATATAAATTAACGTATCTCTGATCTTCCAAACCCAAAGGATTTTGCATTTGGCACGATATCATGTAATGGAAGCAAATCAAATACATCATGTCTTTTGATTGTCCCTGGTTAGTTACAATGACACATCGTAATCTGCTTTGCTCCACTTTGTTGTGTTTTTGGTGTCTGTCATAGGATGACTTCGCTTGTCAGCCGGTTGTAATAATAGCCCGCGTATAACATATACGAATAATCATAAATTTTGTGAATTCGTATTGTATAGTGATCGGCACTATGCGTTAAGAAAAATAAATTGGCGATATTAATACTTATTCCTTCTACATAATGCAATTATGAAGTAACAGTCTATCCCCTCTTCGTGCCGATTCAGCGATTAATGCATTGCACATGAGCCCATGATTCCCTTTAAGAAACCGGCTGACTAGAGTATTTCGCCCAATGTCAGGATTTACTGGTGTATTGCTTTACATTACTGTGACTAATCGATTTAATCTACGCTTTTTTAACCTATCGATTAGCTACACTGTATTATAATTGATGAATGGCATCTCACTCTCTATAGCCGATTAGTTTAGAATTTAACTATATGTGGAAGAACAGATATTCAGTCGTAGCAAACGAGAGCTAGACTAAGAGGATTATTAACAGATTGTTGTGAAGCTATAACATTAAATTTCCGTAGAATTATCAATTGAAGATGCCAACTCATTTTAAGGTCGATATCAAGGTAGAGTATTCAAGGTGTGAGTAAGAATGCCAATTAATAAATAATAATAATAATCATTTATAGATATATATTATGTATAGATATATAAATATACATATATATGTATACATATAACACTCTCGCTAAACATAATATATAGAATTCTAAAACTTCGGATACACTGAAGTATAACAACGATATTGTATCATTTTTGCAATATATCACAGAAATAATAACAATAAAATAAAATTTAAAAACAAAAAAGATAGATTGTATGCGGCTAAATTTCATATAAATTATATAATGCGGAACAAAGAGTATATTTATAATTTTAGATTAGAAAACGGATAAATTTTGAAAATTATAATTTTTTATATTTTATTTAAATAATATTGTTTTTCTTTATTTTATCAAAGTAGATTTAATATTTCTCATATTGAGTATGGCATTCTTTCTTGCACCTTCAGATTGAATTTTCTTCTGGTGTAGCTGACTAGCTACAATCACAATTAAATATATATTTGTAGCGCATCCTGTTTATTACACAAATCGTATTTTCCAATTCTCTTTCGAAGATATCTTCTATTTTGGATAATTAAGATTTTCAACTTCCAGTTGTCACAGCTGATCTACTGTTTTAAATGAAAATGAAATAAAATTACAATTATATTATTAATTTAAAAGACACTAATTGAATTTTTTCTACAAATTTACGTAATTATGCTATGAAACTAGCACTTTGTAATACTAACGATGAGCTCTTTGAGTGATATATCAAAGGATCATCGCAAGTAATCCTGAATGAATTCTGAAATAACAAATAGAATAAATATTTACGAAATTGTCATAGTACATCTCACGTATCATTGATATGTAAAAATCGATCAGGTTGCGCTACAACAGTTATGTTTTCTCCTCTCATTTGAATCGCTAATATTTATACTTTGTAGAGTGATAAGCTAATAAACTGCATACCAGCGAATTATTAGGAAGAACCTTTATCACGCGGGCAGCGCCCTGTAAAAATATATGTTCTCTCTATATTGAACTACATATTAATGTATACAAGACCAGTTTGCCTAATATTCTGTCGCATGTCTTCGTAGCACACTTACATATCTTACAATTATAAGGTATTTTCAAATCTCTCTTTCTTTCTCTCTTCTTAGTGTTATAGGTTTTTTTTTTTTTTTATAAAAATAGGTTAGCTCTCCATGTAGAGCTATTTTTCATCTCTATCCAATCGATATTAATATCTCAGCACAATTACTAAATATTCAGTCTCCAACTGGATACCAAAACTGGTCTGTGGATACATTAGAAAGATCTCTACATATATACAACACTGTTTAAAATCATCTTGAAAGCCACAAAGAGAGTAGAAAAAGACAGTGAAATGACAACATTTCTTTGTTTCAAAATCATGCTGAATGCACAGTGGAATTAGAATTCTACCATGGTTGAATGTAGTTTCAATCTTTTTTTAAAACTTTTTTTTGATAATTCGTTTGTGGCACACATGTTGTACATATGTGCAACGATGCACATGATGTGTCTACATGCAGGGTGCCCTCAATTTCGCGTGCGAAAGTGCTGCAATTCGAAGGTTTATGAAAAACTAAATCGCAAAGATACTTTGCAATCAATTTTTTTAAACTATAAAAATTTGAAATCTAATAAAATCTACGATATATAATTGATCAAATAGTTCTATATTCGTAATGCTTTTCTTTTTAAATTGTCTATAGCATGCGAAATTACTGTTAATTGACCGCGTTCAGCAGAAAAAGTAGCTTTGCAACTGTTGTAAAATTCAGTTTTTCATGAACTTCCTCGCTGTTTCTAGTCGCAAACTTGGGAACACCTTGTACAATCAAACTTCCCTGTTCTTAACCAATTGAATAACTCTTCTTTCACCATTTCACATTCGTCATTTTATCACATATGTGGAATAAGTGACGAATGAGATATCGACACGTATAAGCACAATGTGTGCGCGATGACATTTTCATTTTGTGTACATGCTTTCAATAAGAGAGAACAAAAAAGTTATTTCATCACGGGTTGAGAATCAGGAAGTTTAATTGTATATGTATGAATGAATATGTATGTATGAGCTTGATGTGTACAATGTACATCCACATATACATGCACATATACATACATTTTATATACATATATATACACATATACATATAAATATGTATGCGCGTAATCATTTTAAATATATTATCGATTTTTCTCTCTATTGAATGCGTAGCCTGTCTCAAGAATAACGAGACTCGAAATTCCCGTTGAAATAAAAAAATATGGTAACACTGGGCATCAAACCGAGGCTGTCAAAAATCGCGATGGTGTTATGTTTGCAAATAAGAAGTCTCGTTATTGTTAGGACAGGCATTGTGACAGCAGATGTTGATTATGCCTCTATACATATCTACAAAAAAAAAAAAGGAAAAACTGATATAGAACTTTATCATTAATTAAACTCTCTATGACTTAATATAATTGTTTCTCTCACAACAGTTCTAAAATGATTATTATTACTTATTTCAGTACGTAATAATTTTTTTAATTGATATATATCCACGTACTATTCAATTGTATTCATGTTTCAACAGCGTGTTTAAAAGTATCTCTTTAACACTACAACTTTATTATTGCTTGTTTAGTGCTACCGAATGTATTTTGGCATTTAGCATGTTGTAAACCCTGAGCAACCACACCAATGAATTCGAAATGCATCCAACAACCCTCTTTTTCTTTTTACTAGCACAACTAGAAGTTATGGAAGAATTTACATGCGCGTTTTTTTGTGTTTACGACGAGAAATCCAAACAATGAAATTTTCGTAAAAGTTGATTTTAAACACGTTTATAGAAATGAATAAGGAATTTACTGACAATACTCTATAAAATGAAAGTACCTTCCTGTTACTAGATAGTAAAACTCTTAAACGCTTTCCTGATTCGCGCATAAATGGAAAGCTTTCGATAATGTACACTTTTCGAAAAATGTAACAAAATGTGTCTATGTTAACCCCTAATTTGTTTTAGGTATCGATTTTCCTCTCCCCAGTCCCGCCATCTTTTACGTCTTTTTTCAGACGTACTCGAGTACTCACTCGTGGTAGAACGTTTTTTTGGTTTTAAAATAACGTCTGATTTAGATGCCGTGTTAATACCTTGTGTTACATGATGTGTTCTACCGTAATTTAGAGCTGTACTAACACCAGCCAGATTCAGAAGCGCATCCGCACCTTCTGCAATTTTTCTTTGTTCATCAACATCTGGATTTAATTCTTCCTCGTTTGAATGTTTGCTGTAGAAAGAAATGGAAAACGGTAAAATTTATTATTTTGTTCATGTAATCTTTACATTTATCATATAGGATTAATATCTTTACCTTCCTAATTTTATCGAGGCGATACAACTATAAGTATGATCCTCGCTGGAACTCCTGGTAATTACAGGCACCAACTTTTCCGAGTCCGCCAATTTTCGTTTACGATCTACATTAAAAAATATATTAATGAACGAATATAAATTGTCAAGTATCTTGAGCATTTTAACTACATCTTTGCTATTCTCTTTGTCTCAACAAAATACAGGTAGGGACTTTATTTCATACATGTTACATGCATATTTAGTACCTTTATTATGATTCAGAATGATAGGTCCATGCTTAAAGGAAAGCATAGCGGCAGCTGCTGCGTCAACGTCGCTATCTATCTCGGTTTCTGCACTATCATTAATATTGCTAGATGCCAGTCTTTTGGATAGATATGGAAAAAGAACCGGATCTGGGAGACGTGTATTTATGCATTTTCTAGACACCTTTTCCGATGAAGACAAAGTCTGATTTATAGTGGGAGGAAAAGGAGAGCGAGACAACGCTTGAATCAGATTTGGGCGGTATTGTGCATCAACCATCCACAACGATCCCTTTCCTAAATTCTAAAAAGAAAAAAAATAAAAAGTTGTAATAAACGTACGATGTAATACGACGTTAAGGATGATTGATGCTTTTACTGATATTTTTAGTTGATATTGTACAGCCAAAACATTCTTAAAGTTACCGTAAAAATCTTACAGTGCGTTTCGTCGATTAAAAATTCACTTGGTATACTTACCGGAGCTTTTTCCACCTTCCGAAAGCACTTGTTGAGACTTAAATTGTGTCTAACAGAATTTTTCCATCCAGTAGGGGCGTTCCTAAAGTATGGGAAGTGTTCCAGGATCCACGCGTAAACTTCTTTCACAGGTAGCGCCTTTACAGGGCTATCTTCGATAGCCATAAATATGAGGCAGGAGAATGAATACGGTGGTTTGCTATTTATGTGTAAATGAGGATCATATGGTACATGAGTAGGATGCTTGTTGCGATAAGACATTGGCAAATTGTTGTTGCTCAAAGAAATCTTCGTTTGATTATTTGGCGAAATATTGTAATGACTTTTCGCAGATTCTTGAAATATTTGCATATTTTGACAATTCTTGGCAGGATGCTGATAGTTTTGTCCATTCCCATTCAATGTTGCGTTTGCTTTTCCATTATTCTCTATCGATGCATCACAAAAAAAAAGGTAAAATTAATATACATTGTAAGAATACTTGAAAACACAGTGCATTACATATTTTAAAAACACTCATCTTACCTGGACAGAAACTATCATCTAAGCTCGATACAGAATTTGTATTTTCAGAAAAGTCTGCCATATCGTCGCAGATATTATTGTTCAACATATTTTGGTGCTTCATGTTTTTGGAGGGGTTCGAAATGTCCAAACCTTTAAGTAAATTCTGCTGGTGTAGCCAACTGAGAGATGTTAGCTCGTCGTCCGACTGATTGTTCCTTTCCATAGCCTTCTCCCATTTAGGCATTTCGCTTTGACAATCGTTGGTTAAATTTGAATCAGTCAGCATGCTGGTATTCTCCTTTTCTTTATCGTTCATCGTGAGGTTTTCACCAAAATTATAATCCTGAGACGAGATCAGTTCTATGTCAGTTTCGATACCCGATGCATCTGGCCTATCTGGTGGCATGTTGCATAGAGTCTCCTAGTCACTGCAAACAAAAAAATCATCCTTTATTTTTTATATAAAGAAATTCTTTTACAAGGAAACTTATAATTGCAGTCGAAATGTGTATTTTATATGTGTAATTACTGCGAGTAAACACATTATCATTACACATATCCACATTGGCTGTTATCAGTTTATCATTTTTTCATTTTATTTGGAAAAAAATTTACTTTCTGTAAATCTCGCATATAAATTTCGTATATAAAAATTGTGACAACTCCAAAAACTGTACTTTTACTTCTAATGTTTTGTATACAAAAATAAGTGTAACTTGTATTTAAATATGTATACACATGTACAGTAAAATATAAAATACTTAAAATCCGGAGTATTTAAAAACTGATGGTCCAACCAAAAAAGAGTTTCTTGTGGAAAGATAATACATATAAGACGAGATGTTTTCTTCCTCTCCCTCTCTCTCTCTCTCTCTCCCTCCCCCCCCCTCTCTCTCTCTCACACACACACACACACGCACACACACACGCACGCACGCACGCACGCACGCACGCACGCACGCATACAGGGTGTTTGGAAAATAATGCTAAATCTTTCGCATAGGAGCTAAACTGAGAAAAAAGTCCTCATTTTGCAATTTTCGCAATAGTTAACAAGATATTAATTGCTAAAAATTGCCGAAAATTGGTCTTCAATAATTTTTTACTCAAATACCATCAACTTTACAGAAAAATTACAAGAGACAAAAATTGTTTATTTTCTTCTCATAAAGCTCTTTTTTTTAGTATTTTTCAGAATTTTTTAATACCGTATTTTCTCATGTTACTAAAAAAATAAGAAAGTGCAATACTAAAAAGTTGATAAAAAATTCTGAAAAAATTCTTAGAGTTCTATGAGAAGAAAATAAACAATTTTCGTCTCTTGCAGTTTTTCTGTAAAGTTGATAGTACTTGAGTAAAAAATTATTGAAGACCAATTTTCGGCAATTTTTAACAATTAATATCTTGTTAACTATTACGAAAATTATAAAATGGTAGAGGACTTTTCTTCTCAGTTTAGTCCATTCTGTCCCTATGCGAAAGATTTATCATTATTTTCCAAACACTGTATATATATATATATATATATATATGTGTGTGTGTGCGTGTGTGTGTATGTATATATTTACAACAAAGTTTTTTCCCCTTTCACGTACAATAATAAGGAAATTTAAAATAAAATCAATGTCCAGATGACATTAAAAATCTCTTCGAGCCGGATATCGCTAGTGTGTATAAAAACTACTTCGCCAAGGGATTTTGCGTGAATATATTAATTTGCAACAAACGTTTTCTTTGTCCCTTCACGTTCTTATTCTAATTAAAGAATTTCAAAACTTGTTGACTTAAGAAAACTTTATTAATATCTCCACACAGATGACATAAAAATCTCGGTCAGATATCGCTTAAAAACTTCATCCTCGATTTTATAATTTTTAACGACAGTTCGGTATTGTTACATTTTTTTACCGTGTTTAATAATACTTGTGCTATGAACAATATATGATACTAACGCTGTTATTAAAATTATAAGTTATAATCGAGATACGTTTCAGCCGTATTCTTTTAATCTTCTAACCTTCTTCTAACTTCGTCTTTTTCGCTCCGAGTGTTTTTGAACAGTTCTCGCAGTATGACAAAAAGTTTTGTGGTACGCAAATATTATATTTAATCCATTAAACACAGTTAGAGGATTGAGATTGCTCTTTTAGAGTTTGTAAAACATCTGATCATATTAATTAAAATTTTATATTTATAAATTTATCTTAATAAGAGTCAACGAAAATTATGTTCTCGAAATTTTATTTTATTAAAAATATCTACATTTAAAATAAAAAAATTATACCTTCCCCACTACCGTCCTCGAATTTTTTAAAAAGTGTACATTGTTTTTTTTCTCTCTCTCTCTCTCTCTCTCTCTCTCTCTCTCTCTCTCGATTCAGATATAGTAATCTTATTGTTAATTCCTAGAAATTCCATACAAGAGCACCGCCGCAATATATCACGTTACAACATAAAAATCATCGCGAAAACAGTAAGAAATGGGCCCGATCGCTTTTCTATTTTTGGTATGCCGCGCAGCAGAGAAGCGAGGATGGAGGCAAAGAGAGAGAAAGATAGAGGTAGAGAACGAGAGCATCGTGAAATTAAAATCTCCGCGCATGTGAGCCACGCTCGCGACAGCCAACAGCCGAACTCGAACAGCTTCGAGGCCAGAGTCAGCCGGATGACGTCGAAATTCGTAATTCGCCTCGCATATGGGATTGTTTATCCGCGCGACTAATAAGCGACAAAATGGCCGGTGCTATCACGCGGAATCGCGCACCAGATTTTCAAATGGGATATTCGATCCGACAGACTGTCATCTTCGGCAGCGTGGCGTCACGTTGTCGTCGTCATCGTCGTCGCGATCACTCGCGCCCACGTACCGAATGTCTCTCCCCTTCCCATCCTCCCCCATGAAATATGCAACTATGGCGTCCACCTGCGTTGCACACCTCCGACAACGTGCTTTTCGTCGACTCCGTGTCTGCGTCCTCTCTTCGCGATGCGATCGGTGTCGATAATGAATAGACGAAATCCTAAAGGTCGATTGTGTATTATGAAAAGAAATGAAAATGACAAAGCGAGTCAGTTTAATATGTAGAATATTTATAACTTTACTGGTCAACATTACCATGTAAGAATATAAGTGTTTTCCACTTGACTATATTTCACTGGAAAACGTGGTCCTCAAGTAGAGTGGAAATATCACGTAAGAATAAAATATTCTTAAGTGAAATACTATATTCTTACGTGATCGACACTTGCGAATTTGCTCACTTTTGTAATTTTCATCCGATTGCAAGATACACGATAGATCTTCTGGCAAGATTCAGGCCAGATTCTGGCAAGACCTTCACGGCGTTTTCGCGAGAGAATTAAATCACCTTCGACGACGTAATCACCACTGAAACGATCTGTTTCAGACGTCAACCATCGACGTGAGCACGTGAGATCGATTTGTCGATTCTCGGTCCCGACGATCGCGGAATTCACGCCTGGGATTCGCGGCGGTCGGGCGACCTGCATTACTTGTTGAATTCAAATATGGAGCTGATAACGATTACAAAACGCGAGGGCAAACGCGAAAATGGCCACGGCATCGCTCGCCGCACACGGCACGGCACACGCGTATGTATACGCATGCACGCACGCACGCACGCGTATAGGCTCCGGCGTTCGCGGGGCGTGATACACTCGCGGGAATTACATAAGATAAATCGAACGCCGCGCGCGGAGACGCAGAGCAATGCAGAGCAACGCAGAGAAAAAGATATGCGGGCTAGCAACCCGATTTTCTCTCCTCATTTTCCCTCCCTCGCTCCTCGTTTACTTCATTTTACTTTCTCATTCCCTCTGATTTCCTCGGCGACCCGACCGTGTTCCACGGAGCCATCAGAGGCCACGTCGGGACTCCTCGAAGTACCTCGAGGCACCTCGAGGAACGGGGCGAACGTGTGTTTCACGTGCAAGACATTCGTTGCCGTGTCGAGTTGTATACCTGCCCCACCGAACACTCAAGCAGTCGAGCACCACCGAGAATCCAGTACCATTCGCGTACACTTATGCGTCTCCGTTTTTCATTACTCTCGTTCTGTTCGCGTGCGCTCTCTTTCTTTCTATCTTTCTTTCTCTCTCTCTCTCTCTCTCTCTTTCTCGTGTCGCCGTGTCCGCACTTGCGAATTCGCGTCGCGTGCTGTGATTCTTTTTTATCCACGGTATACCAGCCACTGAACTAGAACCAAGCTGTGCGATCGTCGATCGTGGTTGAGATGAACTCACGTATCACGGTGGGATGCAGACGGTAGTCTTCGTTAGTTTTCGCGAGACGGCAGGCATCGCAGGCAGACACACTCTATACAACATCCAGCTGATCGAGACGCCATATTCTAACGTCATCGCATGCATAAGTAGACACATATCAGTGGTACAGTCGGTCACAGAAAGGTTGCAACACTTCGTTTCGATGGGTTTCGGAATGCAGTTTGCTCACCGAGCGATTGGGTGTATTCAGTACTACACCGTTGAGTGAGCGCTTGCATCTGGAGGTCGATTTAGAGGGTCTAATGGAATATGCGAATCAGGGGATCGATTCTGTATCTTGAAACGAAGTGAAAATTCAAAAGTGAGAGAATTTACTAGAATACTAATAATTTCATTGGTCAACTAGTAAATTGCTTACTTTTGTAATTTTCACCTTGTTTGAAGATACAGGAGATCGATTCTTTAAACAAGGTGAAAATTACAAAAGCGAGCAAATTTATTAGGTGTTGACCAATGAAATAATCAGTATTATTTTTTTTATAATTTTCATCTCATTTCAAGATATAGAATCGATCCTCTGTATCTTCAAACAAGGTGAAAATTACAAAAGTAAGCAAATTTACTAGATGTTGACCAATGAAATTATTAGTATTCTAGTAAATTCGCTCACTTAAATTTTCACTTCGTTTCAACATACAGATCGATCCTCTGATTGGCATATTCCATTAGATCTAAAAATATACACCAATTAGATATAAGAGTTTACTGAGCGCTCAGTGAGCGATTGTAGTACTGAGTGCACTCATTGGCTGCGTAGAAAAAGCAGATTTGCAACATGTGTAAAACTTGTCTTGAGCATGATTGGTTTATAGATCCAGTGAGGAACTAAGGGCAAGACTAATCATAGGACGTATTCATAGTCCGTTCTTATTTCGAGACTGTTCTTGAAGCTACGTTCCAAAACTGTCTTTCCAAGGAAGATTTTACTCTATATGCTACTTTATAGTATACTATTGTATATTTCGAGTAAAATTTTTCTCAAAGAGGAAGTTTTGGAATGTAGCCTATGAAAATTGTTCAATCATATTTAAAGCACAAGAAAATGAACCAATCAGAATTCTTTATTTCATGGAAAGGAAGGAAATAAAGGATTTTGATTGGTTTTCTTATGCATTATGCGTTATGCATAAGAAAATATAACTAATCAACATTCTTCATTTTCTTTCTTTCTGTGAAATAAAGAACTCTGATTGATTGAATTTTTTTATACTTGAAGTGGCTGTGTTCCAAAATTCACTGCCAGTGCTGAAAATCTACAGTTTACGTTACATATACTATATATTTTCAAAATTGTGTTATACGTTATGGACCTTCTATAATAAGTCATTAGTCATAAATAAGGAGTCAGAAGCTGAAAATTGACGACTATGATTTGGTCAATTTTTAACTTCCGATTTCTGATTTATGACTTACGTTAGGCCGAAATCAGACTTTGCATTGAAGATTAAGATTAAAGATTAAAATTTCACCAATAAGTACAAAAAAGTTTTGGCTTCTTTTATTCTGATTGGTCAAACGACCCCGGGTCGTGCGGAGAATCTGCCCTAAGACAGGGTACTCCTCCTTCCTCAGGGTAGCGCAAGAGCGTACAGAATGAAGGCATAGGACAACTAATTCTTTGGAATTAAGGTTTGCCACGTTCTCTCTGTTTCCGACTCTTCAACTGGGCAGATCGACTTAGCCGCCAGCTCCCGCTGCATCTTTCGGATACGTAAGACCACGTGCTCATACTATTTCTATTTCTTAATTCATTTCTATTCTCAATCGTACTTTAGTTTTGGGGTGAATTTGGCATGACCGAAATATAAACATCGTGAGCGAGTCTTAAATCGTAATCTTACAGTCGACTTAGCAAAGTCAACTTCAGTCGACATATCGACGTTTGTGTTGTTAGGAGCATCAAACCAAGGACTCGAACATCATAAAGCCACACCGATCGCCATAGGCACCCTCAAGGGAAACCAATAACAGGATAAACTCTTCGACGTAACATCCGTCACGATAATATAGTCTGGTGCTCTGAAGCACATGGCGCATGGACGCCGCCATATTTGAGCCTGAACATCACCTCTGCTCATCTGTCGCATGCCGCGTGTCGCGTCTGCGTATCCGTCAAATCCGACGAGGATGTGTGATTAGGGTGCTTCGTTTCGCCAATCAGCTGCATGATGGTTCATTAGTATGTGTCCTAATTCGGGAGTGTGCGATGTTGTGCGCCGCGATATTGTGGACGACGCCTACCGTGCTTGGATTTCCAATTTAGTTGCATGACATCGGGAGTCTATTTACACCGTGTCGATCGGAAGATTCTTTGTGCCACGTGTTATACTTTAGAGCCATCTCACATGCGAGAAGCTTACTACTTCGCCGACCGCCATTGCTTACACATCGAGTTGCCGCTTCGCGCTGATAGGTGCGCAGGGTGTTTATTTACTCTCTCTCTCTCTCTCTCTCTCTCTCTCTCTCTTTCTCTCTTTCTCATGTATTCGATCACAAATTGTTTTCGTGATTCGGTCGTGTCATGAAAATTATTTAAAATAAGTATATTTTTGAATCAGAATTATATAATAATATAATATTAACAAATTTATTATATAAAGACAATATTCACATTAATAATAATAATATTAAACAGTAATGAGTAAATTAAAAATAACAATTGATTAAATACTATATGAAAATTGTAATTAAATAATTATGTATGAAAAAATAATATATTGCATGAAAATTGTAATTAAATGTGAAATTGTAATTTGATAATATACGTAGGGGGAGGAGGGTACACAAATGCATACTTACGAGAATATTTTATCGTATATAAATAAAATTGTCTACACATTATAGCGTCTCCGAAAAAATTTTATTTAATTTTTTAATAAAACTTAATTTTATTATATTTTATGGGAAGGAGATTCAGGGGGTGGAAGTATATTGTTACTTAAATATATTACATTGTAATTTATAAACATAAATTTTATTAAAAATTTTGATTAAACATTGTTTTATATTTATTAATATCACAATATTCTGAAACAGAAAGCTCCTTTTTTCTCTTTGTACGTATATAATTTGCTTTCTGATGAATTAATTGCTTCTTAATTTTCTGTAATTTTTTTATGTAATAAGTGAATTTTTTTTTTCAATATTATTTTTCTTGGTGAATTTTTAGACAATTTGCAATCAGTTTGTATTTTCTTATCGTATGTAACTGATAGTTATTCAGTTTGTACTTCTTTATTCTTTTGATTGTCTTCATTTATAATTTTTGCATCCTGATCTAATATAATTTCATAACTATTAATTAGATATTCAATAACATATAGTTTTTATTAATGATTAAGTATACCAAATAGATAAGTTTATAAAAATAAAAAGGTTTAAAATTATTAGAATTCAGCTTACCATTACATAAAGAAGATACGTGATTGTCTAAAATTAAAGCTGTGACATGTATTGAATCAGTTTCTTTTTGTAGATCCATTGATTTTGGAACTGCATGTGATTGGAGGCGATTCTTTAAATCATTTAGAAACATTGAAGAATCAAAATGATTTCCACAAATACGATAATTTTTATATAAATTTTCCATTGGAACTGGAATTGTACGTCCACAGTTTCTTAACCATAATTTACATCTAGGAAATGGAAACATAATATATATAAAACCTGTTCTATGATGTGCTCTTTGTTTTCAATGTTTTTTCTTGCTTTTTATCATTTTTTTACATCTTGTTTTTTAGCCTCTTATCCCATTTTGTGTTTTCTGTCATCAGACACATAAAAATTGACGAACTTTGGAAGAAATATGTGACAAAAATATATAGCAAGAGACACAATTTCAATAAAATAGTTGCAAAGGAAGGAAAAGACAAGGAAAAAGTAAGAAAGCAACAAGCACATTGTAGATCAAGTTTATTGTAAGTGTTATATATTAGTGTTATATATAAGCAATTTTAACAAAAATATCAAATTAATAAAAAATATAATTACTTTCACCTTTCTGCATTTTTCGGGAAACGAAAAAAGCTTAGCCCTGACAGTCGTCCCGATATATTTGAACAGTTAAACATGGCACAACTGTACCCATGCCCACCTTTATTCATTTTTTGTTTCATTTCTATGCAATTAACAAACTGTTTTATTTTATTTGTATTATTATTGAATTGTCTATACACGTCTTATACACGTACTCTATAACCTGCAATTTCTTCTTCTTATTATGCCCCTGCTTGGTTTTCTGACCCAAGGAAAGAGTCACAGTATCATTCATAGAATTTGGATCGTTGATCTTGTGATGATCTCCGCGGGGAATTAGAGGTCTCACTTTCGTTTTATTTCAAAATTCAAGGTGTCGCCGAAGTCACCTCTCGCAGCCACAAAGTCAACCTAACCTGCAATTTCAACTTATTAAAGGCAACTATATTCCTGATTGGAAATCGACGTATGCGCACTGAAAATTGAAGACCACATAAAAAGTTCAGTCTCCATACTGTATGTACTTATAGGGGTTCCGCAGAAATCATGTATTGTGGAATACACAGTTCTGATAGGTTGAAATTCTTATTCTCTGTCTTCTGTTGCCTGTTCCTTTTATTGTGCGGAGCCTCATACTGTGACCGTACTTGGTCGGAACGACCGTGGCGCGACGAGTCAATTATCGTGACGATCTCGCAATCCCGGGTTTAACTCGCATTAGATATTCGGATATCTCGTTAGATATCTATGACAACGAATTCGCGAATCACGCGAAACTATAGACTCGGCTATAAATCGTTTTAAAATATTTGAAAATGGATGAAAATTATACTTGTCCCTAACAATCAATAAATAATCATAAAAAGTAATAAAAAGTAAAGCCGGCGGCATACGATGCTTGCCATGCTGACACTGACAGCATCGCAGCCAATATGGCAAGATTCTAATCCAGCTAGCAATCCAGCAGGAAAACAAGCATCGTGTGCTTGCAGGCTTAAGTGAAAATAGGCTACGCATGCGCACTTTACGTGCTTTTTATCACTTTTTATGATTATTTGAATTATTTACTGATTACTGTCAGAAGAAGATATAGTTTTTGTCCATAATTTTTACAATTGTTTTAAAGCGATTTCATCATTTCATTTTATCCAAATTGTCTTTATTTTTAGATGGCACGTAAATTTTTTTTTATTATATAGTCTCTTCAAGCCATTCAATTTCCATTCTGGTAAATTTTTTCCATCTCTTATAATTTCGACTAGGAATGCATCGGATATCCGGAATGTATCCGGTATCCAGTATTATTCGGCACTTTTTTACTATCCGATTGGATAATCGGATATCATTAGTATCCGGGAATATATTCGGTTCAAATTTGATATCATTAAATTGTTGATTTTTTCTTATACAAATGTTCTAGAAACAAGTATGCATATTTATGATGCTATATCTTATACATTGTTGCAAAATTACAATCTTTTTCTCTATGGGCGTTATTTATAGTTCTTATTTCAAGATTGTCTTAAGTAAAGTCTTAAGACGCTAATACAGCCCTCGAATTGGTTCGTGACTTCTTAAGACTATACTTAAGACGGTCTTGAATATAAGATTTGATTATGAATACCGTTCTATAATCTAATAGAGCTTCTAATAGCTTTTTTTTTTAAAAGACACTTTCTCGGAACCCGGTCGAATATCCGACTCGAAGAAATTGCCTTCTCGGATATCCGATCGGATACCGGATATCTGATAATTTTACGATCCGGTGTATCCCTAATTTCGACGAAATTCGCGTTTAAAAAAAAACCATTTTTTTCAAAGGGGTTTCATCTCTTGAAAGTGCCATTGGGCATGTATACAGTATAAAAAAAATACGTCTCTTATTTTTGTCTGAGGAACGACATACTAAAAGCTTACCAAAGTCGGAAGACAATAATTGGGTTCCTTTCCTTGTTAGAAAATTTCCAGATTTTGTAGGTATTAAATACCCTGGTGACGTACGCATGTAACAACATTAGTTTGAATATAAATAAAATGACAGGCAGCGACTTCGAGAATTCAAACTTTATTTCAAGCTGCTTATCATAATACAGAACAAAATAAAAGTAACGATTTCCACGTTCGAAGATGTGCTATCACTTGTCCGCTGTTTTATGAATAACACATCTTCAAATGCTATGCCGGTATTAACAATTGTCACAGCCACGAGATTTACATTTTTTTGTAAACGAGTTTCTCTTTTTTCTTACAACTACCGATTGCTATTACCAGGGACGCTATTCTGTAACTGTTTTACACGCCTACCGATAGTTGTCGGTGTTGTTGCACAGCTTTTTCACCATATAAAATATCTGCGCAACGACACCTACAATTGTCGATAGGCATGTAAAGACAGTTACAGAATAATGCTTCTGAAGAGTAACTACACATATGTATATACATATGTACAACAAACCGCTAACATGTATTATACGGGACATTCTAGCGTTAACATAAATCTTTAATCCGCTTACTACCGAACAATTTTTAAGCGTAATCTTGATCTATATCCTTTAGAGATATAAAATTATATTAACGGTAGCTATGCTTTTAACACACTTCAAGAAGTTACTTCCAAATAGTAATAACTATAATTACAGCACAATCATACATTTATGTACATTTATACAGGGTGTAGAATGACCACCAAATATTTCCTGTGATGATACAGCAGATCAAATTTCGTTTCAAAGTTTTGAGTCAAAAAGTCTAAAATACTAACTAAAAATTATTAAAAATTACTGAATATTGAATATAAAAAATCGCTGAATATTGATTTTCAATAATTATTTACTCAAATAAATATTATTAATTTTATAGAAAAAAGACAAAAATTGTTTATTTTCTTCTCATAGAGATGTTTTCAGAACTTTTTATCAACTTTTTAGTACTACATTTTGGTACTACATTTTTTTACTGCCAATTTTTATCAACAAAAAAATGTAGTACTAAAAAATTCTCCGAACTTTATGAGAAGAAAATAAACTTTTTGTGTTGAATTTTTGTCATTTGCTGTTTTTTTGTGCAGTTGATAGTACTTAAAAAATTATTGAAAACTAATGTTGCGATTTTTAGTAATTAATATCTTGTCAATTATTGCGGAAATTATTAAATAGTAGAGGACTTTTCGATTCAGTTTAGTCCACTACCAGCACACGAAATATTTAGCGGTCATTGGAACACCCTGTTATATTCACAAATTATTCTCTAATTATAAAAACTAAATTAAACAGCTTTCAGATAACACTAGATTTTCGGATCCTATATAATAAAAATTCAGCTGATTTTTTAAGATTTAAAGTCGGTACTACAACAGCCAATATGAAGCGTTGCTTTCAAAATGCAAGCTTCAGATTGATTGTCGCAATAAACTTGCAATCGGCTTGCAACTAATGTAGAACCAGCTTAAGTTGTCAAATAACCGACGATTTATACTAGACGAAACAACTAATTTGCTTGCCAGCTGAATGTGATTAATTGAATCTGTAATCTATCTAACTAATCATATTCAATCGCTCGGTGAGCAGACTAACTGCTCTAACGAATATGCCTATTGTCTCTTTAAAATTCTCTGATATCAAATATATAAATAAAACATATAATTATTTGTATAATTTAATATTAAAAATATATAAGTAATAAAACTGTATTTTTTAGATATCTCATCATAAAGCTGTTACATGTCGCATAATAAAATAATTTGTATTGTTACATTATGTACTGTTGGAAATAAAAAACATCGAGTTGAAAATTTTATTTAGAATTTAAGAGTTAAAATTCTAATTACATTAAAAGATTTTTCGTTTAAAAAATTACGGTCAACTGCGCGATTTGGCTATACAAATCTAAGATTTTCTACATTCACAATTAAGTCTCAGTACAACTTCTGTTTATCTTGCAAGTATTATGTGAAATAAGTAAGTTTATTTCATTTTAAATGAATATTTTCTTTTTCCAAAATTTCTGTATTTTTCGACTCTGTTTTCTTTAAAAGATATATGTCCAAACGATTTCAAACGCAAGCGTTGCATACCCTAACAGGATGATCCCATCCTCGGTGAGGTACAGGTTTACGATGTTGCGAACATTCCTGACACACGCCACGTCCGCAAGCTCTACAGTGATGTAAAGAAAGTATGGCGGAAAATTTCCGTTCGCAGACACAACAGCTAATCACTTCCGAATCCGGTATCCAATAAGATGGTCGAACGGAATCTTTTATAAAAGCTATACAAACCAAATATGTTCAGAATTTATCTGAGAATTACACGAATTCGTGATGTAACGTTTTTACTCACATTTGGAATAACTGAATACTGTTCCAACGGCATTAAGAGTCGACATCACGTGCTCTGTAACTTTTCGCACGCCGACATCTTCTACAGGTTCGAGAGATTCATCGCTGGAACAATTTGTTTCTTTCTCATAGCACGCGTCACAAACTCGAACGGGCGAGTACCAGTTTCTGTTAGGCACGCATTTTATTTTTGACGAGCATTGCGCGCAAAAGCCCTCTCCACAATCGCGACAATGATGTTTGTCATCCGTTGGACTGAATGGAATTTTACACTGATAGCAATATTTTATCTCATTGTTCGGTCGCCAATAAGACGGTGCCACTTGATCCGCGGCCCAGGCTTTCAGCGCTTTCGCTGGTTGCAGAGAGACATTCGTCATGGCTTCAGTGATGTATGAAACGCTATCGATAACTCGTTGTGCTGTATTTTGAGTAGCTATAGAACGATTTGACTGAAAGAGAATATGGAAATTGAAAAGCCATTTTATAATGAAATAGAAATGCATAAACGAAAAAATAATCATCTTGACAGGATCTAAAATAAGCATAAATTCAAAAATTTGTTAAAGTTAATTAATCTATGTAGAATTAATTTCTATTTTAGCAGTATATTGTATAATATCTGATTACAAATTTACTAGATATTAAAGATTTTATATAAAAAAGGAAGGTTGTGGAATAATTTCTGCAAAGTTTACTCGCCGTGAATAGATGGCAGATTTCCAAAAGCGGGAATGATCTAGAATAAGTGAAATATTTTCTTATAAATAGATAAAATGTAGCTATAGCATAGGATTTTTTTAAATATGGTAATTTATTTGTTTAGAATAAATTTTTACTGTAGCTATTTTACACAATTCTTAACAAAAAATCCTATTTTATCCACTGTGTCTATTTACAATAAAATGTAATCTTCTTACGGACTCTCCCAAAATCAATAACAAGAAAATCCAAAAAACCAGGGTGAATGAGAGTCAATTACAATAAAATATTTCACTTTACTTCTCTGTCTCAAATCATCCCTACCTTTGAAGATTTGCCACCTATCCGTGGTAAAACAACTTTACGAAAATTTTTTTTTTTTAATATTTTTTATTTAAAATCTTTAATACTTGGCAAATTTTTAGATATTATATAACATATCCCTAACAGGAATTAATTCGAGACATACAGTATAATTAATTTAAAAAAATCTTGGATTTATGCTTATTTCAGATCCTGTCAAAGTAAGTAATCCTTAAGAACAAAAAAAGCTTTTTACTTTCGATTCTTACCGTATTCCACACGTGAGTAATCTTTTTGCATATGGCAATATCCTCTGCATTATTACCATACCAATACTGTCTGCTTTTGTATATTTCCCCACAGTGTGGACAGTTTATGATGTATCCTGACCAAGCATTTTTAGCGAAACTGTACCAGCTGTTCCGATTGTCCTCGTAATATTGCCTACTCACCTCAATTTCGTTTCCGTTCTTGTAACATCTTTTACATATGTATATTGAATTTTCATACTGACACTGGAATTTGCACCTATCATAACAAACACCATTAATCCAAGGAGTTGTATGATTAAAATAGCATATAAAAAAATCCATATACCAACTTAGTATTACTACTGTGTGGTTTTCCTTCACTAAGATGTCCCATACTGTTGTTACAGCCATTATTACAACTTAGACATTTAATAGGACAAGTAAAATACTGATCTGGGAATAAAGTATTAGAAACATTTTCTATTTCATTAGATAGCTGATTGTTCAGATTCTTAAGTGTATTATACACCAGGTGCGGTTTTCTGGCTGAGCGAACTGTCGTGTTGTTCAATTCGCTCTCAATCGCGGATCGCAATTGTTCGTAATCCGTCGTGTCGTTTACCATTTGCAAACCGATATATTTGATAGAGTTAAAAGCGTCAATCTCGAGGCTCATCTGCGCGAATTTAGCTTTCAGAATATCTTCCGCACTTTCCGATTCATCTGTAAAAGAATCGATCGATATATCATGTCACGATGGCGAAATGATTATCAATCGTAATAAAGTTCTCAGTTTGAAATTACTGTCATTCTGAGAGAGTAGCAATATGTACTGTTGATCAAAGGTATGGTGTGTTTAGTTTCGTGCAGCACTATAACACTTGGTCCAAGCGTGCTCAACGAGGTAGAGATTCCTTCTTTCTGCCCTATCGTTTGTAAAGTGGCTTTAAAATGGTGACTGTAAGCACGTGACGCAGCGCCCAAAAATGTAAACAAATCCCTGTTTAATCTTTCGGAATGGATTCCATAAACCACAATATCAGAGACTGCGAGTACCTTCAATAACAATCTCGTCCGTTCATGTTCATAACAAGTAATACCTACGTAAACAGAATAACATAGTAATATAAACTTGTTTTTTTTTTCTTTGAATCTGGCACAGACAATTAATTTTACTTAAGAATAATAGCATAAAATATATTGTACCTTGTAAACCTTCCGTATCCAAGCAGATGACATTGAGAATTGGATCAAATGCTACCCAGACTCCTAATGTACAACAATTTTGCTCATTGGAGGTTTGAAATACTTCCTCGCCCTTGAAAAATACTTGATTCATAGTATGGCTCTTCCCATCACCTGTATTTCCAAATATCGATACAACTTTGACTTTAATGTTGTTTTCCGTACAGTTTAACTTTTTCAGAAACTCTTCTACATCAGGAACCTGCAGATTCTCCCGTCCATCGAGCAGCAGGAAACTCTTGTTGTTGTTATTATGGCACTTCATGCAAGAATTCATCAGGGGATTCTTCTTCTTCATGATAAGTAAGTTGGGACTGAAGTCGGATAGCTTGTCAAAGTCGTCTAAGCTGCTGTCCAAACTCTTCATGATCGCTGGATCTGTCGGTTCTACCTTCAGGATGTCTCCCCAGGGTTTCCACAATGTGCTCATGATATTTGTTAAACCCGATCGTTCCTTGAAAAAGTCAATCAGGACTTCAATCACTATTAACTAGGACCATCACAGGATGACATCTTCTCGATGTCGGCACATTGACAAGCAAACACAACGATATCAGACTATCAGATGAGTACCAACCATGCGCAACTGCGTATATAATAAATACGAGAAATACCTACCTCTCTTACTCTCAAACTCGACGGCGCAGTGGCTCGGCGAGCGTTTAGGTGGAATCGAATTCGTATGGGGAACTCGCGGGAGAAAACCGTGACTCAGGAAAATCCATACACGATGATCGTCATTGTATACTCACGCGAGTCACGCGTCTATCATCTATGGGTAGGTCTAAACAATTCCGATTAACCCAATCGTTCGATTGTCAACCGTAATTGGTTAATTCTGATGAACAGCAAATGCGATTGGTCAGTTCCAATGTAACAATTGGTCAATTAAATTAAACGGAGTTGGTGAGATCGGTCCTGAGGATCCAACCGCCGGCTTCTGCCAACTTGATCGACGAATCATTCGACTGGGGCGAATTGTCGATTCCTCGACTAAGTGGAATCTTTTAAGCGAGCACGTCGTGCGAAATCCTTCCAACGTCGAGACTCGCCTTCAACTGAAATTTCAACGTCACGAGGAACGGAGATACGCGACACGCCACGCGCTGTACAGAATGCTTACAAATTGTCTGCAAATATTGCTATGAATCACTGAATTTCCGTTTCCGCCAATTTGAATCGCGCGACTTTCCGTTTACCGAAAAAGGATATGTTATTTGGAACACGTTCTATAGGGTGTTCACGATTCGCATAGAGGAATATATTTTTTCGCCTGTGAATTTTTTTTAAATGTAAAATACAAAATATAAAATACAAAAATAATATGTAATATAAAATATAAAATTAATTTGTTTAATAAAATATAAAAAATAATATATAATATGAAATATAAAATTTTTAATATGAAATTTTTTTAAAACATTTGTAACATTACAAATGAAGATGTTCCAAATAAAGAAAACTAATTTGATATTTAACTTCATATAACGATTTATTAATATTATTTTTTTTTCTGATAAAATTTAGTATATTTTTAATCTTTTTTTTGTAAAATTTAACCTACTTATAGAGTTTTTGAATTTCATAATAAATGATTTATTTTTTTAGCTTATTTTTTGTAAAGCATTTCTAGCGTAATTTTAGAATTTAGAGTTGCCGACACTAATCGCAGTGTCGCAAACATTGCGGTCCAATCAACGTCAAGCTAGCTCGATTCTGATTGGACCACAACACTTGCGACGTTTCTGCACTCTGAAAAGGAGAAAAGTGAAAAGTGTATAATAAAAGGTGCAATTTCTGAAAAAAGGAGAGGTTTAGTTTTTTTATTGCACTGGACTGCACATTAAAATTTTCTATCTCGCTTTCATTAAACTTTATTGTTATTCATGTATGTACACTTGTATATACATATGTACTTGAAATTAAATAATCTGTAGAAGACTATATAATTTTAAGTATATATGAATATATAAATGCACATTACATGTACTAGTTGGAGGTTGGAGTCAGTTGGAGTTGCAAAGCAGAAGTAAAGGGCGGAAAACAGCAAAAGCGGAAGGTGTCAGCCACTATCAATCGTGTTAGGAGGTGCAGCCGGGAGGAGCAGTGGACATCGGCAAATATATATAAGTGTTAGACACATCATTTAACGAATTGCTTGCGAAATCTAGCGTTGGATGAACAAGCGAGGTCGCTTCCGGTTCTTAAGTTCGCTTCCGTGATCCGATTATCGGTGATTTTCATTCTCGAGTCTTTATTTGCGTTTTGGACCTAGTTTCGTTCAAGTCACTATGAGTCACTGACATTGGTCAACGGCATGCCATCGCCGTCATCGACGTCATTAACGTCATCGTTGTCGAGAGGCCAGTCCCGGCTGAGCTCCGAGATATGCTCTCCGAATCCTTGTCCGTGGCAGTGATCCACTCCGGCAAAATTGTCGTTCTCGTCCGCGCCAAGTGATCATACAATGGAGAACCAGGACGATCGGACGGTTAAAGCAAACGGAAACGGTATGTCATCGAACAGTAGTCTTTATTTAGGTCCTTGTCGATATCGTCACTCAAAAGGAAAAAAAAATATGAAAACAAGATATTTAAGAAAGCACTATTTATCCATTTGTCAGGCTTCTTTTGCGACGTCGCATGTTTGTTAATGTAGAGAATCCCCTCGCGTGATATGGTTTAATTTCATTAAGAGTGTCTGTTACGATTCAGAAGATCCTCAGGCGAAGATCAGTCGATTGGAGTCAGAGAACGTTAAGATGCGAGAAGAGTTTAATGTACAAAGGGCTAAGATGAAAGAATTATTCCTTCAGAAAGAAGGTATGTAGCATATATAACTCTAACCTTGGGTAAGTAGCTCTTTGGCAATTTTATCAAGTCTAGAATTAATGTATTTTATAGAGGAATTAAAGCGGAGACTAGAGGAAAATATGGGTCTGCAGAAGGAAAATCTGAGACTGAAGAATGAGCTAGATGAGGCTAAGAGTCAACTAGTCGTTGCAGATCTCAAAATACAAAATCATATATTGATAGAGAAGAGGAAGGCTCAGGAAGAAATAGCGTCTTTACAGCAAGTTATACATGAAACGGTGGAGGAGTCTTCTTGCTCGAGAAAACAGCTTGTTAGCGAAGTGTCCAAATTACAATTGACTCTTTCTAAGCTTCAAGAAGAGAACGCGTTATTGAAAACACAATTGCCACGCGATCCGCCAACGGACGGACCACAAATTTCATTGTCTACAGTAACCAAAACATTAGCTAGAAAAGTGGTTTCACAATTAGGCGCGGACTCTTTATCTTTAGGTCCTGATAATTTAGAAGAAAGCATGCGGAAGGTAAAAAAATATGTACGTAAATCTAAAATTGCATGAAACATTTATAACCCTTGCACAATTAACCTTCTGTTAAGCGATCAAATTGGATTTTGAAAACTTAGTTGATATTTTGATTATGAGAATTTTAAAGATAAATTTAAATTTACAATAAATAAGTAAAATACAATTTGACTTCTAGTAAAAATAGTTTCATTATTAAAGTTTTTACAAGTATACAAGAATTTTTTCAGATTTTTATATAGTTAAGAACATAAAAATTTACACTGAAGGTACCCACTTTGCTGACAGAAGGTATAAAATTCCATATGATTGATGGAGGGTTAAATTTATATTTGTGATACATTTAAGTCACACTAACATTTCTCTAGATACGTTAAATTGCTTGTCTCTCAGTAATAATATTTATATTTATTGCAATGATTGATAAAAATTGTGTAATTTCATAGGCGCAAGAAGATGCGGAAGTTTTACGTTCATTGGTTGTGCCACTCGAGGAGGAAATAAAAGCTTTAAAAGAGAAACTAAGGTCAACCGATGACGAATTACAAAAATGTAAAGAAGTTCTATTAAAGAGACGGCAGCAGGAACCTGGTTCCTTTGAGCCGTCGTGTGATATGTGTGCAAACTACGAAGCACAATTAGTTAAAGTAGAAGCGACTGCCAAGAATTTAGAGAAGCAGCTGTTGGACTCGCAACGTATGCTACAAGCTCAAAAGGAAGATCTAGCTAAGGAAGTTGAATTTCGAAAAGAGATGGAGGAAAAATGGAATGAGAAGAAGGAAGAGCATAAAATCAAAGTTGCGGAACTCACTGTTACCTCGCAGACAGCGCAACAAAATTTATTAGAACTGAAGAAAACTTTTGAACAAATTCAAAGGAACGTATCGGAGGAACTTATTAAATTGACACGAGGCAGAGAAGAAGTACAGAGACATCTCACTGCGTAAGATGATCCTTTTTTGACAAATTTTTAATAGCACTACATATATACAAAGTTAAATTACATATAAAAATAAGAAATATAGATAATATTATAATAGTATATTATTGATAAAGCTTTTTATTCCAAATATATGCTTGCAGACTTCAGATGGAAAACGAAAATCTTGTGGGTAAACATAGCAAACATTCGCAACAACTTCAAAGTGAAAGCATCAACATGCCAAACACTGTTGAGGAATTGCATATGAGTCTTTTAAAGATGCGTGAGGATTTGATTACAGCCAAAGTAGCTCAAGAAGTTGCACAAGAGAAGGAAGAGACATTGCGATATGAAGTTACTTTATTGAGAGAACAAATGGAGCAAGAGAGTAGGGTTAAAGAACAGGATATTGCTGTTTTAAAGAATGAAATAAGCGGATTGAGGTGAGCGGTTGTATATACTTATATGTGTGACAAAATTATCAACTATGATTGTTTAATACCATAAACATTAACATAATTTTACCCTATTGAATCATTTATAGAGCACAATTAGATAAATACATAAGAGATCATCGTACACTCGCTGATAGAGAAGAGAAACTTGATCGATTGGAAAAACAGCTGCAGGAAATCCAAAAAGAGAAGAAGGATGCAGATTCAGTTATAAGTGAACTACGACAAAGAGTTATGAGTTTACAGCAAGAATTAGATACTAGTGAGGCAGTACAGAAAGACTTTGTTAGATTATCACAATCATTACAGGTAATAGAAATAATATAAACAGTGAATTTAAAGTTGTATACGTGTGTATTTTATCGACATATAAAGTTGATTCAAAATTATCAAAAAAGTTTGTATATATAAATAAGAGATAACTCATTATATATATTATAAATATTATAAATTCTAAATAGAACTATAATATACAAAGTAATAATTATTTTAATGATCACATATAGGTCCAACTGGAAAGGATTAGACAAGCAGGTAGTGAAGTAAGATGGCAACATGAAGAAGATGTTGAAGAGTGTCCTAGTTGCCATACCACATTTTCAGTTACAAAAAAGAAGGTAAATTGAAAAAGCATTAAATTAATATTACGATCTATATGCACACGCATACACGCAAATACGAGGTGTATCGTAAATAGCGTTCATTAATTAATTCAGCTCTATTCCTGAGCCATTTTTTCTACAATACTCAATGAAACAAGTAATTGCTAAATAAAGCTGATTCAATTAACCGTTCTTTAAACGGATGCTCAGTGAGTCACGTGTCTGGTAGTGAGCACGGCTCACAGATATGCCTAAAGGACGACATCGATTTGATTACTCGATGATAACTGCTTCCTTGAGCATTGTAGAAAAAAATGATTCAGGATTTTTCGACTCAATTTTTGATCAGGAATAGTGCTATATGACTGGATGGACTTTAATGGACATTATTAAATGTTAAATGCCACGCCGGTTCCTACAGACCGGCACCGGACTTTCCGTTTACGTCACGCCGATCTCAAAAACTTTTTAAAATATTTAGATTACTTCAGAGAACAAAATTGTAGTGTTCTTTTGTGTGACGATTCGTTAGTCATCCCAGCATTACTTTGTTTCTCGTTCTTTTTGTTTACCTTAACTCGCATACTGCCTGTATCTCTCCAGTTGACGATATTGTGCGACGTAAACGGAAAGTTAAACCAAATAGGCTCGGCGCTTAGTATGTTAAGATACATCCAGCGTTATCATCCAGTCAACAGACCAAAAAAGTGAAATACTGACTGCTTTTTAACAAAAAAAAGGCGACAAAAAATAATCTTTCAAGCATCAAAATAGTTCCAAAAAAATGACATTTTTCATGAAATTTTTAAAATAATTTAAGTCATTTGAGCAAAGAAAAAAAACATTACTCTTATTTTCCCGTATGTTTTGGATAATTTAACATATGATAAGGCGAGTCTATTTCGCATCAGTTTCAACTTTAAAATAATATGAAGATTTACGACGACAAATAATATCTCTTTGCAATGACGTGCTTATACAACTATATTATATAATTATAATTATTCTTTGACAGCAGAATCTTTAAATATTCAATATGTACTGTTTAAAAAAAAATATGGTGAGGAATGGACGAAAAAATTCTATCGTATAGTAAATTTTTTTTTAACATAAACTTCAAACGACAAAAGCCATTGAGTTAAATTGAAAAGATGATTCATTTTAAAGATAATTATCCAGTAAAGAATACAAATAGAATACAAATTGATTTGTATGAAAGTTTTTGTAGTCTAATATATTGTATGAAAATTTATTTTAAATATATGACTTTAATATTAAAAAAAATTGCATATTAAGATAAATATTTTTTTATTTTACAATTATAAATCAATTATAAAAAATATTTTAAAATTAAACTAAAAATTTTTTAAATATTGGACAATAAAAATTCCCGCAAAAGTTAAATTTTGTTAATGTATTTTTTGCTGGAAAATTGTCAAAATATCTCAATTTTTATTCACAGTTAAGAAAGTTACTTTTAAAAAATATTTCATTACCGATGCTGCTTTTCTAGCTGATCTAGCATTTAAATCGCGAGATGCAGAGTAAAGCAGGGAGCACAGACTCTTACATAACGCATAAAAAATCAATCAAACTCAAATGTTTATGTGATTGAAAGTTTGAGTACAAGTGCGTGAAAGTGAGATTGCATTCGAATAAATCAAATTACGATTGGCGCGTGCGCAAACGTTTGATCTTCTCATAAAATATTATTTTACTACACGTAGTACTTTGCGAGAAATCAAATATTCGGGTCCTAGTAATCACATGCTGAGACACTGGACTAATGTCCAATGAACAACAGTAAGAGCAATCGTTATCAGACCAGATAAAATATGAATGAAACATTTAAATTTATATGCAAATTTCAAGTCACAAATTAAGAAAAAAAAAGTGATTATACTGACTTAATTTAAACGATAATGATTTTTTAATAACTTGTAAAAAAACGACAAAAAGTAACTGAATGGCAGCGCTGGATACACCCTGTATATATGTATGAGGATAGTTCGCTTGCATTTTTTGCACTCTTTATCCCATTTTAAATGTAAAAATATTTGGGGATTTCATGTAACGGAATTAAAGAGGCTTAATGTCCATAGGTACATTGCCGTCACTGTGGCCATATATTTTGTCAATCTTGCCTCTCACACGTTGTGAACAGTGGGCCGAAACAAAGACCATCCAGAGTCTGTGATGTTTGTCATACTTTATTAGTGCAAGATACCGCACCATACTTCAGCCAAGAACCTCCACATACACCTGATTAAATGTTCTAAAGTTACCGGACTTTAACACAGTTTAACGAGATGTGCAATATCAGTCCGGTAATACGTTGACTAGTATGTCTCAAAAATATACCGATCATTAGGTGACTAATGATGACTCTCTTTTGTTTGCAGAGAGAGAGAGAGAGAGAGAGAGAGAGAGAGAGAGAGAGAGAGAGAAAGTTAGACGTGTTGATAGCATAAAAATGGGATTAGATAAGATTCTTATTACCTGAAAACCGGAGTGATATAAGAAATATCGTGTAAATATAAAGTTATGTATTACCTAATGGTTACTGTAATTTAAACAGATTAAAGCTTTTGAATGTATGTGAGTTATACAGAAGAATATTGTGAGTATTTATATTACATTATCTTGTCTTTATTTAATTACGGATCTCTCAGATCTTTGATTGAGAATTTTGCCAGTCTATAAAAGAGAAATAGTAATAACATTTAACTCTTTGATAAAATATTTTTGGTTCATTTAATTCTGCATCTTTTTTTAATATAAAAAATGGATTGATACTTTTAATAGTTGATAAAAAAAAAAACAAAATAGAATGTACAACTAATTTAATTCTATTACATCTTATGTGTCATCTTGTGACTGTTAGCTTTGATACAATAATTAATGATGTACTGACAATACAAGAGCAATTTATAGTGCAGTTGATAACATGTAATCTATTTAAATTAAATTTTCATAAATTAATCATAATTTATCACAATATCGCTAAACAGATTATGTATTGTCAACTACATCTTGAGCGCCTGCTATCTTTATATTGTCTGAATTTATTAGAGAGGCTTTATTATTTATTCAGTTATACAAGTTTATTAGATAGATCACATATTCTATCATTTGATATCTATCTAAAGAGTGCCTAAATGAATTTTTTAAATTGAAATGAAACGAATCTGCAAAAACACTTGTAAATAATTAGCGAGAGTTTGAAAATTTTATGACCTCAAAATATCTCTAGGAGTAGTCGAAGGATACGCGCGCGTCTAGTTTTTAATTATCTATATTCATTGTGACATTTATACAAGAACAAAATGCTAGAAAAAATATAGAATGTATATAGAAAGTATTTTTAAATTTAGATGTCAAAATTTTACAAAGTGAGAAGATAACTTTATGCAGCAAAACATCTATTCAACAAATCGTTCATCGAGTTTTAATTCCTATTTCTTTAACTATATTACTGTTATAAACACAAGTGCATGTATTTTGAATATTTTTTATTACTTAAAAATTATGCAATGCGTGAAGATCTACGATCAATGTAATTTTGAGATGAACAATGAATTAAACATATTATAAATGTATTCGATAAACAATCAAAAAAATATGTTATATGAAACCTGAGCGACTCTCTTTGAAAGTAGTTCAGTAATCATTAACGAATTGTAAAGTATAAACATATGTATTATATCTGTATGTACACACCCATCTACTCCCTACACACACACACACACACACACACACACACACACCTACATACAGATATGTATGTATATATTTTATGATTCAACTACGCACACACGCGCGCACACACGCATGCACGCACGCATGCACGCACGCACGACCAACACGCAAACACGATGTCCTAAAATATTTGGGAAAATTTGCATGTATAGATAGAACGGACTAAACTGAAGTCTTCGATTCCGCTCACGATTCGATCTGCACACGAAAATTGTCTCAAATATTCTGGGATATTCTGTGTGTGTATGTGTGTATGTATATATATGTATATATATATATGTGTGTGTATGTACATAAAATGTATGCAAATCAGATTAAACATTAGCAAATTTATATTAAAATTTTATATATAAATACAAAATATTTAAAAAAAGATATTTTATATGCAAAAATTTTTAATACATCGAAATAAAACACAAAGACATCAAGTTTAAATATAATTCAGCATAAGCACAACAACTCAACTAAAAAGAAGAATCCCATCAATGTTTATATTGCAATATCATGACTAATAAAAATAATTTATAAATTAAATTAATATTTTCTTGCATCGTTTGAATTTAATATTATTGATAATAATTCAATTTGTTTCTTATTTGATATAGATACTACGCACATGTTATAAAATATTGACATAAGAGATGAAATTATTAATTCATATGACCAGATCAATGATTTACAAATTTCTACAATGGTTTTCATACAATCCAGTTATAACTTTTTTCCTTCCTACTTTGGCCCAATGTCTTGTAAACGCAACGGAGACCAGCAAGTTGCTTGATGACATACAATGACATAAAATTTGAATTAGACACACTTATTGATATATCACATGGAAAAGAACACATTCATTACATTTGCGATTGGTTGTGGACGTTTTTGTACATCGATCGGTGGTTCTTCAGATTGAGCGTGTTTGTCTCTAAGCTCTTTCCAATGATTCAATGTATCTGTGTATTCCGATATTTTCTCGTAATCCTCTAACTTATTGTACACGTGTAAAAGTCCTCGATAGTCGTATTCTAAACCACTATAACCTTCTCCAAATAACTTCAAACCTGTCAATGCGAAATTTGTGAAGTGCAATGGCATTTCGTATCAGAATGGACTTAATTAAAATATATATACTTACTGATTGCGATACTACGACGGTAGAGCTTTTCGGCATCTCTGTATCGATTCATGTGGAAATTATATAATGAAGCTAAATGCCCTATACTCAAGCCCACTTCGTAATCGTCAGGCCCTAATAATTCTTCTTTAATACCAATAGCTTTTAGGTGCATCATTTCCGCTTCCTAAAGCACACGCATGTTAAAAATATAAGAAAATAATAAAATATACAGTGTGTAAATATATAAATTACCTGAAACTTCCTCATACTCTGGTATAAACGACCCAGATTTCCATAATGTTTTGCCGTTTGTACATTTCTTTCACCGAATGCAGTTTTCGACATTTCTAAAGCGGATAAATGGAGACATTCGGACTTGAGTAAGAGATTTTGTTCCGACAATGGCGTGGATGCGTTATCTATAGCAATTTCTTCGAGAATAAGTGCCTTTATTCTTCTAGCGCTTGCGAGCATTAAATGATTCGGGGGTAAATGTCTTTCCATAATATCTATAGCTATTCCAGCGTGTTCACTGCAAAACAAAAGTAAATTGTACTGTCAATATACAATAAATCGAATATATTTCTAATTAATTACCTTGCATCGTCAAATCTGCCAGAACTATATTCATGTACATAGAGAGCGTAAGCTAAGTCTTCGTGTGCCAAAGCAACATGAAGATTAGTCCTGCCGAAAATCGTTCTTCTAATGTCTAACGCAGTCTAAAGTATAAGACGAAACGTTTTACAATCGCCTTCACAAAAGATTATGAAGATAAAAAGTTCTAAAGATAAATACCTTGTATATAGTTACACTATTGCTGATACTATCGAAGTTTAGTAAGAAAAATCCGTAATCGATGAGAACGTCGCTATACTTTGGATGATCCGTATCGAATATTTCTCTCGCGAGATATACAGCTTCTTTGATCAATAAATCAGCTTTCTGGAACTCTCGTTTCACAACACACGACTTCGCCGCTTGTCTCAGAACGTCGACAATAATTCCCGCGGGAAGCGACGGTCTTAATTGTTTTAATGCTTCTATACTCCATCTAGATGATAGGCAGTATTTAATTAAATGTTACAAATATATATATATATATATAAAGTATTATTTAAAATTAGTATATTATTTAATATCATTAAGAATCAATTTATAGTCTGATTCAATTTCAATTCTCATCATACCGCAGTATTTTTCAACTTTTTTTTTAATTCGCGGTACATTAAATAGCAAGCCAAATTTTTGAAATATACCATTACGTTTCAATGCTCAACATAAATCTCATCAGATATTTTCAACACGATATTCAAAAATAAAAAGTAAAGTTCAACAGTTATATTTTGTATTCTATTTTTTTTAAGTAATTTTATTGCAATGGCGCTTCGTTAAGAATATTCCATAGACACTTAAAAATAATAACAAAACTGTAAAAAAAAATTATAGGTTATTATTTAAGTTGCATGAAAAAGTAATATAACAAAAATTGTCTGGATCTTATTTCAATAAGTAATATTTTTTAAATCTGTACTCTAATAGAAATGTATTATAAAATAAATGCATTATAAAATAAATGTCATGACAAAAATCTCAATTTTTTAAAATACTTTAGGTATTCAAGATTATTTATGTAAAGTTACATTGTGATACAGAAATTGTTTAGTAAATAAATAAAATATTTGTTTTAAATCTTTGTAATTAATCGGTGAACAACCTTGCATAAGTTATTCTGAGAGAATAAAACATTTATTTAAAACATTTAGATTTTATTATTTTTTAAATTTTAGTTTACAACAAAAATAATAAATAAAGTAATAAATAAATTAAAAATAAAGTAATAAATAAATTAAAAAAATTGTTCAATAAAACAGAATGTTATGAGCACAACTTTTACACACACACACACGCACACGCACGCACGCGCGCGCGCACGCACACACACACTTCAAAGTCTAAATATTAATATATGTGCTATTAATATATAGCTATCGAACATACTTAAGTGCATGATGCACATGATAAATTATTTTATTCTTGTTGTTCCCCGAAACAAAGATAAAACAATATGCGCATTATACATTTTACAAAATGTAATCATCCTTTAGGCTGCTTTTTCATGTTGACGTTTGACACTCATTTTCAGCATCAAAACAGGTCACGTGATCAAAGAATTGATGCTTGGTATTTGTCAATTTTGATCACGTGACCTGTTTTTTGACGCTGAAAATGACCGTAGAGTATCAGCATGAAAAAGCAACTTTATCATTTTTAAAATGTTTGCAGCACACCAGTTGAAAAACCCTGCTATATTGGTTTATAAAAAAAAGTCTGATTAATTTCTGGCGATTGTAACTTATTTCAGAAATAACAAATATTAGGTAGGAGTGCACCTATGAGCTTCATCGTATTCACTGCGTATGTAGAATAGTACACTGAACTCTGCAAAAAGGGCAGCGTGATTGCTATTATTGTACTGCTTGCTTTTTAACTTTTCTATCATTTCCATGGCAAGCTGATGAGTCTCCGCAGCCCCGTCGAAATCGCGATATGCTGCTTGTGCATGTAACAGTCTGAAATGAATGTATTGACAGGATATTATATTTAGCCTATTAAAAATTTGATCGATTCGACTGAGTGACTAATTGTAACACCCTAATTGATACTCTAAAAATCTGTCAACTAAATGATTCACATATAAACAATTGCGCATGAAGTTGGTGCGAAACGTATGTGTCTTTTGATACTCGCAAATAATGAGGTATTAGTAGATTCAAAAAGATCCCGGAATTGATTTATAACATAAGGTTTGTTCGCATTGTTTGTAGACGTGTGCATATCAAGTATTTGTGAGATCGAATCTTCAATAATATGTTCGAAAATGAATTGAATTGAATTTGAAATTTTTGCGTCAAATCGAACCAATTTTTTATATGAAAACGAATCGAATTCGAATCAAATTTTCTTGAATTTATATTAAAAATGAAGCAAATAAAAAAAAAGCAAATTAAAAAATGAATAAGCGACTCGAACTTTCGAATCTTTTAGATTCGAAAACAAATCAAATCCACTATGATTCAAATCAATTCAATATGAATTCGAACTATTTGCACACCTCTAGTTGTTTGCACTTTTTACTCGGTATCTTCGCGAAATTCTTTTTCTTTAATGTCCGAATATTTATCTGAATAAATATATTCTGAAATTTATTTTCAATTTCATAAGTCAACTTGCTCTATATTTTCATTACTTGTTATTCCATACAGCAAGCCTGTCCAATTTTTATTTGAGAGCTAAAAGCCAACAATGTAAAAAAATTCAATATGAGTAAGATTTCATGGACTGTAAAGTGTGATCAGGGATTGTAAAGCGTAATGTAAATAAATTTAACTATTGAGTAAAATATTGTATAAACATGATTAAATCCAGTTTCACGACAACTGGTTTTATAAAATTAAATTTAATTAGTGATACGAGATTTTACGTCAATTAGATTGATAACACATTAAATATTTCCAAGCGTTTTAAAAACGTTAACTCTGCTAGCATTGCATGTGATAAACTTTGAAAGAAATGTAAATAAAGGTGTAAGTAACGGTAGGATTAATAAAAGTAGGATTAGTTATTTCTGTCAGAAATCAATTATGGGAACTTTTTGAATCTACTAACATGTGTGTCAACATTCTTACTTGTGACAACAATCTAATGTTCTACTCCATTCCTTGGGGGTCTGATTGTGGTCCATACATAATTGCTTGCAAGCTAACAACACTTCTTCGCTTTCCGAATACCAGCCAGCATCACTGAGAAATCCACCAAGTCTCAAGCCCAGATTTATTAATTTATCAATTTCCTGCGATAAAGGGCTCTCTCTTGCTTTGAAACAACACATGTTGTAACTGATGACCAGATGTTTCGCTATCCTTATTTTATGATCCATCGGCGCCTTTAGTTCCGAAAATACAAAAACGCAAAGTATTTTTTGATGTCGGAAAAAAAAGTGACAAGACAATCTCTTCTATTTCTATAAATATACTTTAATCTCGGTTTAACTTACTTTTTATCTTTTTCTACTTTTAGGAATTTGAAAAAGATAAAAGATAAGTTAATCTATACTGATAAATATTGACATTAGAGTGCCGTCTAGACCAAACTTTGATAATATAATCGGTATATAACTATCAAATTGTATTTGAAATTTAAATGGAAATAATTTTTATTTAACATATGGAAAAAAAGATTAGATTAGAAATGACGAATTAAAAATTTGCTCTAGGCAATTCTATCAGTTGAATCACTGATTAATTTAATCCGAGTTTGGTCCAAGTTCTAAGAACTTGTACTGGACAGGCTCACCTGAAATATTTTCAGGAGCTGTAATCGGCGATTGGTGACCTTGAGCATCTTGGAGAAAGTCTCCAAATCGCTTAATTCTGCTCCCAATATACATAGTCTCCTCTCTGTGTATAACTGAAAGAGATTAGACTGATAGAAATCAAGGGTATGTCAAACGTTATTATTAAGCGCACGCGATGGAGTCAATCGGAGTCAATCGAGGAACAAGATTGGCCAATTGGAGGGATCACAGTGAGAACGCGTCGAATTCGTCGCGCCGTGGATGTCGAGTCCTCGACACGACACTCGCGAGATTGCAGGTGATCGCGGGTCGTCGTTATCATTGGGAATGCAGAGCATTCGAACGATGTTGTTCCCGTCATTCTACGACGAGGCGAGGAGACAGAGAAACAAGCATGGCTATCATCGCACGCGGGTGACTCCGATCGACGGAAATTCTCCTCTCCCCCGTGACCCTGTCGTCGTCACGCCGATGACAGCTTGACGTCCTTTTTACCTGATAGTAGAGATCGAATCGCACGCTCTTGGGCAGGTCAACGAGGTATGGTTTATAGATGCGGAATCTGTCGACCACTGCGGACACACACAAATGGTACAGGCTTCTCGTGGAAAACAACCGTGGCTCGCGTCCATCGGCCATTTTCGCGAACGGCCTTTTTTTGATTAATCACCAACACAATCTCGGGTGTTGTAACCCGCACCGTTGTGCTGCTCACCGTCGTGGTGCGTGTTGGTGCGCACTGCGCGTGCGTGTGTGATAGTGTGTAAGTGCGTGTGGAATGTGCGAGCGAACGGACGGTACGTCGCGCGATCAGAGACAGAGATGTCGCGTTTTTTCCCTTGACAGTCGACAGGTTGCGAGTGCACACCGCGAAACCGCGTGGTGCCCTCGCACCTTCTCAAATCTTCTGTCCTTCCGGGTTTCGGGTCGAATCGAGTTTTGATCCGAAGCTACAGAGTGTCCGTGACATTTGCGACTAACAGATGACAGATCTTTCGACCAATGGGTGAATGATTCTTCCCTTCTTTCATAGCATCAGCTGATTGGTTGAAAGAGAAGGTTATATGATACGGATTTCGAATGAAACGGGCATTATGGGACCTTCTCAACATTCCCAACAAGAGGCACAGATAACACAATCGCTGCGTTCGGAAATGTCACCCGAGTTACAGTATAAGTACATTCAGTATGGGCACTGAACTTTTGGTGGTTCCAATTTTTAGTGCGCATGCGTAGATTTCCAAGAATATGGCTGCCTTTAGCAAATTGAAATTACAGGTTAGGTTAGGTTAGATTAGCTGGATCTCCTTTTTATAAAATATAATTAACCCTTTTGCCTACAATATTGTATGAGACTCGTGGTAAGGAAAACTCGGGCAAAACATGAGTGAGTCGTGGTACGTCGTTCGTACAAAGCTTAATTTTTTTTTAATTTGTAAGAGAAAAGTATGGCAGAGTTAATAAAATTAAGTTTTACTAAAAAATCAAATCAAATTTTTTTGTAGACGCTACATTGTGCAGACTATTATATTTGTATATAATAAAGTATTCTCGTAATAAAGTATGCATGTGCGTGCGTATATTATTAAATTACAACTTCACATTTAATTACAATTTTCATATAATATTTAATCAATTATTATTTTTATTTAATTTACTTATTACTGTTTAATATTATTATTATTATTAATGTGAATATTATCTTTATATAATGAATTCGTTAATATTATATTATTATATAATTCTGATTTAAAACTATACTCGCTATAAACAATTTTCATGACACGACCGAATTATGTCTTTTTTTTTTTTTTTTAGAAAAATCATTCTGTAGCTTTATAAAAACTCAAATTTATTAGCACCTGTCCAACCCACAATATGGCGGTGAGTCATGTGACCTGGGATCCATACATCAAAGATGCCGACGCTCAGTGTCCATACTGTATGTACTTATACTGTGCCCGAGTGGCCCTTTAAAGAGAATCAAGGGAGAATATAGCGAATAGTGTTTCTCTTCTCTAATTGGTTCCATTATTTATAATGCAACTTCCGCAAATATGCATGTGTGTGTATGTATGTACATATATATCATACACAATACTAGTGTGTGTAGCACCATATGTTCACGAGCTGCGTTCAGATTTCCCACCTGGGTGCACCCAGACATCCAGAAAGCGTTCAGATTTCTTTTGAGTACCTTTAGGTGGAACGTTCAGATTCCTACTCTATTCACTCAAGAGGATGGAAAAATCACCCGGCCCATTCCTTGAGCCGAGTGGAATGAATAGTAGCGCATTAAAGACTTCCTGTGATATCCCAGCATGTTTGACGTGCATCTATACGAAAATTTACATTTCAAGTTATGCCTGTTATAAACAGTATAAACCATAACTCAAACGAGGCCAAGTACTTAATCATCTATTAAGTTTTACAGGACTTAAGATATTGGTAAGATATTTATCTTATATCTTTTATCATTATTATATCATTATTATATCGCCCTGAGGAATTGAACTGCAAGGTTCATGAAACATTGGCATTCCAAGAATGGATCTGGACACGGAGGAAACCCGCGAAACGCATAATCTTTATATTATTATATATATTAGTTATATATTGTTAGAACTATAGGACGATGAATAATATAAATGAAACCGGAATAATGATGAACGCGATGTTCCTCTTAACACAAATAATACTGTTTATTAGACACAAAGAATAAAAGCGTGGCGTGCGCGCGGGCCATCCAGGCACGGAAGACAAGAAGACCAAAAAGTAAAAAAAATATATATAGTATAATTTTCGGTTTTACAACGCCACCTTTCTAGCAGTGCAAAGGAGGAGAAACTAAGTACTCCCGGAAGCACGTAACGATAACTTCTCTCAATATCCTTTCTATCGATGCGTGAGCTATTTTTAATAAAATAAATTATTATCTTATTAAGTAAACAAAAAAAAATTTAAAAGAATCCTAACTTGACTAATTTAAATTCAATCTTGACACACAACGGTTGTTTAATTTTTGGCAACGCTTTTGTTAATATATTGGCAAGCATTTCTTCAGTCTCTAAATATTTAAGAATTATCTCCTTTTGTTCGACTAACTCCCGAGTGAAGTGATATTTAATATCAATATGCTTGCTTCTTTTACGAAAAACTGCATTTTTCGATAATTCTATCGCGCTTTGGTTATCACAAAATATTGTTATAGATACTTTCGCGTAACTATAGAAGTCCATATGATACAAAAGTCTTTTTATGTAGATCACCTCCTTGGAAACTTCCGCTAAGACTGCATACTCTGCCTCTGTTGTAGACAATGCAACTGATGCCTATTTTATTGATTTCCAGCTTATTAGGTCTTGGGCCAAAACAAGTACATTTCCAGAACATGATTTTCTGTCGTCCACGCCTACTCAATCCGAGTCAGTATAAGCCGTTAAATTTTCCTTGTCCTTTCTGTACGTAATTCCATAATAAGGAGTGCCCTTTAAGTATCTCAATATTCTCTTCGCCAGGTGTTTCGCCAGGTGTTTCGCCAGGATTTGCAGAAAAATGACTTAACAGATTTGCAGCAAATGCTATGTTCGGGCGCGTTAACTAGGTAAACTAATCCACCAATGAGTTCTCGATAAAGTTTTTGCTGCATTTCTAATCTTTCCGTTTCCGATGACGAAGTCATTTCCTTTGTAACTTTGATATTTGACTCTATTAATGTCGAAACTGTTGTTGTCTCAGACATACAGAATTTTTCTAACAATTCATTTACGTATTTCTCCTGAGATGTATAGTTCCGGTTAACCTTCTCTTCTCACATTAATGTCTAGAATGTTGCTAGTAGGATCTAGGTCAGTCATCTTGAATTCAGACTTCAGTTCAGTCTTTATCTCTTTAATTTTTTTGATACTTCTTGATGCCAAAATTAGATCATCAATGTATAGAATAACCACTACTCGATTCTTACCCTTGTTGAATACATAGACGCATAGGTTTGTTACGTTTTCTGTCACTGTTCGTGATAAAGTTGTTGAATATTCGGTACCACTTGCGACCAGACTGCTTCAATCCGTATAAGGGTTTCTGCAATTTACATACTTTGTCTTCATATTTCTGTTGCACGAACATTTCCGGTTGCTCCATACATATTTCGTCTGACAGATCACCTTGTATGTAAGCTGATATAACATCCATTTACATGTATATACATTTTATCATTTACTGCAGCGGCAAGTAACGTCCTAATTATTTCGTACCCGGCCACGGGTGCAAAAATCTCTTCGTAATCTATGCCCTTCTTCTGTACGTGTCCTCGGGCAACTAATCGTGCTTTGTATTTTTCACTTCAGCCATCCTGTGTACGTTTTACTTTGAACACCCATCTGTTATTTAATATTCGCTTGTCCTTAGGCCTCGGTATCAGAATGCAAGTCTTGTTTGTTATTAACACTTCATATTCTGTCTTCATGACGGCTAGTCATGCTGTTCGATCGTTTCGTTCCATCGCTTCTAAGACTGAACAGGGATCATGAGTTCGTTTGATCTTCTGATACTCTTTCCTTGATCTTCCGAGTAGACTTGTTTTGATGATTTTAGGGCGTCTACTTCGATTTTCTTCGGTATCTACATGGCATTCCCCTTCTTCTTCTGTATCGTGTTCATTTGTTTCTTCAGAGTCCTCGTGCCATGAAGTATCTTGAGTCTCTTCGTTCTGAGTTCCAATCCTTTTATATGTTTGCGTACTGTCCTTATTTATTTCACTTACGCGTCGTTGGAAATTTTCCAGTGGATGACTCGAATTAATTGTCACATTTGGCGCGTATTTATTATATCAATATCCTCAATAAATCTGACATCTCTCGCTCTAATAATGGTTCTAGTTCCGGATCGCCATAATGTGTAAGTCTTCGATTCTTTCGAGTAGCTTACTAAGATGTACTTGTCTCCTTTTAGACAGAATTTTTCTCGTTTTTCATCTTTATTTAACATAATTACCTTACTTCTGATAATCCTGAAGTAACTCATGTAAGTATTCCGATTAGTCCACATTTCAATTGGTATTTTGTCGGTAGTTCTTGTTGGACATCTTTTCCGTATAGGAGCTGCTGAGTTGATTGCTTCTACCCACAATGATTGTGATAAGTTTGCCTGCATGATGCATTGTGCCATCTCAACTAAAGTTCGGTTTGCACGTTCGGCCACTCCGTTTTGCTGGGGAGTATATTCTATACTAAGTTGGTCTTGGATGCCTTCATTTTCTAGAAATGTCTTGAATTCATTTGACAAGTACTCCCATTGTCAATACGAAGCTTCTTGATTTGATATCCAGTTTGCTTTTCAACTTTATGTTTGTACTCCTTAAATGCTTCAAATACTTCTGAATGTCTCCTCAACATTATAGTTTCTATATATCTATTGTAGTCATCGATGAACGTGACGAAATATCTCGCTCCTCTCAACGAGTTGGTACTCATAGGACCGCATATGTCAGAATGCACTAGACCTAGAACTCGATCTTCTCGATTATCGGATTGTTTAAATGATTTAGCGTGTATCTTGCATCACATACCTCACAATAGAACTCGTCTTTTGTGATTCAAACTTAATTCGTTAACTCTTGCTTCTTCATTTTTTGCAGATCATTGACATTTAAATATCCATACCTTTGATGCCATCTAATAAGATTGTCGTTCTTCGTTTCTCTCATCGTCATGACATTATCTTTCGTTGTATCTATGATGAATAGTTGATCCTGTTTCATTGCCGTCAATACCACTGAACCGTCTCTTCGTTTAACTATTGCACAATCCTTATAGAAGGTAACTGCGTAACCATTTTCTGTAATTCTTCTCACAGACATGAGATTATTCCGTAATTGCAACATGCACATCATATTTTGTAATTTGATTGTTTGTGTCGAGTTTCGTCCTATCTTTACGTTTAAATTTACATCGCCGGTGCCAGTGAATTCAATGTATTGTTTCATGGCGATATATATTCTATGCCGATCGTTACATATATGTCTTGTCGCGCCGCTATCAAGACATCTAGTTATTTGATTTTTCAGCTTCTACTTCACAAACTACCGCAGTCAGTGCATCGCTTATGTTGTTCGATTTATTTCGTTTCAATCTTAATCGACATTTCGAAATTCTATGTTCTAACTTATCACAGCTGCCGTTGAATTTTTGCATGTTTGTTTACTTTGCTTATCCTTCTCGTCTGTGTATTTGTTTTTATCGGGCTTACGAGTAGTTTTCGCGATTAATACTTTACTATTTGAATCGATCTTCTCTCTTCCGTCCCTATCATTTTATCGTGCTTCCTCTTTCAATAATTTTACTTTGAGATTATCGACGGAATGGAATTTCGTCTCTAGATTCTATCGCAATGTTGAAATTCTCGAACTCATACCCAACAACATTATTGATAATAGATCATCCGGAATTTTTATGCCGATTTCTGCGAGTTGCTCGGCTCTGTCTGTAAAATCACTTACATGCTGGTTCATTGTTGTGCCAAAATTCTTTTTTATATGATACAGTTGCTTGTATAAAGTTGTCTTCTTTATGAGTCCTTTGGATTCAACACGCTTTAATTCGTTCCACGCTTTCGATGTTTGAACCTTTTTTACTTAGGTTCAATTGTCCACGTGAAACATTCCCAGCAAACGAGAATGGATTGAAATGGATTCAGATTTTCAGAAATATTGATTCACGAATGTTAAAATGAATGCTTTTCAATCCTGAATGCATTTTTATTTATTTATAGGAATTGCATGGATCATATCTCTATGCCTTTTAATCTAAAAATAGTATTTGTTTTTTTGTGCATTGTGAATATTGTTCAATTAAAAATTTTGAATAGGAAAGTTGCAGTTTTTCAATCCAATTGCATCCAATTGAATCCAATTAAATCCAAAAAAAGTATTCGCTATTTAAAATACGCATTCGGATAAATTTCAATCCATTTTAATCAATTCTCGTTTGCTGAATTCAATACGATCAATGCTAACGCTTTCTCGTCTTTATCCACTGTGTTGCATTTTCTTCCGTTTTTACTGTCGTACCGCTTACATATGTTCACAGTTCATTACACACTAGCACACTTTCCATTTGTAATTTCCATAACTCGTAATTGTCTTCAGTTAACTTTTCAATATGTAGGTAGTTCGATGTAGCCATTTTGCTCAGCGACTTTTTCTCTGTTATTTCGATTTTTACGACGCACGTGTGACCTGGGCCCATAACCTGTTGGAACTATAGGACGATGAATATGAATGGAACCGAAACATGATGTTCCTCTTAACACAAATAATGCTGTTTATTAAACACAAAGAATAAAAGCGTGGCGTGCGTGCGGACCATCCAGGCATGAAGACAAAACGATCAAAAAGTAAAAATATAGATGATATAACTTTCGGTTTTACAACGCCACCTTTCTAGCAATACTAGAAAGAGGAGAAATTAAATACTCCCAGAAGCACGTAATGATAACTTCTCTCAACATACACAATTATATTAATTTTATATATATAATTTATATTAAATCTGATATATTTACGTTACTATTTGCTGTAACATGCTGATGCATGTAGGACACTATCTTATCTTAGAATGCGGATCAGGAGATTTATTACAGTTCTTTAGATGAAGTGAAAATTACAAAAATGAGCAACTTCACTAGGATTGCGTTCCACTTAACGCTCACAACGCTCGTGGAATCATTTCATCCTTGTCGTTTATTTATAATGCTAAACAAGGACAAACGATGCTCGCGAGCGTTGCAAGTGTTAAGTGGAATGCAATCTAGATGTTAACCAATGAAGTTATAAATATTCTAGTAAATTCGATCACTTTCGTAATTTTCACCTCATTTCAAGAACCGTAATAAGCCTCCTGATTCCCAAACCACTCCGATACTTTTCACTAGGCTTCGTCCACTCAGTCACTACCCAGCGATCACCATTCGGTGAAGAATCTGAACATAGTTACGCTTTTACTATAGGTTTGTTCGCGTCGCACGCTCCAACATACCCAACACGTTCCAATATGTCACGTCACCGGAACCAATATGGCGACTGGATGTTCGCGTCGCATTAGAGCATACTCCATGGGTCAATTAAGAGCACGCTCCATTTTCAGAAGGTGGTACGATTGGGGCATGTGTAATGGTTGAAAACTGTACTGTATCGAAAAAAGAGTATTTCAGATTCATTTTGTATAAAAACGCATTTAATAAATTTTTGATATAAATATAAAAATATAATATAACAATATAATATTAACAAAATAAAATAATAAAATAAAATATAAAATAAAATAAAATAAATAATACAAACTATAGAAATCGAAGCCTAAAACGGTCCAGCTGGATCTTAAATGCTTGTATAATTCTTGTGTGAATTTATATACTACGTATATAGTTCTTAGAAACGCTCGCCGAAATGATTTTTCGGTTTTGAAATGCTAACTCCACTAAACTGCCGCAGTAATATCACGAGTTAAATTGACTAGCAATTTAACAAATTTTTGATGCTTATGCGCATCTTTGAAACGATCTTAATAATATTAAATGACATATTAAAATCTGTAAATAATTAATTCTTAAAATAAATAAATAAAAAAATAAATAAAATTAGAAAAATAAAAAAAATAAAATAAAATAATATTAATATAACTTTTATATTTATTAAAAACGCATTTATTTTGTATAAAAACGCTTTTCAAATAATCGAAGTAACACAAAATATCCGAAATGAAACAAGACACATGTCCGATCTGTTTAAGTAGTCTCACGGATTAGGTTAGGAGACAGGCTCACTTGTCCTAAATCTGTTCGTATCACTGAATATTGGAGTACATGAATGCAACTGCTCCAACCGCCATCTTACCTGATCCAAGTGTTCTCTGGGTTAATTTGGAATATGCGATGCGAATAAACCTCATCTCTTCTAACTCACTTTAACGGTACATTAAAAATGGCGACTTCCGGGTAAGTCCGCATTCTCAATTCTCTCTAATAGTGCGATCTCATGGTGCGGAATTGGCGCAATGCGGAATTGGCGGAACGCTCGTGATTGGTCATGGCTTCATTCCGTCGGTTCTGCCGTTTTCTGTTGCGCAAATTTAATTTTTTTGCGGATTCCGCCGATGCTTGCATGTGTGCGTGTACATATGTATACTTGTAAAAACTAACCTCGTTAAGCTAGTTTAAATGGAAAAAACTGTCCTACAAACGCATGGTTAATATGAGACGGATTTTCACCTGGGTGTTCTCCGGGTGTTATGTCATCCTTGTTTAACATTTGGTAAAACATTTGTTTAACAAGAATAGAGTGATAATGGAATTTCAACATAACCCTGAAGGTAATTAATGAAGTCTCCAGATAAATACGGAAGTCAATATGGTCAGAACACGAATGTCATATATATATTGTAGTATACAGAAGGCGCAAATATAAATCAAAATCAAAATGGGTACACAAAATGAAGTCGGGGCAATGTCCCTGTAATATATATATATATATATAAAATATATATATGATTTCCGATCAGGAATTTAGTTTTCTATGTCCCATGGAGCGGAACTTGCAGATGCGCAATCAATGCAAGCCAATGATAAACGCTATTCCGGTGAATCTAATGAAACTGATCTACGGGAAGGCTCTTGGGCTCGATTCTGTATCAAACAAGGTGAAAATTACAAAAGCGAGCAAATTTACTAAGTATTGACCAATTAAATTATTGGTATTCTAGTAAATTTACTTTTGTAATTTTCACCTCGTTTCAAGATACAGAATTGATCCCTTTGTGATTGATCAAGGCTAATTGCGCATTCCGAAAATTCATGCGCCATGGGACATAGGAAAACACATTTTAGCGGAATCGACGGAATGAAGCCACGACCAATCACAAGCGTTTCGCCAATTCCGCACCATGGGATCGCACCCTAAGGGTGAAATCACACGGTGCGGAAAACGACTGCGAAATGCGTCATAGAAACAACCAATCAGCGTTCTTATGCGTTATTCCGAATAGCGCTAATTGGTTGTTTCATTGACGTATTCTCTATTCCTCAATCCTTTTCCGCACCGTGAGATTTCACCCTGAGGGGCTCCGCACAATAAAAAGAACAGGGAACTGAGAACAGAAAAAAATTTCAACCTATCAGAAATCATGTATTGTGGAATACACAGTTTCTGATAGGTTGAAATTCTTATTTTCTATTTTCTGTTCCCTGTTCCTTTTATTGTTCCTGTTATTGCGGAATCCCTAACTTATACTATAAATTTTCAGCACTGACAGTGAATTTTGAAACACAGCTTAAAATTAATCGAAGTTGGTTGAAGTGGCCCTTATTAAGTTGGCAACATTGTTGGGATCACCATCACACTTCACAGGCAACTTCGTTACGTTACGGAGAAAGAAAGATATTAGTGTTTGTTTTCAGTGTCAACGTTAACTGATTGATATATCGACTTGATATTGTGAGTGCAGTGATCAGCAGATTATTATGGATCAAGAAGATTATTTGACGATACTGAAAATTCTTATGATAGGCGAATCCAATGTAGGGAAATCGAGGTAATTTGTAAAGTACAATTTATTCTTGCACCGAAACTATACTCGGCGGTACTACGTCATTTCCAGCATACTTCTGAGATTCACTGAGGATGAGTTCTACGAAAACATGCAGAGCACAGTCGGGATGGACTACAAGACAAAGCAGGTTACCATCGACGACAATGTGGTGAAACTTGCTATTTGGGTTTGTAATTACAATTATATTTTTATGACAAGAAGATAACTTAATCTATGGAGTGTATTATGATTTATCAAAATGCGCTATTTACAGGACACCGCCGGCCAGGAACGATTTCGTACATTAACACCAAGTTATTACAGAGACGGTCAAGGTGCTATCTTAATGTATGATGTTACGGATCGAAATACCTTCGTAAAATTGGAGACATGGCTTAATGAGTTGAATACATACTGTAATAAAACGGATATCATCAAGATGGTAGTAGGCAATAAAATAGACCTGTCAAACAGAGAGGTGAGCACTGAAGAAGGTCTACAATTTGCTAGAAGGCACCAGACTCTGTATATTGAGAGCAGCGCAAAAACGGCAGATGGTGTAAAATGTTGCTTTGAGGAACTTGTACAAAAGGTATATCAGAATTTACACTAATAACTGTTATAATTTTATATATAATACGATTCAGTGAAGATTACAATTACTAGGTAATTAAAAATGTTCTGTTATTTTTATAGAACTACAAAATTTAATATATATGATGTAAAAGATTTAATAGATTGCATTACAATGTCAGTGACATTAAAAACAAGCATTGCAGAATCTACTTACAAAAAAAACACTATATAATTTAAATCTTTGTTAAGATCTGATAATCATGATATTCAAAAATGATTTGCGTGAAGATACACGTTGCCCTCTTCTTTCCATCTAGCGCCGGTGGATCATTTATAACTAATTATTATTACAACTTATCATTTATAACATATTTTACTTATTTAGGTAATTACTTAGAATCGCTTTCTTGTCTCAAATCTTAATAAAAATATACTCATTCGACGTGTATTCACTCAAAACGAAAGAATGTAATAGAAAAACGCAGTGATTTGTTTTGTGAAACGGTTATTAAGAGTTAAAGTTTGAATTTTGCGAGGTAAATTATCGCATTTTTCTGTCAAATTTTTTATTTTGAGTAAATACACGTCGAATGAGTATATTTTTAAGATTTGAGGCAAGGAAGCGATTCAAAATATTTATCCTTATTTATAAAGTTATGTAAAATATGACATTGTATATGTAACAGATTATACAAACACCTGGTCTTTGGGGTACTTATTCTACACGACTGTATGACAACGGTACTATAGGTGGTGCAAGGCATCGAATGGGAAAGAGAGGAATGCAGTTGAGTATCGATCAGCCACAGCAAGATGCGTATTCAAACTGTTATTGCAGTTTGCTGTAATCGACTGTGAAAAGTATGTGTGCTGATAACAATAGTGTATACAATGTGTTAAGTTTGGAAATCTTGCGCGAAAAGTAAATTTCGAGGGATACACATTGAGTGTAATTCGGAAAAGATCAAGCTTAATAGGTCATCACTTCATATAAGCTATATATTCAGTTTGTGTGAAACTTATCAGAAGATAGGCATGTACATACTTGCTTCTATCAAGTACACATCCAAACGTACGAACTATCGTTAGAGACTAAGTTGAATCTGGCTTAGAAATCTATGTCGAGCAAAATTTTGTGTTCGTGTAAATACATGATTTACAAATACTAAAGAAGTACTTGTAGACACACTCAAGACATTTGTATGGACCTAGTCGATGGCAGTGTGTGTTGATCACGTTTTTGTACAAGTGAATTCGAACATTTTTATAGTCTTTTCGATTGTGTTTGACGTTTTATATTTTGCACATATACGTGCGCTTGACGCATATCATTGTTATATTTGAAAAATATGTATTATAATGTAAAAATATATCTAAGGATGTTGTTTCATTACTTTGTCGATTGTGTGTGCTAATTTGTAGGTTCCATAATATGTATCTCTTATCAAAAATATATACGCGCCGAGAAAGTGGTGAGTATATATTTTATATAGAGATCTTAATACAATTATATATGATAATGGTATATAGTGTATCCCAGAATTCGTATATATTATATACGGAATGCAATTCTTTGCTCAGAAACAATTTCATCCTTTGAAAATTATATTCTAGTAATAATGTTTGAATGAATAATTTCAAGTTAACGAAATTTAAAGCGCTCTAAATTACGAAGTTAGTGTATGCTAGAGATAGTGTATGATTACTTTTTCTCTAAAGATTTAAAAATACCTATACATAATATCTAAATATATCACATTTAGAATATAACTTAATAAGAAATAGGTATCAGAAGTCTTTTAATTGATATCTCTGAAGTAACAGTTGAAAGTAAAATAAGTTTACATATTTTTTAATAATTCAATTAGAATATTAAGATTAGGGATAAGTAGATTAGATCCAAAATATTTTTTGTGTTCTTTAAAGATATGAATCTGAAAAACTCTAATTAAATGTTTTTTGAAATACATGCTTGCAATACAAGCTCGCAATACCTTCCTTTTATATATACATATCTCAAGTAGCAAAATAACACTATCGTCATTTCGATGTCAAAATGACGATAATGTAAATAACGTTAGCTTGTTGTCTGGGTGTTTATGTCTGAATATGATTTATTTTAGTGTTGTAAATTCATATTTAAGTAAATGTTCAACTGAATGCCTCCCTCTTCGATTTTCTTGTAATTTTGTAAATTTGTGTATTTTCATGCGTAGAATACATTCTGAAAAGGAAAAGCGTCGCTCAAATCTCATTTTCTTATTATTTAATTTTAAAATTTGATATTGATATTATAAGTTGAAAAATGATAATTTAATAACATTTTACAACTGCGCATTAATGTTGTTATTTATGAATTAATAGAGTTTTTTCGATTGTAGCGGGTTTTAAATCGATCTGGGTTAGATTAATGTTTTGCTATTGGACGTTACATGCTCTATCAATAGTAGAATTTTTTTGTCATTAATCTAATCTGGATCGATTCAATAGTAGAATTTTTTTGTCATTAATCTAATCTGGATCGATTCAAGATGTTGTATACCTCTCTGTAATTGATTCAAAATGTACATCTGTCTGTGATTGAATGCATGGACTGGCGTGGGCCTTATTTTAAGCATGCGTATATCTTCGGCAAATTTTTGGCAGCATTTAAAGAAATGGAGAATATGCAGACATACATTTTGAATCACAAACCAATTTAAATTGTAGCAGCGGATAGTTTGTTTCAAATTGTATATCTGCATATTCTCTGTTTTAATTAATTAAAAATACGAATTTTCTTATACATATAATTAAATTGTAATTTTCTAATATAATTAAGTTGTTTGAATCTCATTTTATACTTAATTTATATCTGAACTGATATTCATAAATGACAACATTAGTGAGCATGCGCAGTTATAAAATATCATTAAATTATCATTTTTCAACTCACCGACACTTTGAAATTAAATAATAAAAAACTTTGAAATTAAATAATAAGAAAACGAACTTGAGCGACGATATTTCGTCTCGGAATATATTCTACGCATGAAAGTAAACAATTTACAAAATTACAGGAAAATCGAAGAGGGACGGCTGTACTAAACATTTATCTATATTTAACACTTATGATTTTAAGAAATTTTTTATTTAAAGATTTATTTTACTTTCAATGATATTACAGTTAAAAAGTTTTCTCTTATTATACATAAATCGTAATAGTAATATTTAAATGCATCAATCATTATGAAATATTTCTAAGTAAAACAGTGTATATACGTTCAACGTGCATCATCACTTATTCATAAGCGTAATTTAGAGCGTTTATTTTAGAGATTTAAATTGTTATTAAAAACTTTAAATATAATTTAAATATAATTTTGCTAGAGAAAAAAGTTGCTTCTTTTACCAAAAAGAATCCATACAATGCATTTCGTAAAAGATTGCGAATTTCTGAGAAACTCTATATAAATTATATATTATAATTTATTTATTTGTAAATAAAAAACATTTTTGTGTATATGTAATAATATTTTAATATAAAAAAAGATATCACACATACACACACGCGATGAACGATTATGACGAACGATAACCAATCCATAACAATTGCCAAAATAATTAGCTTGCATTTTGACATTTATAATGTTTCCGTAAAATGACTTAGCATTTAGGTACTTTCTTAATTTGTATGATTTATATCTATTTGAAAATGTCAGATATGCAAAATATAACAGAAGAGGAGGCGTTATGTGAGACAAAGTTATATATAAAATTGACAAATAAAGGAATGTTTATCTACGGTGGATGGAGTAACGAGAGATTACTCAATTTGCTAAAGAATAAACTTATGCGACGTAATATTAAATCCTTATCCGTATGTACTGATGCGCAATGCAATAAATCGTTACATTTTATTATACACAGTGGAATGTATAATGAATGTATTTTACTGAAACTAGAAGAAAAAGGTAGCAAGATTTTCTCATGAGAATTTCTATGCATTTCGTTATTTATCGTTCTATTACATTAAATAGTAAATTTTAGGCATGTCACCACAAAGTATTGTGAAGGCAATGAAATATGGTCTCCTTGGACTTACTTCTGAGGAATTGAAATATTTCGAAGATTTTGGAGCAAAAATAAGTGAAGATACATGGATGAAAAAACTTGATGATAAATTTATTTGGAATTTGGCTGCTACTGGATTAACTGAAGATCAATGTTGGACTATTGTTACATGTGGACTGGTGTCTCAAGATAAAAGTACATTGTATCGGCTTTTATCGAGTGGCATTGATGTTCCAGGAATTATAAACTGGCAGGGAAAAGTTAAGCCAATTTCACCAACAACAATCCGTTTTCTGAGAAAGCTTGGGATCGATGAAAACACTTGTAATTATGTAAAAGAAAATGGTATTGATGATGAGGCAGAAGATATTCTAATTGATCTTGGATACAATGAATATAAGAAAAAGGAAGCTTTGGAAGTAACCGAGGTGTCTTATAATTAATTTCAAGGAATATTAGATAAAGCGCATAGAAAAATGAATCTATTTTAAAATTAAAATAATTAATAGGAAATATTATGTGACTGCAATTTAACAATATTGGAATCATACTCTACTTTACTGGAAAAAAAAACCTTTGATATAATATCTGATAATTCATTGAAGACATCTTGTTTTTATAGTTTAGATGAAATGATTTTTTCCAATATTTTTACAAGTATGCAGTGTAATCTTACCTCGTGCCCTCGTTATTTGAATTTATTGCCGAAAAAACAAGCCAGTAAAACTCTGACAAATGATTATTTGAAGTATTTTATAGCTTTTACAATTATATTAATGAATTTGTATGAAATAAGCATGGTAATATAATAAATTATATAATGCATATATAAATGTATATATAGACAAAATGTGTTGGTGCCACTATCATGGGCGATAGGCAGAGTTTTGAGATATTGTCCATCAAATCCCATACATTACATAGCCCACCAACTGCTACGTTGGAAGTATGGAAATGTCCCAAAAAAGGAAATACATAATTTTCAACAAATTATCGCTTCCAGTACGATGAATAAAGAGCTTATGGTAAAAACATACATTTAGTATTTTTTAGATAACATTTTATATTTTAATAGATAACATTTATATAAGTAAAATATATAAGTAAAATTGAAATAAAATTGGCTAATACAGGAAATATCATTTTTTTAGTTTATATAGTTTATAAAATATATAATTTTGTCAAATAGCAAGAACATAAACGTGAAGAAGAAAACGTCATTAGATGCTCAAATAAAGCTGTGAAAGATATTGCTTATGTCGTATGTTCAGAACAACAGAAATTATATCGCATTAAAGAACATTATTGGAAATGTACCAATGTTATTGAAAATGCCAATATATGATCGGCTTTTACAGCAAACAAAAATGAAATTTGCAAAAAGAAGCGATACGTTGAATGATGAAAAAGAATAAAATGTAAAAATTAAAACGAACATTTTCCCTCTTGAAAGTTGCTAAGTAAGACAAAGATTTTCAATGGAAACAATTTCTTAAAAAATTCGTTTATTTCATATTTGGACTTGTACATTCATCGCAAGTATATCAGAAGAATATTTCAGTGCAAAAATTGCACGAGAGTATTACATGGAACGGAATGGAATGAATGTCTGACATCACAATGAAAGATGTTCATAATACATTCTGGCAGTGATCAGAATTGTAAATTCATTAATATATGTGAAATACTAAACGCATTTTCTGATTTATTCTATTTTATTGTGTGTCTCGATCAAACATTTTTAATGCATCTATGATAGTAATCTCGTACAACGCATATATGAGAGAAATGTGTTATATGATTTATCTTGAAAGAAAGACCTTAAAATACGAAATATGTGTATAGTCAGTCGCCTGTGAATTTGGGATTCTCTCTCTAATCTAGCAATAAAACAAATTTACGGCTTCCACAGCTCTTTTTTATCACTTTAAAATATATAATCGTTAATTTTACATATGCGTAAAAATTATTAAAAATAAAATTAAATATATATATTTTCACAATATACGTGACATTTTACATTAAAAAAAAAAATTAAATTATCTTCCTATGAAATTAATCAAACGTATCGAAATTTAATTCACATACAACCGTTAAAATATTATCTAGTTGAATGATGGCTTACTCGCGTTAATCCTATTCAGGAATTATCCCTGTATTTGCATTGTAAAAAACGATTCCTGCAGATGTAATGATTCAGGTACTACTGTGATGAATCAATTATATAAACTATTTGAATAGATAAATTTATTAAGAAAGCGATAAAAATAAAGGCAGTTACTGTTGAGCTCTACGAATTCACTTTCCAGTTTAACTTCTTCATATGAAATAACTATCTCCATTCCGATGAAAATTACGGCAAACTTCAATAAAATAGCAACGTATCAAAATATATTTTTGTATCTATCTTGTTTGGTCTATTATCCTGAGCTGCTAACAGAATGAGTTTCAAAATGTTACACAGATCGACTTTTCGCGCGTTAAGTAAAAACTGGAAGTACAAAGTATACAGGGTATTTGATAAAACTCTTACATAGAGCGGATTAAACTAAGTCGAAAAGTCCTTTACCATTTTATAATTTTCACAATTTAACAAAATAAATTAAAAATCGGTCGTCAAAAATTGGTTTTCAATAATTTTTTACTCAAGTACTACTAATTTTAGAGAATTCTGAGAATTTTTTCAAAATTTTTTAGGATTTTTTCATGTTGGTAAAAATAGTTGTCAATATAAGAAAATGTAGTACTAAAAAGTTGATAAAAAATTCTGAAAAAATTCTTAGAACTCTATGAGAAGAAAATAAATAATTTTTATCTCTTGCTATTTTTCTGTAAATTTGATAGTAATATATACTCGAGTAAAAAATTATTGAAAACCAATATTTGATTTTTAGTAATTGATATCTTGTTAATTATTGCGAAAATTGCAAAATGGTAGAGAACTTTTTGGCTCAGTTTCGCTCTACTTCTATGCGAGAGATTTATCGTTATTTATCAAATACCCTGTAAATATATATATATAGAGTAATATCTAATCCTATATCTTTTCTGGACGTTTCGTGGCGATCTACTGTTATCGGTCTCGAATATCTTGTTATAAAATTCATCAAAATGTAGCTGTGATTCGTTGAAGGAACGAAAATTTTCCTTCCGATTCGATCATCTGTAGAGTGACTCAATAGAGACCCGTTTACGCAGTCGAAGAATATACTTTAAACAGAATAAACTTGGAGCTTATTAATCTTGGCTCTTTCTTCTTCAGTATCATCTCGGCAGATCATAAGCGTGTGAGATAGACCACATGTAACGGCAGTAATGTATAAACCTTCCAAGGCTTTCACCTCCATCGGAGTCGTCGACGACTTTCGCATTTCACCAAAACCCTAGGAGAAAAATTATCATCTTGGAAATCATTTAATTAATGTGATTTATGTGACTATGGTTTTGCATGCTGAAAAATTGGATGTTAGAGCAGTTTCTTAACAAAAGATTTGATTTTGATTTATGAAATTGTTATCTTGCCTATGATTTATATTAATACATATTAAGAAAACATTTTATTGATAAAAACAGTATAGACACGAATTTTTCAAAAGGATGAACTAATTACAATATTGGGATTTCCCTCAGAGGTCAGAAACCAAATAACAATAAGTAAATAATAAAGGTTTTAAATTCAAAAGATCTGATTTAAAATGGAGGTTGGATAAGCAATCCCTTTCCATAAATATTACAAATTACAACGAAATTAATGAAGAAGATAAGCTCCATGTAGGATTGCAGTGTTTTCATATGGAAGGTTCGATTTAAATTGTAATTCTATCAAAGAACAAAATTGAGATATTCTAAATATATACTTAAAAGATATCAATATCTTACCAATTCTCCAAACGTAGGACTGGCACCCCAGGCGATAACGGAATCGTCGGCTGCAACTACTACGCTGGTCTGCGAACAACCGACGCATCGAATCTCCCAACCGGATAGATCTTGGATAGGCTTGGGATACATATTGGCCTCGCCGGTACGCTTAGTCTGACCAAACATCAGGGCGGAACCATGTACGTTGATCGCGATGCTATACGTGCTGCCGCAGTGCACCGCACGGACACCGCGACTGGGTGGTTCCAGAAATTTTATTAGACGCGGTACCAACTCGTCGCGTTGCTCATTGTGGCCCAGACGGCCAATCCCACCGAATCCCCAGGAGAACGCACGGTTCTTGCTGTCAATTGCGACCGTGTGATAGTGACCGCAGCTGAAATCAGTGATCTCAACGCGATCCAACGGCGTCGCGTGGCCATCCTTACCTCTTTCGACATATAAAACGATTCGCTTAGGTACTTTCTCATAATGAAATGCCATTTTCGTATTCGTGATGAAATATTTGCCGTCAGTGTTATGGCCTAGAGCGCCATACTCTGGGCATCCGAACGAGTGTAGACCACCCTTGATATCCAGAATCATTGAGAACTCTGCGCCGCATCCTACTTTCACTATCGGTGGTCCGGAATACTTTACTTTGGTGGCAGTTACAACACAGGGATCGTTTTTCCCGATCCCACATTGGCCCAATTTATTGTCGCCAGCGGCGAAAACTATCCCACGGCTGGTTAAAAATAAAGTATGGTTGCGTCCGCATGATGCTCCTATAACTGTATGTCCCTTTAAAGCTTCGACCTCGGTGGGCTCATCGCGACGCTTTGTGTCTCCGACACCCAATTGACCTACGCAAATTGTTCGATCTCAGCAATACTATCGATAGAATAAAACCAGCAATGTAATATATACAAATTTAAATACAATTAGATGCTATTATATATTGGTCATATTATTTATTGGTCAAATTTGAACGTTTTTAGGATTTTATTGAATACAAAGTTTTATTGAAACTCATCTTGTGCCAGTGTGAAATCTATATAGACTTGCAACTGTTAATCTTCAATGGTAAGTAAAATAGTAACTAAGACAAGAGGCGGCATGAATGACTTTGAATGAAAGCGGTTGATTTGTCAGTGGATTCTGAACTTGATCTCTTCTGACCCTTGTTTTATATACGCTTTGATTTTATAAGAAGTTGATTGCAAGATGTTTGTGATTGAAGTCCAAAATGAATAATAGCCACTTTGGGAATACATATTTCAATGAGAAAAAAGAAAATAACAATATGATATACAGTTATCATATATAGAGATACGTTATCTCTTACCTTTATCATTTCTACCAAAAGCCAAACATCTATTGTCCTCAGTGACGATAATGCTGTGGGATGCAGCAGGACCAGACGCGATTAGTCGTACTTTTGCGTCATTCAAGTTCTTAAAAGTATGCGGTGTCCACAGGCTACGTCCTACATTTGCTTTTACTCCTTTAGGCGGTGCCTTGCGACCAGCCATTTCCCAATTAGTAAGGCCACACATGAGCAATGTTCCAGGCTTGCCCCATCCACCCTATAATATCAAACAAATTTCATGAAGCCTGTTCTTTTTAGCTGAATTTTTTACACAATTCATCTTTTCTTCTTTTCTCTAATATGGAGAGAAAAGGAGGAAATGAATTGTGGAAGAAATTCAGATAAGACAGACTTATAATTACTTTTCTTGCATCTAATGTATTTCATTTAATATTACTTCTATAAAGTTCCATATAAATTTTACATATATACGAAATTTAATAAGCAACAACAAAATATTGATCAAAGGATTAATTTTCTTTTTCCGGTTTAACAAATTCTATTTATCAAAGTTTAGAGAACGAATATAAAAAGAAGTAGAAAACCATTGATTGTGACAGTTGAAAAGCAATTTAAATGTTAACAATGCACTTCGATATTTACGTATTCATTTGTTTAAATATTCATATTTCGATATCGGAAGGTAAGATATTAATAGCGATTGTTAATAGGGAACAATCGGCTCTTATTTGTTTCAAACGAATAGACCGTCACAAGCCGCGCTGTGTTGCGGAATCGAGCGCGTCGTTCGCGCGGGTGCGAGGGAAAATAATACGAAGGCATCAGTTCACCTCTGGGGCCGGCAGTTCAGGCATGTTCGAAACGTCCGCAAGCGCGTCCTCAGCTGCGGCGTCCTCGCCGTCGGCGTTGGAGCCGGCTTCAGCATCGTCGACCTCCGAGTCATGCTCGCTAGAAATATCTTCCTCGTCGTATTCTACCTTGCGCGACTTGGGACGGTTCTTCGCCTTGCCGCTCGTGGTTTTTCGCTTGGTCGACATCGTCGCAGTCGTGCCAGTCGTGCGACCGGGACGCGTCGTGTCCGTGTCTGGAATAGACGTCGCGCGATCCCACGCGATCCTTCCTCCACCCTCCACCTGCTCTTCTTCTTACGCGGGTGGTAAGCAGTGTAAGGACCAGGTGGACAATTCTTAGAAATTTTCGGCGGCGCTTTACCTCGCTGGCCACCGCGATGACATTTATCGATGTAATGGCGCTGAAAGTGCCGCGCCGCCCCGCGCCGTCGACAGCAAATCGACAACAAAAACGCGGCCACCTGGCGCTCAAAAATCATAATAAAACCATGCTCCCGCGATAAGTATATAGTATATACACTTTTATACGCGAATACACGACGCGACACCGCAGTTTATGACTATAAATCGCCGGGGGGCGCGCCTCGTGCTCCCGAGCGTTTCGCTCGGCCGGAACGCGCAGAATCGGACTCGCGATCCGAGCGGGAAGATTCAATATATATGTGGTGCTTTTCAGCACGAACATAGTCAGACACAGTGTAACACAGTGAATCATTATATCTTTGTTGTTTGCCTACGTTAAAAAAGGACAAAACGATTCATTGTGTTACACAGTGTCTGACTGTGTCCTTGCTAGAAAGCATCCATGGCTTCAAAATTGGTTCACATTCCGTGATCGAGACTTCCGCATTATTGTAGTGTTCTTATAATAAGAGTTAAAATAAATGAAGTCGCGACTTTTGATTGATAACCAAAATCCATCATATGGAACAGTCAAGACAAATGCGAATTTTTAAGTTAGAATCGTTTACAAATGAAGTTGCACAACTGTAATATGTGTCTAATTCAACATAATTAAATGAATTGTTACAGTTTGAGAATTATTTAAACAATATTCAATTGATGAGATTGTAAAAGAAAGATTTAGAAACATTTACAATTTACAACAATGAATAGTTTTAACGATATACAATTAAAATTAAAATCCGAGAAAGATTAATTCCACAATGTTTTACAAAGTTAATAAATGTACTTAATTATTCTAAAAATTTATTTGATTAGAAAGATTTATCGCTAATATTGCAAGGTCACAATCGCTTAGCACCATGCATAATGTAAGTAGAAAGATGAACCATTGTGCATAATGACGAAGGTCTCAAAATCTTGACCAATCAGAGCTTGAGCATTTATGTAGCGCGCGCTGTTTAAATGTTTCAAAAATAAAATAAGCATGAATAAGTCTATGAAAATAAGACTACACATTTTCAAAAAATTATGTTCAGTCATTCAATATGGCTGCTTACCAGTGAAGTTCGCTGAAAGAATGGATATATATGTATATTTATGTATATTTTAAATTTAAATGATTAACAATAATAACAATAGAATAATGAGGTGAATCAATTGATGTAAAGGGAATTCATAATTGCTAATTTAAAAAATTATCTATTTTGTGTACATATTTTTTCTTAAAGCAACTACACATGTATTTTCCTTACATCAATTATTGATTCATCTCATTATTCTGTTTATAAAAGTATTAAAAAATTAATAATTAATAAAATTTAT
>JAANIC010002605.1:648389-670240 GCA_017607545.1 Acromyrmex charruanus
ATAATATTTCTTTTTGTATTTAATATTCAATTATTTATTAATTAACAATAAATAATTAAATTGAGATAGTTTTATGTCAAAACCATGTAAATATAATCTAACCTATAATATATGAAAACAAAAAATCCCATCTACTATATCTATTTTGCAATAATAAAACCGTCAATTCTGAAAGATTTATAACTTAAGTTTAAATTAAAATCATAAATTTATATTATTAGTACGCTAAATATAATCATAAAAATAAGAACGGAAGACTACAATGCATTCTGATGTTACATTAAACTACGTTCCAACAAGTATATCTGTTTATGCATAGTGGAACACAGTGTAATATTCTGTGTCCTAACTGAAAAACCGCCATTATTGATTGAAACATTGTTGATCTATCGTTGTCAGTTTAGATTGATGCTTAACTTGGAGATGTAAGCAGACGTCTAAGTAAAACCTGCGGCACGCGGCCTGTTTTCCTGCTGGAGTGCTAGCTGGATTAGAATCTTGCCATCGTATTGGCTGCGATGCTGTCAGTGCTAGCATCATAGTCAAGATGATGGCAAGATTCTAATCCAGCAGGAAAACAAGTATCGTGTGCCGTAAGTTTAAAAGAAATTTCTATTCAGTCACCTGCGCTTGATACTATTTTCATTAGTATTCGGATATAATACTGCCACTGACAATTTATAGTTTACGTATATCATATATTACGTATATCATATCGTATAGATATTCATGTATACCTAATATTGAACACGACTATACGTAATTTTGATACTTTTTTTTTTTTACATTTTATTAAATCATTATGCGAGTTTACAACCTTATTAAACGAATAATTGAGCTTTTTTTTAACTTTCTAAAAGCTTACTTGCTCTTATGCACATCAATTGTTATTTGAGAAGAGTGTAAAGATGAAACAGACAAGGTCTAAAGTTATAGTATGCTTATAATATAAGATCTAGACTCTAACGAATAAAATCATTACAAGTAATCATGCCAATAAGAGCCGATACATGCTGTTGTTATGTATGTATTTATTCAAGTATATATAAAAGATTAATTACGCAAACGTTTCGATCCCTTATTTAGGATTTTATATATACTTGAATAAATACAGACATACCAACACAGCATGTGTCGGCTCTTATTGACATGATTATTTGTAATGACTTTATAGTATGCTATTGTTTAAATATAGATTAAGGGCCTTAAATATGTAATAAAGAAACAAATCTTAATAGATTATTACACTGATTGCATTTCTTTAAAGTATTGTATATTATACAATATAATTTAACAAAAAACATAGTGATAACATGATAATTTTACGAATTTGTCGATGTTTACAAAACATACGTAGATATAACATCCATCTATATCCATCTTTATTGATCGATAGATTGCAACAGGAAAAAATAGGACATTGTAGCATTCACGGACTATTAATAAAAGAAAATAAATAGAATTACATTAATATGCAAAAATTATGTAGTTGTAAATATTATTAGCCAAAGTAGAAATTTCTAAGCCTTACAAAAAATAAAATAATAATTGGGAAAAATCATCTTCATTGATAAAATAATTAATCTTCCAATAGACATAATTGGAACGGAACTTAAAATCTTATAATTCTTTCTTTCTTTATTTGTGTTGGTTAAATTTTATAATATATAATTATATATTTTAAAATAATTTTAATTTTTTTACTCAAGTATTAAATTTAAATTTTTTGGAATTTGAATTTTCCCAAGCATTGAATCTTTTATTTTAAAAATGAATATAAATGCTACTTTAAAATAATGGTAATGGAAAATTAAAATTAAAATTAAAAGTGACTGAAAAATAAACTTTCGTAAACTTTCGCTTATAAGAGAACCTCTCGAAGTGTCAAATTCTGATTTTAATGAAACTTTGTGTACATATGTATGTTACGTAAAAATAAATGAATTTAGAAAATATAAGGGCAAAATTAAAAAAAAATAGGCGACCTCACCGATTTCAATGATCTTGACATATACTGTCCTGAGTGACCTCCAATAGATTTAAATCGTTGCTCGTTACTCGTTAAAAAATTATTAACAAAAAAATAACGCGCCGTTAATGTTAATTTTAAATAGGCATATAATAAATTATAAATTCGATTTCATAATATAATAGCAATAACAATAGCGAAAGCTCACTTTCTATCCATCATGATAAACGCACTCAGAACTGTTGTTATTATATGTGTATATATATATAAAACTGCATTCTGATTGGTTGTTATAATTTTATAATTACAACATATCTTTATTTGATTGTAGATTAATGTGTTGTACAACATTTATTACTACTTCCATAATTTTACATTTACAATTGTAAGGCTTAAAACGGTTTTTAGCTTTTTTGTTGTATCTTAAAAACTAATCAAGATGTCAAAAAATGTGCATAAAAAGTTTTATAATAAATTAAATTACCTTTATTTATTCATGTCAATAACATCTAAAAAAATTATTTCTAAAAATTTTCTAAAAAGTGTCTATAAAAAATTATTTTCCGAATATATATTAATGAAAAGAATTTTATTTGTGGATGAATAGAATTTTGTTAGTTTTGTTTCCAATATAATGATTTTTTAAATTTATTTACACATAGTACATAATATCACAGCATTTTGAATATTATTTTTCCATTGCAATATTACAATGAAATTTAACAAAAAAATCGTTGAAATATTACTGAGATGTCACAGCAATATTACAATATTACAATATAGTGAAAATGAATCACTAGAATATTACTGAGATATTACCCTAATAATATTTTTATGATATTTATGAAATGTTTATATTTACGTAACATTTATTAGGAAATATTAAAGCATTTTAAAGAATTTTTTAAAGAAATCATTGAATTGATACATTGAATGTTATTTTAAAATTTATTCCATTTTTATATTTTAATGACGTCTTTAACGTCAATAAAGCATTATAAAAGTGTTATTTATTATAATGTAACTCGGTTATTTAAGACATCACAATATTACTGTGATATTTCAATGTTGGTTATCAACTCACGCACACACACACACACACACACACACACACACACACACACACACACACACACAACGCATGCATGCAGCGCGCACACACGTACACGCACGCCCATACGCGCGCACGCATACGCGCACGCACACGCGCACACGCGTATGTGTAAGAAAATTTCATTAAAATCAGAATTCGATACTTCATGGGGTTCTCTTGCCAGATAAACTGGACGATTACGTAGTTCTATACAATTTTCGGTAAACATATTGGGAGATCCCTCCCTAATGACCTTGACTTTGACATATGTTGTCAAGGTCATGGCCCTGAGTGATCTTGAGACAGTTTTAACCGTCGGAAGTCACTCATTAAAAAGTTATAAACAAAAAAAGTTTAAGAAATAACAGCACAGAAAGATTGCAAAAACATTGCAGAATGATTTCACTGAAATATTACAATATTGCACAGTGATTGCGAAACATTGTGGTTGTTGAATCATTGTTGCAAAATTCCAATAATGTTAAGATGTTCGCTTTTTGTTATATTGCAACAAAATATTCCAACAATATTGCAATGTAATGTATTTGGATAAATTTTTTACGAAGACTTTAAAATGAAAACTATTTCTATACATATATCTCACTAACTTTAATTTTTCTACAAATCGCATTTCTAGTGATATACCATACCTTTCCAAAAGCAATTTTTTATGACAAAACCATAAAATATTTCAATAAATATAATATTAATTCTGAAGGATAAATTTATTCTTAAGGATAAAACATGTATGTGTGTGCCCTGAACAAACTTTACAAATATTATCCACATTATTAATATAATAATACAGTCGTTCGATAAGTTAATCATGGATTAAGTTAATCGCAGTGATTCTTTTTAATTCGAAACATTCCGAATCAATTGAAATCGATTAAAAAATGACAGTATGAAATTTATTAATAAAGTACAAGCGCTGGTTTATTCTTGCGTTCACATCATCGATCACATAATTAATATTTCGATAAATCATTTTCAACAGCTTAATTGCTTATCGTCTTATCCGATAATGATGCATTGATTGTATCCAAACTCGATATTATACAATCTTTGATTTCATATTTAAAATAAATATAAAACTTAGCTAATGAAATGGCCGTCAAATAATAGATCAATAAATTTTTTATTTATATCAGGTGTATTAAAAAGAAATCCATTATTTTTCCAATAGATGGCTTTCTCGCAACGCGAGATACAGATTACTAAAGCCATCTGTTGGAAAAATAATGGATTTCTTTTTACTACACCTAATATATAAAATAAATTATATCAATTATTATATCATAAAAACGACTATTAAACTAAAAGACAGTACTACATAAATATTGTAAAAACTTATATTTTTATATTATTATTATTGTAACAATTAAAGAATTACAGTTTCGAAATGTTTGAAATGTTTGTGGAATACTATAAGCATATTTCTGACATTTTGCAGGCATATTGTTAATTTATATTTTTGTAATATCTCTGCAATATTACATTGCAATTTGCAATATTGCAACATTGCAGCAATATTGTTTTAATCTTCTATCCTGTATGGGAACGTAGGATAAGTAGTCCAACAATGAACCAGTAATATACTATGAACCATTGTGATATTTCGTAAATGCGACGTTATCAGATTGTGCTGCTATCATGCAGCGACTCGCATTTGAACTTCTCCTCGGCTCCTCAGTCGACTGGCAGATCGCGCCAAGGACGACTATGTAATGTTACATTTTAAGAATTTTGCAAAGAAAGTTTTTTTCGTAAATTTTTATATTTTTGTTGTTATACATATCATTTTTTTTTCATTGTGCAATAGTTATGTGTGCACATTTGGCTTTATTATTCTGTAAGAAACTTTTTCTGTTACATTATTTTACCACATTATTTAAGAGATGACGTGGAAAAGGTTAGGCGATCTATAATGAATCATTTTGATTTAGTGAAACACAATGTGTTACACAATGTGCTACACAATGAACCATGGTATATTGTAGACCACATAACCTTTTTTAAGATAACCTTCAAAATAATAATTCATTGTAATAATTATTTAGAATACGGCTCCTTCCCCCATCTACAATCTCAATAAAAATATACTCATTTGACGTTTTCACTCAAAACGAAAGAAAAACGCGGCAGTCGGCCTTGTAAATCCTCACTACCTTATATAATTTATCTTATTATCTATTTTTATTACTTTATTATCTATTTTATAAATAAACATTTTAAAATATAGCAAAACTAAAATAATCCCAACAATTCGCAGTAGAAAACATATATAGTTCATTATTAAAAATAGCATGGTTCATTGTGTAACACACTTTGTACACAATGAACATTTCCATTTCCCGTTTTTTAAAATAATCGAAATTGTGACTAAACTCCAGGGATGAAAACTCCAGGGATACTTAAAAGTTATTATTTATAGTATGTAGTCAATTAAATTCATAAACTGTATGCAAAAATTCAGACCTTCAATTCAATAATTGAGAGAAATACGAGCCTCGGAAATTTACATGGTTCATTGTTGGACTACTTACCCTATATGATATCTCTTTTCTACCATATAAAACAGGAATTTTCTATTTTGAAGTATATTTTAGAACTTTCCATGCGAAGCGACTCCTATCCCCTGTTTGAGGGAGAGAGGGGGCGCACGACTTCATTTTCTTATATAATTTTTGTTTTTAGAACAGAAAATTTTTTCCTCCTTTATTCTGCATACATTCTATAACAAGTTAATGTGAAACGAGATTTTTCCTTGTTGGAGAAAGTACAGTGTTTATGAAAGTACAGAGTGTATGTGCTCGTTATGGAATGTATGCAGAGTAAAGCAGGAAACAAATTTCTGCTCTAAGAACAAAAATTATTTAAGAAAATCTGAAAGTCATGCGCCTTCAAGCATGGGGAGGGAAGATAAATGGTTGAGTTAGGATTAGACTATTAATACTCAGTAGGTTATTATATACTCATTTGCATCATGTGGTTAATCGCAATGTGGTCAATTCGTGATCACTTGCAACGTGGTAAATCTTAACATAGTCGTTTTAGGTGAAAGTTGTGCACCTCCAAGCAGAGAGGAAGGGTCAAAATTTTCATTTTGTATAGAAATGTATTTTTTAAACTTCTTTTGTTTATAAGTTTTTAACGAGTGACGTCCGACGGTTAAAACTTTCTCAAGATCACTTTTCTTTCAGAAACAAGGAGACTAATTATTTTCTATAGTTCTTTGAATGAATGTTCTTTGAATATAGTTCTTTGAATATAGTTCTCTAACATGAACATGGTTTTCAAAATTCAAATTGCTCCATTACATTATAATTTTGAGAAATTTGCAGTTAAAGTTATATAAAAGGGTAATTTTTATGCGTTTTATCAGATTATATAACTTTGATACGTGATATATCCATCGACATATGTATAATATTGGAAGGAGCATACCATCGAAATCATTTAGACGGACCTAAAAAGAGATGGACTAATATATGTGTAGAAAAACTACTATATTCTCTCTCTTTTGAAACAAATAATACAACATAGGATAATAGTAAAAAAAAAGAGTACCGTGCTTATATACTTACCTTTTTTTTAGATCTGTCTAATGAAAGATTAAAGAAATTTTGCATTCAGTATTGTACTATCAATCAATGGATTACGTATCATTTACGGTTAGATATTCCAAGGTTAAATGAAGTTCATTGCGAGAGAGAGAGAGAGAGAGAGAGAGAGATGAATTCGAAACGACTATTATTTTATGAGCGGAACTAGTTCGCTGGAGATTTCGGACAATAAAGTCTGTTTTACAATGTGCATTTTGTTTCATATCATGTTGCATTCTATTTCTTGCTTTTTGTTGTTTTTTTAATTTTTTATATCTTATCTTTTTGCCTCTTATTCCGTTTTTCGTTTTGTATCGCTCGTGACAAAAGTTAACAAACTTCGGAAGAAACAAGAAATACGTGGGAAGCAATGTAATTGTCAATAAAACGGCTGCAAAAAGTAAGAAAGAAGTAAAAAGCAATAAACAGGAAACAAAGAGCACATTGTAGAATAGACACCTTATGACTGTACATTGAAATTTTTTTTAATTCTCATATATAATTATTAAAAAGGCCCATGGTTAATTTCTTTGCATACATGTACATATATATTTGGATTAACTCCGTTTAATTACAATACAAATTCTTGTAGCACGTGCTATATATCGTAATAATAGTAATAAAATACATCGAAATTGTCCTTTTTACAACTTTTACTGAAAATTTCTCAAAAATATGAAATGACGGAGCAATTTAAAAACCAGATTTGAATTCACAGCGTCCAAAAACTATACGAAATGACTATAGTTAGTTCTGATGCTTTTTTCTATTGAATTTATAATTGAAATTGAAATCCTTACCTTGGTAAACATCATTACATTGACAGGAGAAAAAAATGCGTATACAGTCATTGGTTTTTGCATCATTATTAAAATAACATTTGTTCTCACATGACGATCGAGACTAGAATAGGGCCATTTCCCAAAGTATATTCCTGTACGAAAATCTTCGCCCTAAATGTGTATATTGAAAATGGTCAATTTTGAGTTATATAATAATCATTTTTTCAGATTATAAAAACTTACCGCATTTGTGAGAAAAGTGCCATACCATGCGTATATAAATGTTTGAAGTAGTTTTACCACAACATATACTATAGACGAGGACACATCGTAAAAAGTAAACTCCGATAACTATTGTAAACGTTTAATGAATTAATACTATATTAGTGAATATTTGTATAACGCAATACCATAGCAGAGCTAAAAATTTGTTAACGCAGTACAGTCTTTGATTTTATATTTTGTGACAGATTACGATTGTACACAGCACACAATAGACTAGATGCTATAAAATTAAACATCTCTTAACATTTTGCAATAATGTGTTTACATACTGATGTTATGTCGTACATCAATGCGCAAAGAAGCACAGCATTGGTGACAATATGCCAAAAGACGATGGGTCCATAAACCTGTTCCAACGTATTGCGACATTGCAATAGCTTCTGATGTTTCAGCACGCATGTTCTCAGGATGTCGGAGAACTTCTCGGTAGATAGAGGATTCGTGATAGCGAAGGTCATGGCGCGTATCGTTGAGCTAAACTGATAAACATAAAAGCCAAAAGCACTGTCGACACCGCACGCCGTCATGGTGCTGAGTATTATTAGGCTTGTCTCGTAAAACAGATGTAGATGATATAAAAAATTGTGGGGAATGGGCCAGAACCATCCCATTCCCCTGCTGAGCGGCAGAGTATAGTTTGTGGTTAAATGAAGGTAGAGAAGGTTGTGGATTATAAAGATATACGTAGAACCAAAAAATGCTAATATCATTCCTACCAAGATAGCGAAATATGTGTATGCCAGAGTATATATTGTACGCAGGGATGAAAATATTATCGTCTGGATTTTTTCATTCTTCAGCTCCTCTTCGAAAAGATTATTCAGTGTCTGATGATAATTTATCAGAGAATTACGATTTATCATAAAGATTACCACCTTAAAAAAGAGATACAATCTTTTTACCGTGCAAGAATTGAAATTTCTCAAAGATTGATGAAGCATCTTTAATTAAATGATTTTAAATTTGTAATTTCGAAATGTTTTCCTCTTTGAAAGTTCTACGTTACAAAAGAATATTTGTTGAAATGGTGTTTATAAAAAGATTAATCAATTAATGCACCAGCTAAATATTTTCCTTTTTTACAAATTGTTCCTGCAAGTTTTTATTTTATTCGATTTTACATAAATAAATTTTTTAAAAAACGTTAACATATGTACGTAAAAATAAAAGAGAAATTTATTTTTTAAATTAGTCGAAAAATGTAATTTTGCAATCTGTTTGATTCTATGAAGTTTAATGCATATATATATGATATTATAATATATTATACTATATGATATTATATGAATCATATTAAACATATGTGTTTATTAACCTCTAGAGGACCGGAAGTCGATAAATCGGCTTCTGGATTAAACGAATTTTGTGGAGTTTTAATTTTTTATAGTACCTACTTCGGTATCATACAAATAATAATTGATATCGAGACTTCCTGCCTATTATGGAAAAGAGGGTGAGAGAGAATATTAGCTTCAGAGAGAATCGAGGAAGAGTGGAGCGAATAGCGTCTCTCTTTTTTGATTGGTTCCGCCATTTATAATCATGCGTATATGTACATACACACAATACTAGTACGGTACAATACTAATGTGAGCAGTACCGTATGTTCCATCACGCTCCATCACGCATCATATTTCCTACTCACAACGATGCACTATAAATGATGACTTCCGGGTAAATCCGTTCCACTCTTCCTCGATTCTTTTTTAAGTAGCGAGCGTTGCGGACGTTAAGTGGAACGCAACCTATATTTTAACAAACCAAAATTTTTTATACATAATGTATTTTGAAATTGCTATTTTATTATATCGAATACTGCAGCATATTTCAGAATGCCAAAAAGTGAATGACAATGGGTGCTTCCCAATTGTTTGACACAAACGTAGCAAATTAATTAACTAATTTTCAGTCTTAATAAATAATTTAATTCTTTTAATTACATATTTTTTGTTTGTTGATAACTTTATAACTTTAAAAGAATTAAATTATTTATCACCGAAAATATATGAATTAATTTGTTACGTTCGTGTCAAGATGAGTCAAGCAATTGGAAAGCACCCAATGTGTAGTTCGTTGAAAACACTCGATTCGAAAAAGAACGAAATTCATTTATCGCCAATGCGAAGCACCTTTTTGCGTTGTTCCATACTTTGGATGATACCATCAATTATCACATCATATAATATTTTCAAATTTTTTTTCTATAAAAAGATAAGTTAGTTTATTCTTTTCATACTTATTTTGTATGCATGTACACTTATATATTAATTATGAAAATAAAAAGATGTAAACATAAGAATCTTACTGAACTGCCGTACATTTGAAAATTTAACAATAACAAATATAAGTAATGGCCATATTGGTCAAAGCTAAATCTTTAATAATTCAATCTGAATTATTATTACTATGTACAATATACATATATACTTGCAGATATACCATATTTGTAGTCAAACTGCGCGCCGAATTGGTTTTTTGGATTTAAATACAATTAAACTATTGTAGTAATATCACGAATTAAATCAACAAGTAATTTTTTCTAATAATTTGACTCAGTCAGGCAATTTATAAAATTTATGCTATTTCAGATGTTTTTTTATGATTTTACTAGATCTCAGATTTCGGTATAATAATTCTTTATAATTATTTCTTACAAAATTTTTTATTGCAAATGTGCTAGTTATTTTAATTATTCTAGTTATTCTGGAATCATAACAGCATAAAGCTCAAATATCGAAAAAAAATTTTTTTACCATTTCGGAAGCTAATTCATCAGTTTTGGAGTGGCGTCATCTTTTACATAGATCTATACAGTGTGTAGATCTCAAAAAATTCTAAATTTAAAACTGCAAAAGTCGTCCTAAAACTTATCGGTCCTCAAGAGGTTAATAAAAATAAATTTATTAATATTTTTCATTGTATACATAATTTTATTGTAAACATGTAAAATACAGTTCTGATTTTATCTTATGTAATAAAATGCTATTTCTTTCTAGATCGTACCTTGAAGATGACGCTAAGTGCAGATATTGTTACGCCAACGAATTTCATCATAACTTTCAAGTTATGTCTTAGGATATAACACATATGCAAGCTTACCGTTGTATACAGAATCATCATCAAAATTACACAAACTGACCAGTAGTAGCTTAATTTACTGGATTTTGTGGACATGTACCAACAACCACAGAAAGTAAGCACATTTTGAAGGAATTGTTGATACGTGCGATACGCTTTCAACTGTTTATGAATCATTTTAATACCTGCATGTAGAGGTTCCTTGTTTTAATTTTCGTATTGAAATATCTCAAAAAATATAAAAACGGAAAAAATTTTTCAGAAACGGAAAAAATTTTTGAAAAATTTGTATAGATACTCTGTAGGGGAACACATGATTATAATATTAATTCTCAAAGGACTCGATTTTTCAAAGATCGCATAAAAATTAGCTATTTTTTAAAAGTTATTTTTTAAAATGGAATTATGATTTTTTTGTACATAATGATTCCTCTAATTATTCTACGTACAAAAGTATTAAGCTCCAGATAAAAAATAAATAGTTAATTTTTTATATCATATTGTGTAAAAAATTATAAAATTCTGTTTTTAAAAATGATGATAATTTTTACGGAACTTTCAAAAATTATTTTTTCCTACATTTTTTTATTATTACAATATTATGTGTCATCTTCCATATTACAATATATCTAATATGTATATATTTTTTGCCTAAAACATTTTTAATTTTTCAATCTCATGCAGTTTTAGTGTTAATTAGAATAATATTAATTATAAATAAAATTTTTCAATATTCGAAATATAATTGATGACTGGACCAGTAATGTTAACGTACTAAAACTATACGTTTATAAAAACTGAACAAGTACAAATGTACTTTTCCATTTTACAACTAATAAGTCACACAATAACGTTATTCTTATGCGTTTTAAATATTAATTCTTATTGCGTTTTCTTTTGGCTGCACTATTGCCCACTAGTGCAACTCAGACAATGTACCGTATTTCCATGGCTGGTGGTAAGCGAATTCGGTGTACTGTGTTTCCGTGGCTACGGTGTAGTGCAAATTTTATGTACGAAGCGGGATTTTGCTACACCGTTTCAAAAGGACAGTGTAGAACCAGTGTGTAACATTTATAAAATTTAAAAATGGAAGTCAAGCGAGAATAGGGTTTTAGTATAATAATGATGCAGTGTACATGTATGATATGCATCACTCTAGTGTAGTGTAGCTGAGTGTAGCGCTTACGCGCAACTGCTGCTGTGCGAGGCTCCAGTGTATTTCAAGAGTAAAATAATATACATACGTTTTTCAAACGTCTAAAAAAAATTATAAGTTTTCAAACAGTATCACATCATATATATATATATATATATATATATATATATATATATATACAAAGTCTAATAAAACATACGTCGTGTTAAAATTTCGTCTGTCGTAAGAGTTTCGAGAACAAATTTTTCTATTAGAAGACTTTGAACTGAGGAATATCGCTGAAAATATCTGTTGTTCTTTCTGATACAATAGTTTTACAAGTAATGATACCAAGTCAGAGAACGAAACTTTACCTTGCTATATCCAAACTGTTATTGAACGCAATTTGTATATTAGCGTCTCTTTGAAGTATCTTTTCGCTGACTATTATTTGCATTATACGTATTGTCTATTGAGGAGTTGAAAAATTAATAGCTAATCTTGTGGTCAATTTAATATGTCATTTGATAGAATTATTTGAAATGGATCATAATTTAGATTTGTTATAACTAAGGATAAACTATAGACATAAAAAAAGTTGCACTTCAAAGAGAATGACAAGACAGATCGTGAGACCGCATGAGTTGTACTGCAAAACGCATCGAAATTAGGGTCATTTCTTCTCATTTAACTTATTAAAGGTAGATAAATTTACGATTCTCTTTTCTTATATGAGATAAGAAAAACTATTTATTGATCATAATACTGTTGGTATACCTTGCGCACGACATTGGAAGAATATTGTTACTTATGTACAATCAGAGTTACAGTGAAGATATAAACATAAAACAGAAAGTCCCGTTCGTCACCTGCACGCTACGCTTGTCACTTATCTCTTTCGTATGTATATATTATTTTTCTTGTACATTTTACTAAATTAATGCGCAGCTTTATTAAACATAAGCGCTTTATAACACATGCTGAATTGATCGATGATGTTTCACAATTTTCCATAAATTTATCTCCTTTACAACGATAGAGAGAGGCATATTTATGAGGATTATTTTTATTTCTGAGATAAAGAAGACTCTTTACACTGTCGATCGAAACATTGTCGTTGTTAGTAATATATGTGTATATTGATGCTTACAGCTTAGATAACTTGAGGATATAAGCAGATATCAGTATTACTGAAAGGATCCCTCTCAGTCACCTGCGTTCGATAGTCACCCTTTCTTGTAGAATAAGTACATTTACGATATTGATATATCTTCCCTTTACGTACTATCAGATCAGTGTGCAACTTGAAAGCTTTTTATATGCAATAATCAGTAAAGATATATAATACGCTCTTGTTTCAATATAAATTAAACATTACCAGTATAATAAAAGTGTGAATAAATTACATTGATTTTCTTAATTATATTTATTTAATAACGAAATTTTATAATTTACTACTAATTACAAAACATATACGCATAGGATTCATCTCTATCCGTCTTTATCATCGATAGATCGCAATAGAAATAAATGGGATATTGTCATTCACGAGCTATTAATGAGAGCGAAACGAATATAGTATTAATTTAATATACAAATGTATGTATAGTTTTAAAAATTATTGGCTATTGTAGAGACTTTTCTATCCTTTGCGAATAAGAATTCGAAGAAGTCAATTTGACAAAAAAAATAATATATTCTAATTAACCTATAATTACAAACAATAAATAAAATCATTTATTCTTTTACACTTCTTTATTTGTTTAAGATCTATATAATATAATACATATTCTATTTTTAAAATAATTTAATTTTTTTGCATGTAGAGTATCAATTCAAATCTTGCTAATTCTATTTTCTTAAATTTTGAATAATGAATTTTCCCGAAAAGAAAAAATAAATATTGTGCTTTATAGCAACGGATGAAGGTAACAGATGAAGGAAACTGGTATACGTGACTTTACTGGTCCTAAATACATAATTAAACACTTTCTCTCATATCAGGCAGCGCCTAAAAATTTTCCAATGTACACGGTTTATACTTAATGAGCATGGAGGATAGTAAAAAAGTTCAAATTTTGATCCCCTGTGAAATATTACTGTGAATTAAACTACTAAAAGTTATTTGGGAACCACATGAAATTGTAAAAATAATTTTATATTCAATAAGTGCAGAGGAAAATAGATTTTTGTGTTATATCTTAGTTTTCCTTTATGGTATAAGTTGAATTTTCGTATACCACGCTAGATCGAATTTATCATGAATTGAATATAATATATAAAGTTTCTTATGATGATTAATTGGTACATAAATGTTTTGAGTGCGAGCTTGGCGCAGTGGCAGCCCTCGAGAGAGACTGCTATACCAGAAATCCCCGGTTCGTTCCGAGGCAAAACCAAAAAATTTTTGCTCGTATCTCCTCTCGACAGGCAATGGCAAACCACCGAGAGTATCTTTGCCAAGAGAACTTCTCTAACAAAAAATCGTTGTTCGGACGCTAAACAGTAAGTCCCATATGACTGTATACAATCAATGTGCACATCACAGGGATATTATGAGAGATTTCACCACGTTCGGCCACGAATAATAGGATTGAGATGATAATGAAAGAGATGATAATGATATTTGAAAGTCACTCATCATGAATACTAAACGATATTATGGAAGTAGGAGATTTAAAATAGCATCTTTAACATGAAGTTTTATATTTAAATCACAGTAATCGAATTTTTTATCGAAATCAATCTGAGGGTGCTGTTTGAGACATACTTTGAGACTACGAATTTATATTTACATAGAAAAATTAATAAGCAAATCCAAAATGTTTGTGCTTGATTGAAGTCAAATTCTTAATATACTTAATGAAAAAAGGGTGAATGTGCTATCCTTTGACATCCTTTTTTGCGCAGTGCTAAAGCAGAATTAAGAAAAAGTTAAAATAAAAAAAAATTTTGAAATAATGATAAATATTAGGCAGCTGTGTGTAAGTTTAATTGTTTACTGTTGTGTACTATTTCTCATGATTATTTCGAGTACGCGCATCGTACAACGAAGGTTTAACACATTTATTTTTTCTCTCTAGCTGCAGGGAAAAACATCCAAATATATAAGATGAAATGATTTTCTAAACTTCTAATAATTATCATAAAATTGCGTTTTCATTTTTTTGTGTGCTCTATCAATTTCATAGTTCTAAACTGGCTGATTTGCATTTCACAGCATTTTGTGTAAACTATTGCTAGTTTAAACTTATTATAGCGATTCGAAGTTTATTATTCAATTTACATCTTTGTTTTTAAATTTACAATAAAACCAATTTTTTATAAATTGTTTTTATTTTTTATGAAAAGTCAGTTTTATTCAGTAAGTATACTTACCATCGAAATATACACATTATACCTGCCATCCAAATATAATTTGATAAAAAGTCATGCAATTTAAAACAAGTTATTCTAAAACCGATTTAAAAGTGATATTGTGAATATATGATTTATTAAACGAATGAATAATTAAGCTTTTTTCCAATTTTCTGAAAGCTTTCTTGCTAAGCTTTCATCTCGCACATCAATTTTTATTTGAGAAGAGTGTAAAAATGAAACCGACCAAGTCTATCGTTATATTATATTATCGTTTAAATATAAATTCAGTATTAATCGTGTAATAATAAAATAAATCTTAATAGATTACATTGATTGCATTTCTTTAAATTATATTAATAATACAATGATAACATGATGATTTTACGAATTTGCCGGCCGTTACAAAACGTACGTAGCGTCCATCTCTATCTGTCTTTATTCGATAGATTGCAACAGGAAAAAATAGGACATTGTAGCGTTCACGGACTATTAATAAAAACGAAATAAATAGAATTAGATTAATATGTAAAGGTATGCAGTTGTAAATATTATTAGCCAATATATAGAATTTTCTAAGCCTTGCAAAATTGCTAACAATTTAGAAAAATCTTCATACGTAAAATCATCTTCCAATTCCCTGATGAAAATAAAAATCAGACCGTAAATCGAATGTAATGGCAGAGAAACGTAAACGAAACTTCTAAAAGGCGAAAATTGGATCAATGGAATTGTAAAGAAGCATTTACACCAATTTTGAGGTTTCAGTTTTCGCCTACTAGAAGTTTCGTTTACGCTTCTGTTATTTTCCCGTTACATTCGACTTATGCTCTGATTTTTATTTTTGCCAGAGTTGACATAATTGGAACGGCATTTGAAATCTTGTAATTCTTTATTTCTTTATTCGTTTTGGCTAAATTTTATAATATGTAAATCATATATATTTTAAAATAATTTTAATTTCTTTGCTCAAGTATTAAGTCCAAATTTTTTGGAATTTGTATTTTCTTAATTTTTGTATCTTTTATCTTATTTTGCAAAAATAAGATATCGATGCTATTTTAAAGTAATGTAGTAAATAAAATTGAAAGTGATTGGAAAGTCATAAGCTTTCGCTTACAGGGGAACTTTGCAAAGTGTCAAATTATGATTTTAATGAAGCTTTGTATACATATTACGTTAATAGATAAATTTATAAAATATTAGAGAAAAGTTTTAGAAAATGGACGATCTCGTCGATTTCAATAATTTTGACATATATATATGTTACTCGTTAAAAAGATATTAACAAGAAAAAATTTCAAAAGTAACTTCTTTTTTTCTGCTATGTAGAATTTTATTGATTTTTCAATATTATTATTGTTTTTCAAATTCATCTATTTACGTAAGCTATGTGTAAAAAAAATTCGTAAAAATCGGAATTTGATACTTCACGGATACTTTTGTCAGATAAACTGATTACATAATTCTACAAAAATTTTTTTCAAACCGAAGATGACTAGTTATTTTCTGTAGTTTTTTAAATGGATGCTAAATACTAAGCTGATTTTCAAATTGTTCCATTATGTTATAATTTCGAAAAATTTGCAATTAAAGTTATAAAAAGATGTATTTTTTACATATTTTATGATATAATTTTGATATGTGATGTATTCGTCGATATATTATAATATTGAACGGAGCATAGCGTTGAAACCATTTTGATAGAAAGAGGTGGCTTGAGTAATGTGTGGGGAATACACTACTATTTTCTCTCTTGAAACAATTAAAATTTAAGCAATACAATAATAGTATGGTAGAGGCTTCATGGCCCTATACAGGGCATTCTTGCACAGGGGGTGTCTCGCAATTTTTGGCAAAGCGCTCTTGTGTAGATAGAATGAACTAAACTGATGACTCAAAAAGTTCCCTATCATGTTGTAATTTTCTTTTAATGGTTAATGAGATATTAATTTATGAAAATAGTCCAATTCGTCTGGCCTCACGCTAAATGCAACGCGTGGCGAAATAAGACCGTCCAGAGAGATGCACATTCTTCGTCGCTAGGCTCTTTGCTTACTAGCAACATTGGCATTAATGTGCCTAGTGACGACTAACATGCATCTCATTGGACGGTCTTATCTCTCCGCTAACTTGCATTTGGCGGGTGGCCAGGCGAATTTAGCTATTTTCATAGATTAATATCTTGTTAATCATTTCGAAAATGGTTGATCATTGCAAAATGGTAGAGGACTTTTAGGTTCAATTTAGTCCGCTCTGTCTATATAAAAGCACTTTGCCAAAAATTGTGGGACACCCTGTATATATAAAACTTGCATCTATTGACATGAATGACAATTCAACGAATTAAAAATCCTTAATGCGTTGTAATAATCCAGATGATATCTTGTATGACGGTTGGGGTATTACAGGTATAGTATAAGTACATACAGTATGGACACTGAGCGTCGGCACCTTTGATGTAATGAGTCCCAGGCCACATGACTCGCCGTTGTGGGTTGGAAAGGCGCTTATAAATTTGAGTTTTAATAAAGCTACAGAATGATTTTTCTAAAAAAAAAGACATAATTCGGTCGTGAAAATTGTTTATACCGAGTATATTTTAAATCAGAATTATATAATAATATAATATTAACGAACTCATTATATAAAGATAATATTCACATTAATAATAATAATATTAAACAGTAATAAGTGAATTAAAAATAATAATTGATTAAATATGATATGAAAATTCTAATTCAATAATTATGTATGAAAAAATAATATATTGCATGAAAATTGTAATTAAATATGAAGTTATAATTTAATAATATATGCGCGCGCGCGCATACACATACACACGCACACACACGCGCGCGCGCGCGCGCACACACACACACACACACATGCATACTTTATTACGAGAATTTATTGTATACAAATATAACAGTCTACACAATATAGCGTCTCCAAAAAAATTTGATTTAATTTTTTGGTAAAACTTAATTTTATTAACCCTTTGTCCTACTTTTCTCTTACAAATTAAAAAAAATTAAGCTCTGTACGAACGACGTACCATGGCTCTCACCCGTGATACGCATTTGGCCCGATTTCCTTACCATGAGTCTCATACGATATCGTAGGCGAAAAAAATCAATATTTTGTGGGAAGGATATCTAACTAACCTAACCTAACATGCAATTTCAATTTACTGAAGGCAGCCATATTCCTGGTTGGAAATCGATGTATGCGCACTAAAAATTGGACAACATAAAAAGATCAGTGTCCATACTGTACTTATACTGTTTTACAGGCACCATATGCTTGTATAGAGTTTTTACCTCTTATATAGAAATGGCATGGTTAATTTCTTTGCTTATAGGCCATTTAGATTAATTCCGTTTAATTATAATAAAATTTCTTCAGTATGTGTCATATATTGTATTAATAAAACATAATAAAATGTTAAAACAAGTAAAATAATCTTTTTTTACAATTTTACTGAAAATTTCTCAAAATTGTGAAATGATGAAACAATTTGAAAATCAGATTTATATTTACAGCATCCAAAGTTATATAAGAAATGACTAGTTCATTCTGATGTTTTTTTTTATTGAACTGTATTATAATCGAAATACTCACATTGGTAAACATGATTACATCGACGGGAGAAAAAAAAGCATTTACAGTCATTGGTTTTTGCATCATTATTAGAATAACATTTGTTCTCACATGATGATCGAGACTAGAATTGGGCCATTTGCCAAAGTATATTCCTCTACGAAAATCCTCGCCCTAAATGTATGTATTCAGAATGGTCAATTTTGAGTTATATAATAATCGTTTTAGCAGATTATAAAAACTTACCGCACTTGTGAGAACAGTGCCATGCCATGCGTATATAAATGTTTGAAGCAGTTTTATTACAGCATATACTAGAGACGCGGACACATTGTAAAAATTATAGTCCGGTAACTATTGTAAATAATTTTAATGATTAATGTTATATCAGTGAATATTTGTATATTATGTGTGCAATACTATTAGCTGAGTGAAAAATTTGCAGGCACAGTACAGTCTTGATTTTATATTTTGTGACAGATTGTGACTGCACACAGCACACAGCAGACTAAGTACCATCAAATAAAGTATTTTACAACATTTTGTAATAATGTATTTACATACTGATATTAAGTCGTACATCAACGAGCAAAGAAGTACGGCATTGGTGACAATATGCCAAAAGACGATGGGTCCATAGATGTGCTCTAGCATATTGCGACATTGCAGTAGTTTCTGATGTTTCACCACGCATGTTCTCAGGATATCCGAAAACTTCTCGGTGGACAAAGGATTCGTGAGAGCGAAGGTCATGGCGCGTATTGTTGAGCTAAACTGATAAACATAAAAGCCAAAAGCACTGTCGACACCGCACGCCGTCATGGTGCTGAGTATTATTAGGCTTGTCTCGTAAAACAGATGTAGATGATATAAAAAATTGTGGGGAATGGGCCAGAACCATCCCATTCCCCTGCTGAGCGGCAGGGTATAGTTTGTGGTTAAATGAACGTAGAGAAGGTTGTGGATTATAAAGATATACGTAGAACCAAAAAATGCAAATATTACTACTACCAGGATGGTGAAATATGTATATGCCAGAGTATATATTGTGCGTAGGGACGAAAACATTATCGTCTGGATTTTTTCATTCTTCATTAGCTCCTCCTCGAAAAGATTATTCAGTATCCGATGATAATTTATCAGAGAGTCACGATTTATCATGAAGGTTACCACCTTAAAAAAGATCAGAAATGCATATTTTTTTCCGTGCAAAAATTGAAATTACTCAAAGATTGATGTAGTATTTAATTAAACGATTTTAAATTTGTAGAGGAGAAGGTGATTATGGCCAGTGTAGATATTTTGTGCCCTCCCTCCTCCCCCATTTAATATCTCCACTAATATATAGCGAATTGTAATGATTATTTATGGAACTATTTATTCAGTAGCTCGCCGTTACACCATGACACTAATATATCAATACTCAATAGCCAGTCTATTATTAGGAATGCACCGGATATCCGAAAAGTATCCGGTATTCGGTATTATTCGGCACTTTTTTTATTATCCGATAGGATAGTCGGATATCATTAGAATCCGGGAATATATCCAATTGGAATTTGATATCATTAAATTGTTGATTTTTTTTATTATATAAATATTCTAGAAATAAATATGCATATTCATGATGCATATTCTACAATATGTTATACATTGTTGCAAAATTACAATTTTTTTCTCTATATTTTTTTTTATTTAGAAGACATTTTCTCGGCTGGAAGAAATTGCCGGATTATCCGATGTTATATTCTGTCTGGATATCCAATATCAGATATCCGGTAATTTTATGATCCGATGCATTCCTACTTATAACGCTTTTTACTTTCAAGTATTTCGGATCGTTTTTAAGATACATTTTTTAGGATTTAATTACACCTATATTTTCTCGTTTTTCTTAAACTTAAGCGTATTATTACACGAATATACGTATATTTGAGTGTGTTGTTTGCTATTTGATATTTTATTTAATTATATATACTTTGAGTTATGCAAATTTGAACAATAACATGGTGTTTTGCTAATGCGGCCCTCTATGCGTATTGATTGCTCTTACTTTTTTGAGATTCTTGTATCAAAATAATTATTTCATAATCGATTGTAGTTCTACTGTTATTCTATAGTTTATATTACGTGTACTATACCAGAGATTTTTAATACTGACAATGAGCAGCTTATATGCAGAAGTTATATGAATGTACGCATACATGGATTTATTTGTATACATTCTAAAATATTTTACTTTTTTTGTTAATTTTATTACCAAATACTGTTTTCTAAACAAAATTAATTTTTGAAGGCTATTTTTATGGAAGGATTTTTACATTACTACCCATGTTTTTCTTTGAGTCATTATGCGACATTTTTATTAATAGTGTCCTCAGTAATAAATATTTCGTACTTTGAATCTATAATCGATTCAACATTTTAACGAATGTAATTATTAAGTTTTAAACTTAAGTATTGATTATTAACTAAATTATTGTTATAAAATATAACTGGGGTGCCATAATACCACCTTCTCTTCTAATATTCGAAATTTATTCTTTTTTCGAAACACGTTACAAAAGAATAATATTTATTGAAATAGTGTTTATAAAAAGATTAATTGATGCATCAGATGAATATACTTCTTTCTTATAAATTGTTTCGGTTGCAAATTTTTATTTTGTTTAATTTTATATCTAGGATTTTTTAATAAATGTTAACAAATGTACATAATACAATGTCAACAAATACATATAAGAATTTATTTTTAAAATAATTGGATAAATGTAATTTTGCAATCTGTGGGATTCTATGAAGTTTAATGCATAAATATATTGTATTGTATTATATTATATTATTGTATATTATATTATATTATATTATATCATATATTATATTATATTATATTATATTATATTATATTATATTATATTATATTATATTATATTATATTAGA
>JAANIC010002605.1:675780-693960 GCA_017607545.1 Acromyrmex charruanus
TGTAAAGATTATTGGCTAATGTAGAGATTTTTCTAAACTTTACGGAAAATGATAAAAATTCGAAAAAGTCAGCTTGACATATAAAATGATGTTCTATTTAACTTATAATTAAAATAATAAATAAAATTTGTTTATATTTCTTTATTTGTTTTGGTTAACATTTATACAATACATATTTTATTTTAAAATAATTTAATTTTTGTTTGCACGTAAAGTATCAAATTCAAATCTTTCTATTTCTATTTTTTTTTTAATTTTAAATAATGAATTTTTGTAAAAAGAAAAAACAAATGCTTTACAATGGAAGATAATGAATGAAGGAAGCTGATAATGACTCAGACAACATATTGAGATATAAGACATCTTGAAGACATCTTTTAGACGCCAAAGACGTCTTATGTTTCTCTTTTGGACTACTTTGTGTTATCTGGGGACTCAAATGTATCCAATGAGTAAAGAATGCTGTTTAAGATCAATGTTCGATTTAGCTCTCTGTGAAATCTTAGAAAACAAAATCGTAAAAATGATTTTATATCTCAAAAATGTAGGAAAAGTAGATGTTTTTAATATTATATCGTGTCGTCTTTTGTGTCTTCTAAGTCGAATTTTCGTATACCACGCTAGAATTTATCATGAATCGGATGTAATGTGAAGTTTTCTCTGATAATTGTTACATAAAAATTTTAAGGCTCACTCATCGTGAATCTGCTATTAAAAATAGCAGATTATGGAAATAAGGGATTTTAAATGGCGTCTTTAATATGAAGTTTTACACGTAAAGTTATACATCAGTAATCAAATTTTTTATCAAAATTAATCTGAGTGCGTGCTATTTAAGACATATTGACTACGAATAATCCATTAATTAAATGGAAAAAGCAATGACAGCAAATTCAAAATGATCGACCGCTCTCTAGGATTTTCAGGATGGATGTCGATAAAGTAAAGATTCGGTGGCAAATACAAATTCAGTTTAATTCTTTTATTCATTTTTACACTTGCTTGAAACAAACTGTCTGAATTAAACTTTCAAAAATGTTCTAATGAATTACTGTATACGTGTGTGTGTTCTCTCTTTTTTCGCCATTACTCCGATTTATTATACGATATATCAACGAACTATCAATGAAATCACTTACTGACCACTCCAACGGCTCCGAATATCGAATTACTTCGTATATTATTCTGAATATTACTTTAAATATTACTTCGAAAATGAGACTGAATATCAAGATTGGAGCATAGCCCATGACGAAGGACGAAGGACACTTTCCTTTTTCGCGGGGATCTACATTATTCTTTACAGTGCTGGCACCCAATATCTTTTCTCCTTTCTAAGAAACCAGATGTCGCGCCCGATTCATTGTTGTGGGATTATGTGACTCAATTGACGAATCTGATTCTCAAGCAAGCCCACGCTTGTTGTATGACGTGATGGAAGGTATAAAGATCGACCACTTTTCTTGTAACTAATAACGATGAAATTTATTGCTGGAACACGAATGAATATGATCGTACAGGACGAGCGCCATAATCTATCTAACTTCTTATTTTTCTCTGACGCTGCTTGTAGGCAACTCGCAACCTACAAAATCCCTAGGCTTTCTACACTCGCTGCGCTAGTGAGGTATTGAGAACGTAGTTCCCTACATTGTGAGAAAGGTGTTGCTCCCAAGCTACACAAAATTACTATATACACTTGTACTTTCTAGGAAAAAAAGTTTACACCTTTTTACACCGAGCGCTTGATATGCGTATTAACTAGTAACTTTCTATTAAATTATGTTAATTTCAGCAACGTATTTAAAAAATAATGTATTAAAATGATACAATATGCATCAATATGATTAATTAAATACACATATTATGTATATGTTTACATCGCCTAAATTAAAATATTCCTAAACTAAAATTCAAACTAAACGCCTAAAATTCAATAGAAAGTTACTAGTAATGCACCCACTGTCATTCACTAAGCACCAGTGGCCAACAGTGTGTTTCCGCTTGACGGTATTGACGATTTGGGAGTGTTTCTTTTTGCCTGTGATACGCAATCATGGCGGTAGGCAAGAATAAAGGTCTTTCGAAAGGTGGCAAGAAGGGCGTGAAGAAGAAGATGTAAGTAAAATATTTTGTATCTCAATTGTAGCCGGATCTTTTATGTTCACAAAGAATTTCTCATCGAGCTATTATTTTACGTGATGCCTTTGGTTATGTTGGATACTTGTGTGCCTGCTGACGCGTGTGATGATGCATATATGCTGTTACGAATATTGCTATACTACTGCTTTATTATTTTTTTTAACTCGATATAATAACGTAATTGCATCTTATCTATTTTTTAAATGCCTGTTCGCGTTGTTAGCACTGTTTTCATTCAACATCTTTGTTTTCTTTCTTTTTAAGGTATAAATTTGTACTATTTTAAGTACCACAATTTTAAGTACCAACATTTTTGGATATTTCAAACAACGCCAATAATCTGATTGTCATATGCGTTAAAAATTATAATGTTATAATGTTATAAGTCATCCACTGTACGAGATTTTCACTCACATGAATCCTAACTTAATCAACTTCATGTATAAGTTATTTAAACTGATAAGGAAAGAATGATTTGAACCATTATATTTTTTAATTTTGGAGTATATACTTGTTTAATCATTTAGTATTAATTAAGTTATAGTTTCTATTGATTGCTTGAACAAATGAGTTTATTTTTCTGTTTTCCATAATCCTAGCGACATTGTATTTTTAGAATTTTATGAATTCTTATATATGCTTAAAATATTTTAAGATTTCTCTTTCTACAATATTTAGAAAAAAAAACGTATAAAATTTGAATAAGTTTTAGGTATTTTTAAAGAAATCTTTCTAAATTAAGATATGAAGGATTCTTATTATAAAAATATGAGAGTTTTCTTTCTCCAGAAAGAATAATAATCTTCCTAATGTTATATGTAGATAAGGCATTAATAATTATATTATATATAACTTTAGGTTAAATTGAAAGCATCCTAAATTACCATCAATTATATTTCTATTTTATTTTTACATGCAGAATAACTAGAAGAATCATATCGTGTAAAAAAGTCAAGTGTCCATTTACAAAAGTAGAAGTGACTTTTATATCTTTTTGGCGTTTCTATCTAGAAAAAAACAATGTGACTAAAATACATCTACCTCGAAACTGTTCTACTTTCATCTGAAACATTTTTCTCTAAAATACACTGTTTACGAGATATTTGAAGTTTATAATGAGATATCCTGTATATACATATATGTATATATATATATATATATATATATATATATGTATTCTTTAATATATATGTATATGTATATATACGTACATATATATAAAATTATAAGATAGGATATTGTAAATTTATTATAAATCATTTCTTGCATAAATGTTTTCTCATGTAAGTGCTATTATTTCAGTGTGGATCCTTTTACTCGCAAGGACTGGTATGATGTTAAAGCACCATCTATGTTTGCCAATCGGCAGGTTGGAAAAACTTTGGTTAACAGAACTCAAGGAACAAGTAAGATTTCTTTTCGTTAAGCTTTCTAAAATAGAATAACTTTTTGTATGTAAATTACATGTTGCGTATAGCTTGTTTTATGCCTCTTTAGTTTTCATAATTATCTCACATGTACACATTTACTGTCTATTGTGACTTTCACAACAAGTGAATTATTTTGTAATATATGCCACAAAATGCGAATTAATTATAATAAATACAAATATTTACCTGTTTACTTACAGTATACTTTTTATATCTTTCTATTTTTATTAAACTTCGTTCATTTTAGAAATATAAGTAATTGCATATGGTTAATGATTGACATGGCGTAAATTGAAAGTTTAATATTATTTACCAATACTTATAGCCATGTTATATAACAAATATGTTAATAATTGTTACAAGATATTTATTTCATTCTGCAGAGATCGCTTCTGAGGGATTGAAGTTCAGAGTATTTGAAGTGTCTCTGGCTGACTTGCAAAGCGATCAAGATGCAGAGAGGTCCTTCCGAAAATTCAGACTGATTGCCGAAGATGTTCAAGGTCGTAACGTATTAACCAATTTCCACGGGATGGATTTGACAACGGATAAACTTAGATCAATGGTAAAAAAATGGCAAACTTTGATCGAAGCTAATGTGGATGTGAAGACCACGGATGGCTATCTGCTTCGAGTTTTCTGTATTGGTTTTACAAATAAGGATCAGCTGAGCACGAGGAAGACATGTTATGCCCAGCATGCGCAGGTTTGTATTCCAGTGAATTATTTGTCCCATGTTATATGCAATTCCATTATCCATTTTAACTTTCTCAATAGTTGAATGGAAGGAGATATTGCATATATTAATGCAGTCTCTTACCACACTACTTTCATTTTCAGTAAGTAGTGATATATGAACATGCTACATGATATATGTAATATAAATTAAAGATTTTTTTTATTTAATTGCAGACATTTATGTTTCAATATAAATGTCTTCATTCACAGGATATTCTTTTTACTTTCTGAAAGTATATTACCTTTAGGTTTTCTGAACATAACTTCCATCAAGGTGAATCGAATGCGCTTAAAGGAGAATGTTAAAAAGGGGTCAATTTCTGTCTATATAATAACATATAAAATGTTAATACATAAATTTCAAGCTAGTCATGAATTAGTTGTGTTTTATTGATACTGTTTATATAACATTAATTTTCCATAATTTTTATTTGTTTTGCTAGAGAAGCCTTCTATTATTTTTTTATTTAATTTTTCATTTATGATATCATTTTTCTTTTGAGATGGGGTTTGCAGATTATCGCAGTGTCATGATCCATTGCTAATGCCTTTACTATTTACTTCATCAGAGCAAGAGGAAGTAATGAGGTGAACGGCAAAGTTCATGAACGTTGACATTAGCAATGGATTACGACATGGTGATAACTCGCAAACCATTTGGTATCTCTGAAGAAAAATCTGTAAAAGCCTCAAAAGTATTATATTATAATTTCTCGTCTATATAATATGGTTCAATTTAGGTAAAGAAAATCAGACAGAAGATGGTTGAAACCATTACGGAAGATGTTACCAAAACCGACTTGAAAGGCGTGGTTAGTAAACTGCTTCCGGATGCCACAGCGAAGGATATCGAGAAGGCCTCGCAAGGAATTTATCCTCTGCACGATGTTTATATTCGTAAGGTAAATAATAACGATATAGATATATTTGCAAAAATAAACGATCACTTTTTATAAATATTAAGGGTCAATAGGAATGTGATCTCCCAATTTTTGTATTGTAAATGCGATATTTTGATAAATCAAAATAATCATCTGCAATTCACTAGAAAGCGATATTAAAAAAAAAGCAAAATAAAATTTTGTTTTGATATCTTATTCGATCTGCACTATATATAGTTGAGATACAGATAATCTTATTTATAAAATTTATAAAATTTATTTTAAAAATTAAATTGCAAAAGCTCTTTAGCAGATTTTGCAATTTCGTAAAATAGCCAAAAATATCTCATGGCATATGACTTCTGTATGTAGAGTACAGATACGCATCTTCACTGTGAGCATAGTGTATATAATAAGTTTAGAATTAACCCATCGCTCTTGTTGATCCTTAATAACGTTAATAGAATGTTAAGAGTACCAGTAAGTAAGAGGATATAATTTTATTAGGTAAAAGTATTGAAGAAACCACGCTTCGAGCTTAGCAAATTATTGGAGTTGCACGGAGACGGAGGTGGTAACAAGAGTGAGGAGACCGGAGACAGTGGTTCTAAGATAGATAGACCGGAAGGTTATGAACCACCAGTACAAGAATCTGTTTGAAGATGAGTGTTTTAAAATCTTTCATAAAAATAAAAATCAGAAGATTGTGTAAATAACACCTTTATTCACATTTTTTTTACCCGTATTTAGTTCACACTACAGGTTGCAGTGTGTGCCACAAGTTACCACTATATACTTAACCCCTATCGCGTCCTTGAGATTAAATGGTAGAATTAATGATTGGATCGATAAGCTTGATCGGTAAGAACAATTCTATTTAATTAAATTATAAATTCATTAGTTCTTTTGTAATATATGTTATACTGCTCGAAAGCAACGTTCTAAAACTTTCACTCCAGGAAGCTAGGAGGTATATAATAAACACAAAGAAAAGTATCTTCGTGAATACATCCACCCAATACATACTGGAACAAAGAAAAGATATTGAATGTGCAGAAAAAAATGATTTTTCCTCATACGATTTCAAACTTACACTCTCAAATGTCGACGAGCAGCAGGCAGCGTTTCTGGCATCTCTTTTAAGATGTAAATTCTAGCGGCTCGAATGCAATCTTCAAAGTATTTATCTATATCCAGGTCATTGCCGTGCACTTGATAGTTTTTACATTCCGTGCTGTTAATCTTTTTCCGTAATTCTTCAACGTACTTGTTTTCGAAGTCCCATTGATTATTTGCATAATATTCAAAAACTTCAAATCCTTTGTTTATACGGCGTTGTATGTGACACATGCTGTGATATAAACAAGTATATATGAACAAAATGAATGAACTTGTGTAAATACTCTTTGTATCTTGATTTAAGTTCTCGTAGTGACTTACATCGGTTTATATCCTGCCAAAAAAAGAAATGCATCGATAATATAAGCGGGAATCATATGAAAGAACAATATACAAATATTGTGCATTAATCGTGATTTTTTCAAGCTACCACCTGGATACCAGGCGACTCCATTCAGAGGTATCCTTTCCGTTATCTTTCGGCCGCGTTTAATTATTTCTGCCCAGGTAATCTGTAGACAAGGATAAAAATCTCATTTCGATAGTGTTAAAAAATGCATATAACAGACATTTATTATTTTCTATTTACTTTAATCTCGGCACTACTCGTCATATTAAAAACATGTTTTTTGTCTTTGAAGTAAATAAAATTCCATGTGGCAAGGAGAAGGCCATTGACGGCAATATCGACAGGTAAATAGTCAGCGTAACCGTTTTCATTACAGAACATTGTTCTGATTACTCCCTTGCCAGCGCCGATCAAAAGACCGGTAGGTCCATTGATATTGTCTGTCCATCCGGGTATCGGTTCCTTCCAGATAGGAATAATTACGCTCGGTCTAACAAATGATAAAATTTGCGGGTTATCTCTGTATTCAAATCCATTCTTAGAATGCATTCTTAGAATGCGTTTTGTGAACTGCAATTTTCACGAAATTTTCATTCCCGCGAAATGCATGATTTCTATATAGAAAGTGTTCGTGAAAGCCTTAAGAGTATTATCAAATGATAAAATTGTGATGGAGATATTTATCATTCATTATTTATGAATTTGAACGAGACCTTCTTGTTGATACCTCAAAATTATCGCTGGGATGTGTGACATAGATTCTTCGACAAGACTCTCCGATAATGCTTTAGTGAAAGCGTAAGTATTAGGTAATTTCCCTAAGATTTTGTCCGTCATTGCCTCGACTACGTCATCGTCCATCCATTCGACGCATTTGATGACTTGATGAGGATCCGCAGGCGGAGGATACATTTTCTCGCGCAAAATCTATCAAAGTCAGTTCTTATTTAGTATTTTCTGAGCATCCGGACATGCGTATTCAGAAACTACTTACCTGTTCTTCGAGATGGCAATAGGCTGTGCTGATATGAAGAAACACAAGTAAATGCTTCATTTCTTTGGCTAGCTCTATCATCAGTTTCGTACCACGTGTATTTAATAGTACAGCTCTCTTCAACAGTTCATCGAATCTGCAAGAAGATTATCATCGAATATCATTAATCATTTAGTAGTCGAATAAATCATGTTTATGACAGTTATATATAGTCGACCTAATTGTAAAGCAATACTGTTCTGGAAAATTTTTTTAATTCCTCTCATATAGTTTCACATTTCGTTTCTACTTAAATTTTATAACTTTATAGAAAATTTCTTAAATTTTTTTATATTAATTAGAACACTTCAGAATTACGTTTATATTAATTGGGACACTTCAGATTTTCGAGTATATGTTCTATATGTTTTCTAAAATTCTTTAAGTATGTGAAATTTGAAAAGTTACAAACATATTCTAAAATTTCTGAAGAAAATGTATAAAATACTGAAGAAATTAAAAATATTTTTAAAAATCTTTATGAATATTAAAATATAAAAAATATTTAAGATCGTTTTGAGGTATAAGAATTTTTTTAATTAAAGATTCTTCATATAATTTTTCAGAATTTCTATGAATTACATAACTTTTTAAAACATTCTCAATTTATTTTAAATAAAGTATCTTTTGAGACCGTAATATAAATAGCTAAATACACAACTAGGAAAAAATGAAATCCTTAAAGAGAATCTTAAAGCCGTCTGTATTACTGATTAAATCATAATTTTTGTATAACAATTACTTTTTTCTTCTTTTATAGAGATTCAAAAATCCTTTTCCAGGATTAAAATGTACGCATTTAATGAGTTTATGCCGAAAACGACAAAACAATTTTTCTTAAAATTTAAATTTCAAAATTTTTTATTGTTCTCGGCATAAATTTCATTTCACAGACATGTATTAATATGTATACTTTAAAAATGTATTCAAATGTATTTATTATAAAAAGTATATAAAATATAGTTATTAAAAACGCTTAAACTTAGACTTTTAATATTAAGAGTCCTGTTTAAAATTTTTACTATTTTTTATTTAATTGTCTATCTAGAAGGAATGTTGAAGCCAATTTGGTTTCCTTCTATCTAATATTGCATTCGTATATGTTTTTCGATTTTATTTACAAGTTTGATAACTTTAAATGTTAATAAATTAATGGTGTTTTTATTAAAATGTTAATTATATATATATACATTTCGCTTCTTTCTATTTATTTACAAAAAATGTGCTTAGAATCAAATTTTTAAAGGAATCGTCAAATCCGGCCTTCTAAAGCTGTTCCAAAATTTACTGCTAGTACTGAAAATCTTGTATGTACGTTTTATACATATACGTATTATACATACGTATTATACGTAGGCGTTCAGAGGGGGAGGTCAAAGGAGGACATTTGTCCTCCTCTGATCGAGAGACACGTATTGAATAAAAGCGCGTTTTAGAGCGATTAGATAATATAGATAAATTTGGGCAGGACGAGAGGAAATTAGGTTTTTTTTTTTTTTTTTTTTTTTTGAGAAAAGTGAAAAAAAATGTAAAATTAATAAGTGCTAAAAAATAAGAATGATAAAAAGTTTTAAAATACAAAAATACAAAAAAAAAATAAAAAACCCAAAAAACGAAATACCTTCCTCGGCATACACTTACTTTGTTATGGTGAGGAAGGCTTTTAATTTAAAGGTGTATACATTAGAAATGAATAAGTGACAAAAAAAGGTCATCAACTCGATAGGAATTATAGGCTCACCAAGGAAGGAAATATTTGAATATTTTTTCCTTACGTGTAGCAAGAGTACCTCTTCCCCTTCCCCCTTAGAAAAAATCCTGCGGATGCCCATGATATTATACATACGTATTATACGTGAGAAACTACTCGCAGCCCTTGTTCCTGAGTAATCGCTACGATCATAATTATGACGTCATAAGTGAGAAATAGTACATTGAAGTTTTTGCTCTTTGTATATAAAGAGAGAATTTGAGTAAAACAAAATAATGAGATTGTTTTGAAACAATTGTAAAAATGGAAGAAAACTAACTTTCCCTTTCTGATAGTCAGTAAATAGTAAAAGGCATGTGAAATACGTTCACTAACGTTTATTTAATGCGCATGCGTAGCCTATTTTTATTTCACGTACCTTTTACGAGTTTTTACAGACTATCAGGGAAGGTATTTCCTAAATTTATAAAAATTTGAAAAAATTTGAGACTTTTTTAAACATTTTCATAAATCTAAAATATGAAAAATTTTTTAAAATATAAGAATTTTTTTTATCAAGGTGATTTAAATGAGTCTTCAAGATATTTTCATAATCTATACAGTCATGAAATTTATGAAACAGAATGTAAACCAAAAAAATAATAGGTTTACGTAGATTTTTTAGAAACAGAAAAGTGTTCGCTACAAATTTTATTTGCCAAGCGGAAAATGCCAGCGAAAATACAACAGAATCTGTTAACGGAATGAAACGACAGATTGATCGCAGAAATCTATCGAACAGGATTTATCGTTTCGTAACCATTTAATGTGACATATTCCATTTAAATGATTACGAAATGACACATTTTCCTTGGTTTCTGCTGTTAGATTATGTCGGTTTCTGCTAGCGGTACAGAGGTTTAATGTGAACCAATTTAGAGCAATACTGGACTCTGCAAATCGCTAAACATTTTGCTTACTGAATATTTTTAAAACTGCTTTTTTTTTATTAAAGAAATAATAGTTTAAATATTTCAAATTTATAACATAACCAAATCTAAAATTGTTTCAAAATCGAATTAGAAGCAACGACATACTTCTTTTCATTATCGATACCTGACAGTAGCTGCTCCATGATACACGATGTTAACGTTCTCGATAAGTATTTTCCTGTCTTCCGGTGATAATCCAAGTCCCGGCAATGCCACATCTCCGCTAATGGCTGTTACTGCTTTCTCAAGCGCTGACAATCCTCTTTGAGTTCTAACTTTCTCGAAGAGCTGTAATTATTTTTAAGTGAATTCATTACTCGCCAGTCGTTTGAAGGTCATACATAATCGTACATTGCAAGAACAAGGTAAAAGTGAGGTAAATGCAATCCGAAGGGACTATATATATATATATATATATGTATAAAAGTCTTAGAGAATATAGACCACGTAGATCATTAACGTACTGTTACGTCACTACTAAAAGATATTATAAGAATGTGGCTATTCCTGACATTCGTGGTCAAATTTATCCAATTTCCATTAATGTTGTAACTAGTTAAGATAATTAATATATAACAGGATGTCTTTTTTATACGATAATGCGTAAGTTCAAGAATATACATGGAAAGAACGATTTTGCTAAATTATCTAAAAATTTAGTTAGATATAGATCTAAAAATAATTTTGTTAAATCATCAAAATAATTATATAGAACACTTAAATTAAGCTAGTTAAAATATTAAAATTGTTCACAGCATTGTTCATTATATTTGAGCGCCTTACATAATTATTTTGATGGTTAAAAAAAATTATTTTCAGAGATCTATCTAGTAGATAGATCTCTGAGATAGTCTTAAATTATTAGATATACTAGCAAAACTATTTTTTCTATGTAAGCATAAGAAATTTGTTATATGCGTATAATATACGCATAATACTTTTTTACTTTTTTAATTTGATTTCGATGCCTATTTTATACATATACAGCATTTCACGCTAAATCGAACGGCCTTCATCACCGATCTTTGATTTTTTGCTGATTTTTAAAATATTCATAATTTCTTGGATTAAAATACATATTTAATTACTTTTTGTTAGATTTTTATCACCGTCAGTTTTCGAGATATGACTTTTTAAATATATTTTATAGTTTTCTTTATTGACAAGTGATTATATTGAGCATAACTTTTGTTTAAATAATTGAAAAACAAAAAATAATCATATCAAATTGCTTGTCTTGCAATTCTTTGTTAGGAAAAAAATATTAAATAAAATAAAATAAAAAGAATACAAGTTTGATTCTATAGGAATTAAATCATGTAAAAGAAACATTATATATGTATATGGGGCATTTCATGTAAAAGTGAACCATCCATTTTCAAAAATATGAAAAAATTGTGAAGTCCTTATTGAAGCATTTAAAGTATTCTTTCCTATTTTCTATTTGGGTATAATTATTTAATCATTCCTAACTTCAAGGTTAAATGTAAATCAGCCAATGTGAGTCAACACAAGGCGTGTGTGAAATCGTATATTTTATTCTTGTGAAAAATTGACAAACGTTTCAATTCTTTCGATTGGGTCTTCCTCAGTAAAAATAAAAATAAAATCGGTGATATATAAATTTAACATAAAAGATGCGATGCGAAGCAAATTAAAGTATGTGTGTTGTTAACATATATTCATAAAATGACAATAATGCTGTCTGTCGTATCTAACAAAATACTCAAATCTAACATTTCAGATTATCTGTAATTTAATAAAGTCGAATAAGTCATTAAAATATAAATCAAATTAATTGAACAAAAAACTTACGTATAATAATGTTAATGATAATATGTGAGATAAGATATGTTAGCACGTAAAAAAACGTTAAAGAGTATGTGAGAAGTCAAAATCAATTATCGTTAATCATAGATATAAAATAGTGATAAATAAATACAATATAAATATAACGTAACGTGTAATAAATAAATACAATATACATGTTTATGTTAGCACAAAGACGTTCAAAGAGTATGTGAGAGGTCAAAATCAATTATCGTTAGTCATAGATATAAAATAGTGATAAATAAATACAATATAAATATAATGTGGTAATAAATAAATACAATATACATGTTTATGTTAGCACAAAAACGTTCAAAGAGTATGTGAGAGGTCAAAATCAATTATCGTTAGTCATAGATATAAAATAGTGATAAATAAATACAATATAAATATAACGTGGTAATAAATAAATACAATATACATGTTTTATACAATAAATTAGAGAAATAAAACATGGAAATGTCAAATTTTTTTAAATACAATAGATCTTGATATAATCGATCTAGAAATTTATTTATCATTTTATGAATATATATTAACGATACTTTGTATCGCATCTTTTATATTAAATTTATACGTCATCGATTTTATTTTTATTTTTACACTGAGGAAGACTCAATTGAAACGTTTGTCAATTTTTCTCAAGAATAAAGTATACGATTTCACACACGCCTAACCTGTGTTAGCTCACATTGGTTGATTTATATCTATCTTTGGATTTATTCGTTGGAGCCTGTACCAAGATTGATAGTTATTCCTAATTGTTGCTGTACTTTTCCATTTCGTTACTTTATATATTCGTTTACATTGGTGATAAACAGCAGTCAAATGCCGCATTTCGATAATTGTATCCAAACAGAAAACAATAGGAAAGAATACTTACTTAAATGCTTCAATTTCATAACTTTTTTTTTGCGATTACTTTTGTTACCATATGAAACACTAGCTAATCCAGCACAGACCAAGCATAACACGTGAAACAAGATCGCAATGAAGTGTCGATTTACGCAGTGCCATGCTTCAGCAATGTCAAATAACTTTAAATTTTTTTTCGCTGCAATGAAATCGTTTGTTGATATATTACACTTGGAATTCTTGAAAAACGCTAGCGGCAAATGCACGTAATCGAGTAGTCGAATACATAAGCTGTGTTCTAAAATTCATTGCCTGAAAATGTATAGTATACGTAACGTACATTGTAGATTTTCCGCGCTGGCAGTGAATTTTGGAACATAGTCGCACTTTGTTCTGTATCGCTGTCTTTCTGAAATTATATCTTGAAAACGGCTGGGCCTCCCAGAATACGGTTTCGTACGATTAAAATCGCCATATAATACTATATTTAGAGCTATTAAAAACAAAAATCGGTACTGGCTCCTGATTATAGTGCGATTAAAAAAATTTTAAACAATTGAACGGAAATGATAATGAAGAGTACTCAAAATAGGATGTTACCATGTGAAAGAGCAGATTTTTTTCTGTAGGAAATGACATTGACTTCATTTTATTAATTCCACTTTCCATCTGAAAAAATCTAGAAAGATATCAACGATGACAAATCGCAAAATTTCTTCCTTTTGCAGCTACTAAACTAGTTGGATTAAAAGTCTATAACGTAGCACAACACACACACACACACACACACACACACACACACACACAGATTGCATTCTTAAACCCATCAATATCAGTAAGTTTCGTAAAAATCCGGAACGTTTTCGAAAATGAGTACGTGGTATATGGTCACGTTTTACACATATATGGTCACGTTTTACTTTCACATGGAACGTCTCACTTAATTAATTATTATCTAATTATGCGTATAATATATTTCTTATTATGCGTGTTCTTGAACTTCGAACTCACGTTTCCATTGACAAAAAAATCCTGTTCATTATTAATTATCTCAACTGGTTGTAACATGATATAATATATTGTAATATATACAGATCTATCTATAGGGTGTTTTATAATTCGCGATTAGTTAGATAGAACTATTCCTTAATGACAAATAAGTCGAAAAATCCTAAAAAATTTTTTATCTGGTAATCATTATTAACAAACGAGATATTATATAAAGTAAAATCTATCTCCAATGCCTTTTTTTAATGGATATATGCTTATGAATTTGGGCGACTCACAGACATATGTATATTTATACACTAATGCATATATTTCTACATTTTAAAAATTATAAATATTTAAACTTTAGATTGGTACCCTGGAGTGATATATGAAAGCCATAGAATAGTGTAGACTTTATTGACTTACTAATTTTATCTCATTGGTGTGCAATTTACATGAAAGAAAAAATGAAGTAAATTATAATTCGTCTTGACAATAGATGTCTAATAAAGATCATAAAAATCAAGTCTAATAAAACCTTTGTTTCTCAAAAACATAATTAAGTAATTTACATCACTATCGCTTTCACCTTTTCATGTAATTGAAAATTACAATTACAAATGATGTATTACGTTAACGATATTTTCTTTTGCTAAGAATATAAAAATCATGTAAATTGCAAATTATCAGATTCTGTGTACTTTGCTCATAATTGAAAGCCACCACATATTTGTATCAATTTTCCGTGATAATTATTTCACGTGACATTGTTGAATGGATTAGTGATTAATTTCAAACAATCAAATGCGATGTGAAGTATTGAGTGTGATGTAAAGTGCAGGATTGTGCATTTATGCGTAAAATATAATAATCTACATTTATGTATAAATATATTATACAATAATGTAAACTATTTTATTTTTATTCTATATTTTATCTACATGAACAATCTGCGACTTATCAAAGCCTATATTCTTTCTCATTGCATTAAAACTTCCGTCTCCCTTATATAATATTAAAATCAGATATTTAAAATAACATATCGTGTGAAAATCGATAACCGCGATCCTGAGTTTTTTGTGCAGGATTTGCTTTCGTATAATTTATATAATATTTGGATTCTAACAAAAATGGACTAACAAAAATTTTGCGATTTGTTTTAAAATTACAGCCAGTTTTAGTTTAATTGTGTCATATTTTATATTGTGATGCCAGATTGTAATGTCGATTTTTATCGACTCATGTTTAAATAATTGATTTTTATATTGACTTTATGTTATGTACAACATTCCAATCAACGTGATGAATTGATGACATGCCTCTATTAATTTCGCGAGCTAATAGACTATTTAGATTTAGGAAAAAAAGTACATTAAAAAAATTTTATCTAAATTTTTATTGTAAAAAATTATGATCACATTATATTTTAATTATGTATCGATTTTAACTTTTTAAATTGTAATTGATGTTAACATTGAGAATGACTCAATTAGGATTGAAATGTTTATTTAAAAATTTATTTTCATTGCTATTATTTAACTTTTTAGCATTAAAGACCTCGTAATCCTATATTGTTCTTTTAATTATTTGAGCCTTTTTACTTTTTAAAAATCAGATATATATTTAACAATTTTGAAATTTAATTACTTTTTTCTGTATTGTATCGTCCAATTTATAATAATTTACATATTACTTATATTGTCTGTAATAAATAAATTCGTGTAAACTTAATGTAAGCAATATGTAAATATTTTATATAAATGTAATCTTAAAATTTATAGCACAATCCTGTTAGCATTAGTCAAATTTTTAAATTAACAAAGTCTAATATAGTTTGTTGTATTTAAGTACTTCGCTGATTGTAGCTATGAAAAAGATTTTTATAATAACCGTTTCTCTCTCTCTCTCTCTCTCTCTTTCTCTCTCTTTCTCTTTCGGATGAAACAGTCATTATCCGGAAAAACATATAATGATGTCTAATGTATAGAAATTTTATCGAACAGACGCGCGTATGCATACATATAATGCAGTATGTTTACGATATTGCGTTAAAATTTGAAAGACGTGACATAACACGCTACGCGAAATGCGCAATCCGTACTTTCACCGAGACCAGCAGAAACGCGCGATACCGATAATCACCATCTCTTCCCTCGCAATATTTTCAAGTCGGGGCCTTGACTCGTTTTCTTTCATCACATAGATGGTTCAGTTGCAATCCGGATTGATGCTGTCCGGTTTATTACACTTTCACTGGTGAATTTCATTTAAGAAATATCCAAAGTGCGTGATGCGAGAGGAAACACACGTTGTTAAGCGTGAACATTCTCAGCTGCACCTCGTGCTATCGTCGTATAGCAACAATGATGCAACTCGTTGCAAGACGCAATAGCAAAGTCATAGTCACGCACTTTCTCTTTTTGGTGCCTCAGCTCGAGAGAGACCAAGGTGGAACGCGAAATTTTCCGGGTATTAGATGAAGTAGGCTAGATCACCAGGAACGCGTACATGTCTGAACGTAATCGTGCCGCACAATTAGTTGGTCAACAAGACAATTCTTTTTTTTTTTTTGTATAACTGACATGATATTTCGTGCACCTTTTTAGCCAACTCTTTTAGAAAGTATAAAGAATTTTTTTTTTAAAGCGTTCTTGGAACTTACCGGAGAATTGAATATTTCGTCCAGCCGGTGCTTGGGATCTTTACCCTTCTTCGGTCTCACGAGCATGTAGATATGCTCTACATCGGGCAGGCACCGCAGAATCTTCTCGATTAATACTTTTCCTAAAAATCCTGTGCCACCTGTTACTAGTATCTTGCGGCCAGCGAGAGTCTCGGCTATTCTGTCCGGCGCGACGTCCTCTGTTTTACTTTGCTCCATCGTGACTAAGCGAGTACGGTCCTTCGAAAGTTTCTCTGAAAATGCAAAAAACCATTTGGCAAATAATTATATGTAATTGGCGATATCATATTAAAAAGATTTCCTTGGAAATCTTCATGCGTATGTTGGACAAAAGAGATGATTATATTCACATTATACGGAACGGAAAGTTATCTAGAGCGTATTGCGCGATGCATAATTATACATATACCGGTTGTATGACCGACAGACGCGCTCGTTTCACCTTATAGGCTAATTAAGTATTGCGCGACTGCACACAATCAAGTCAGGAAAAATATTACAGTTATCAAAATCGAATCGTTGTGCATTTTCGCAACTCGGTGTATATTGAATATTTATAGCCTCCCGGTAATTGCAAACAATAGTCACTTCCATAGCAAATAATAGAAATAAATTCCTTAAGACTAATAATTACCGGATGGCAGTAGATGTACGTCATATGTATATTGTATGCAAAACTCACTTTGCGAAAACTTTGCAAAACCAGTTACTTAATTCGATCGAATTGAATTTTCTTATTATCAAGAAACATTAAATTATTGATGAACTGAAAATTATAGAAATAAAAAAACTAAGAAAAATTCCAAAAGATTCTCGAATAAAATAATGTAAAAAAAAATAACAATGATATAACATGAAATCGAAAGCTAATAAGAATTTAGGCATAGTAATTAACGCGCTAATTAAGAGAGCTAATTAACTTCATTCACGCAAAAATGACATTTAATTAAAATTGTTGAACATTTCGATTTCGCAACATTTGAATCATCTTCAGCAACAATACGAATCATCATAGGAAAAATAGATAACTATATATTTTTTTATGATTTTGATAGAAGAAAATATTTGTTATTATATATTTTTTTTTTATAATTCTAAAATATAGTTATTTACGTGATTTGAAATTACCGTATTTTGTTCTATAAATTTTGGATATTTTTTTTTTATTAAAAGCAGGACTTCTATCGAAGAAATTAGATATTTTGTCTCTAAATATAATATGATGTTCGCTGTACGCAAATATCATAGAAACGTTTTGATTAAATAAGTAATAGGTATAATATTCTTTTTTACAGAATTATTTTTATCAATGTGGATTATGTTCATTGAAAAATACTAGTTACATAAAAACTTACTACTCAAATGCATTCAAAAAAATGTGTCTTTAATTTAAAAAATACATATAATATCTAAAAGTTTTGTATTTCTTTAATGAAAGAAATGTTTTT
>JAANIC010002605.1:696784-727171 GCA_017607545.1 Acromyrmex charruanus
AGGCTAAATACTTGTTTTTATTTCATTTTAACTGTAAAGTATTAATTTTAACATTTAAAGAAAATATATATTTAAAAAAATCAAAGTAAATATTATATTAAAAAAATGTAATGATACTTAAAGGATATCACTTTAAATGTTATGTTAATTTAATAATTGTGATATTTTATTTTGTTTTAATTATAAAGTTTTCAAAAATTTGGAAAAAAGAATATACTAAAGATATCAACACGAGTGTTTTCCCAAAATATTCTATAATTGTGTTCGAAATTTAAAGTAATCATGACAAATATCACGTTTAAAAAGCAGTTTTAGTTCTTTTAATATTGAAATAAACTTTATTATTAAACGTATTAGGACAACCAATATATTCTAATATATTATTACAGTTATTTGTATGTTTTTAAACCAACAATTTTAGGAAAAATAATTCGACATGTTATGCTTCAAACTTTAAAAATTTTAAATTGACAACTGTAAGAAAAATATTGAATAACTTTATTTAACAGATAAATAAAAAATTATTTTTAAAATTGCACAACATATAAAGGCTTTTTACACAACACAGTGAGCGCCGATCAATTTTTATAAATGTACCGTAGGAGGCGAAGCTTGAAACTATTCAGTTTAGAAATCATTATTTTTTATGCAATTTGGGAACCTTGATTAATTATTTTCGTATATTGCCACTGCACACATATGTATATTGTATATAACGTACCTGAAGGACTGACAAGAGTACAACACTCTATCCAAATAGCTGAGAAAACAATATTTGCCGGAAATTACGGAAATTTGGCACACGATGTGTGTTGTCGGCTACCGATGAGAGTAATCAATATCACACGGTGTGTGTTGCCGGAATTATTATAAAATTATATTGGCATCATCATTATAGGTATATTAATCATCTCATTTTCGAAATTTTATTTATTATTAGAATTTTTGTATGTTTATCCTTAGCAAAAATTCTTCTTGAGCTTCAATGGTAAATTTCAATTCGGAATTGAATGAAAATTTGCTTTTTTCTTTGTCAATGACAATTTTCCATTTATCAATGGGAATTTTATATTTCCGTTGAGATATTACTACTGGCCGATGGTAACTTAACTTTACCATTCGGATATTTACCAATGTTTATAGCAAAATGTTATCTCCATTGAAGTTAATTTTCCCTTGGCCAAAGGAAACGTGATATTTCCATTTATTTTTCCATTTATTTATGAAAATATTTGTTTATCATTGAAGGATTGCCCAATGGAAGTTAAAATTTCCATTGAGACATTTTCCTTTTACCGAACAAAAGAATATTTTGTTTGTAAAATAATTTTTATGTTCTTAAAAAAAATCAAATACTAAATTTTCTGAAACATTTTGTCAATAACCAACACATTTTGTCATAATAATTCTTACCTATCAGAAACCATTCAATAATTGTTATAAATTTCCATCGAGAAGTTTTTCTAGAATAACACATTTTATCATAATAATTCTTGCCTACCAGAAACCATTCAATAATTATTATAAATTTACATCGAGATGTTTCTATAATAGACTTGCGAAGATTCAAGTCAGGAAATACGTGAATCAGGAAATTCCGTGTTTTCCATATGAAATCTTACAAAGTCTCATCAAGTAACAAAGATTTTATATCGTAACTATTTTCTTTTATAAGTGAATATAATTTTATCATTTTAATTAAAATGATAATTATAAGATTTCGTATGAAAAACACGGAATTTCCAGATTCACATATTTCTGACTTCAATCTTTGCAAGTCTGTTATAGAAACTTCTCGATATAAATTTATAACAATTATTGACTGGTTTCTGGCAGGCAAGAATTATTATGATAAAATATGTTAGTTATTCTAGAAAAACTTCTCGATGGAAATTTATAACAATTATTGAATGGTTTCTGATAGGTAAGAATTATTATGACAAAATGTGTTGGTTATTGACAAAATGTTTCAGAAAATTTAGTATTTGATTTTTTTTAAGAACATAAAAATTATTTTACAAAATATTCTTTAATAACGTAAAGTACGATCTCCGCATGTTTAAGCTACAGAGAGGCCAGAGCCAGAGCGTCACGTGAGCGTCCAGCGGCTCGACCACCGAGCCTCGAACGGTAATGGGGGTAACACGTCGGAATCGGCAAAAAAGATTTGCACGCCCGAAATGTGCAAATCTTTGCGAGCACTGCTCTATGCCTTTCAATCTAAAAATAATATTAGCTTTTTCTGTGTGCATTGTGAACACTGTTCAATTCAAAATTTTGAATAGGAAATGCAGCTTTTCAATCCAATTGCATTCAATTGAATCTAATTGAATCCAATTGAATCCAATTAAATCCAAAAAGAAGTATTAGCTATTTAAAATACGCATTCGGATAAAAAAAAATTTCAATCCATTTTAATCCATTCTCATTTGCTGAGATAAAATATTAATTGATATCAAGCGCATTTGATAAATGCAACAATAATTACAAAAAGTCATTACAAAAATCTTTTTGAATGATTTTTTGCAATGATTTTTTTGTAATGATTTTTGTATTTATCAAATACTTTTGGTGTCGATCAGTATTTTTAAATATTTTTTTTATAACTCTCATCCGAATGTATAAGAATTCTGATAATAAATAAAATTCCGAAAGTGAAACAATTAATATATTAATAATTATAAGGATGATGACAATATATAATTTTATGATAAATTAAAAGCCTTTATATGTTGTGCAATTTAAAAATAATTTTTTATTTATTCAATAAATAAAGGATGCGATATTTGCTTATAATTATTGGTTTAAAATTTTTAAAAATACATGTGTAATTGAATAATTACATAAAAATATATTTGCCCTAATATATGATTATTAATAATTTTATAAAGATTATGCATTTCGCGGGTTTTCTCCATGTCCAGATCCATTCTTGGAACGCCAACGTTTCGTGAACCTTTCATACAAAAAATTCAAAAAATCTGACTACATCTCACAGACTTGCTTGTAAGTTTTGACGTAGAATTCCTTTTCACACAAGTCCCAATAAAAGACATATTAAAGATAATAAATTCGCATGAAATTCCCTCCGACTTCTTCCCGCTAATAAAGCACTGCTTAACAACCACTTACTTCTCCTATAACAATCAATTTTATGAACAAATTTCAGGACAATGGGCTCTTCTATTTCTTTTGTAATCGCAAATCTTCATGGAGCATTTTGAGAAAGAGAGTTTTCCCTCAAGAAAACATTCAAAAAACCAAAAATTTGGTTCCATTATGTATACATTCGTGATATGGAGACACGGTAGATCCGAACTCCGTAAATTCCTTATTTTCCTCAATAATTAATATTCAAATATCCACTACAGAAATCCATAAAGGAAAACGGAAAACTTCCCTTCCTAGATTCTTATTTTTAAGAAAGCTGATGATACCTTAGGCCATCAAATGTACAAAAAACTAACACACACAGATTGTTGGCGCTTGTCAGTGTTAGTGTAGCTCAGCGGGCTTGATACCTGTTGGCTTTGCGACGTGATTGCGGCGTGATAGCGACGTGCCGTGTCGCTGATGGGGCCCACCGAAGGGGAGATGCGCGCGACTATGCTGCTTGCGTGTGAACCGCCGCGCTTCTAGAAGATTTCTCGATGCTTCCGTGTGCGACCTCCTCGCTAATAACACGTGCACGATCGGTGCACAAGAGTTTTATTATTTTAACTTTATGATAGAAGACGCGAGTGTAATTCAAGACGTATTAAAAAGAAGTCTTATATACAAGGCAAAGTTCATTTCATCTTTTATCACACGCTGCCAATACCGACACGGACAAGCCACAAGGCAGGAGATCTCGGACAAAGAGAAAATAGCGTTACACATAGCGCAACGGAGACATCAAGGTCTTCTACCTAACATTGGTCCTTCGAGCCGGATACACAGGTATCGCATACACATGCAGATTACATTCTTTTTTTTCTAAGGCCACGTGCAAGCGTATAAGTCGCACACGACAAGTACTCATAAGTCTTATCTCAGGCATACATTGCGAGGTAAGAAAGTTTTTTTTTTTATATGTCGTTTAATGTTTTAATTAATGTAATAATAATTAAATATCACAAACTATAACTTGTGCGATGGTTTCTTATGCTCTTCTTTTTATATGTTTTTTTTTTTATATTCGCAAGAGCGCATTAGGCGCATCGTGTTCAAATAGACTTTAGCATAACGAGGTCTTTGCTTTCGCTCACAAGAGCCGCCATATTGTCGTTCATCACTATCGCTCACAAGAGCGGCCATTTTGTGTTGTTAGAAGATGCTAGATTCGTGCCGACACGGGTGGCCATTTGCATCTTCATAAAACCTTACATTTCATTGGCCAGGCTATCGCACTGTAATTTTATAACGGCTTCGCGTTGCTACGCAGTCAATATCACGCATTACATTTAATGTTTTTCATAATGGAAACACTTCCATTAGCAGACGCAAAAATTAAAAGAGCTCACATAAAATCCGCGATCACAACGGTTAAAGACTTTTATCGACAATTTCGACGTCAACTGCGGATCGCAGCATGGTCTCACTGAACGTAAGCAAAGATTATCGGAATTGTGGAATCAATTCGAAGCAGCTCAATTTCGCATAAAAATTCTTGAAAACGCAGATCCCTCGATCACCGACAAAAGAGTTCTCCATGAACAGCACGCGCAACAGCGCGACAATTTTGAAGCTTCTTATTTCCAGTTAATGGCTTGTTATACCACTCTTATTGAGCGTATGGAAAAAAACGCATCTCCGCCAACTTCATCAAACATAAATGGACAAGCGATGAGATCGAGGGAAACGCGTGTTAAATTGCCTAAAATCGATTTACCAGTTTTTACAGGTGCATATGACGATTGGTATTCCTACAGGGATACTTTTGAACAATTAATTCATTTTAATGAGGATTTAGCAGAAATTGAAAAATTTCATTACCTGAGGTCTTCCTTAAAGGACACTGCCTCTGGTATAATTAAATCCATAGAGACCACTGCAGCCAATTATCATGAAGCATGGGCGGCGGTCAAAGAACGTTTCGACAATCTGAGATGGATTGTTCAAAAGCATGTTCGCGCTTTATTTGAGGTAAGTAAGGAAAATCACAGCATGACTCGTGAATTATTAGACACTTTTCTTAAACATTTGCGCGCGCTCAAGGCTCTCGGAAGACCTATTGGGATGATTTAATTATTCATCTTATCATTTGTAAGTTGTCATCAGCAAGGCGTGGGAATTAAGTATCAAGGGAAAAGAGCTGCCAGATTTAAAGAGCTTAATAGAATTCTTGACTCTCCGATGCCAGGCATTGGAATCAGTACATGGTAGATTTCACAATAGCGTAGCAAGTAATATTACATCAAAGCATAATAGCAATTCAAGGTCTGTCGCAAATGTCGCTACATCCAATCTTTTTTGTGTTGTTTGCAAGGAAAACCATTCAGTATATCATTGTAAAGAAAATAGAATTAAGGCCGCGAAAAAAGCACATTTATGTCTCAATTGTTTAAGATCGAACACACATCAAGCGAAAGCATGTAATTCAAGTATGTGCCGAAAATGTGGCAAAAAACATAACACATTGTTACACATAAGCGCTCCAAATAGTTCAGATATATCGCGATCAAACACGCAAGCAGCAAGTCAAGCAACCAATCCTCCACTCCCCGTCGCCACGCAATGTACATCAGGTCATCGCTCGTTAAATATTTTACTATCTACCGCAATTATTCTTGTATACGATTCCAATAATCGGATTCATTCATGTCGAGCATTACTTGACAGCGGTTCTCAAATGAATTTCATAACGAAGGAGTTAGCAAATCGCTTGAAACTCGCTTGAAGAGAGCGACCTCTTGATGTATTGGTGGCGGGAGTTATGGATGAAGTAATCCACGCTAATCAAGTAATTAATCTTTGCATCAAATCATGTTTTAATAATTTTTCCGAAAAAATGGACTGCGTGGTGCTTCCAAAAATAATATAGCAGTTACCACAGCACTTCATGCAAAGTGTGTCTGTTCCAAAACATATAAAACTCTCTGATCCTAATTTTAACGTACCAGCAAGCATTGATATCTTAATCGGAGCCGAATCCTTCTAGAGGCTCATTTGTGCGGATCAGATCAAATAATCAAAAAATCAGCCGACTTTGCAAAAGACACATTTTGGATGGATCATTTCTGGTATCACACCAAGTGACATAACCGGATCTGTTCCTTCTCTTAATTTTCATTTAACCTCGCTTGATGACTTAAGGCTCACATTGAATCGGTTTTGGGAGGTTGAACATGATACCACTCCTAAACCATTTTCTTTCGAGGAAAAGGCCTGTGAAGAGTCATTCCTGCAAGGCGTAAAGCCTAATATAGAAGAGCGTTTTATCGTTAAATTGCCAACAAAGCAAGACAAGCTGGATGGATTGGAAGAATCCAGGGACATCGCTCTAAAACGTTTCAAATCTTTGAGAAGCGGCTCATCGCTCAATCCCGCATGTATGACGAATACAGAAGGTTCATGGATGAATACATGCGCTTGAATCACATGAAAGAGGTGACCAGTAGCATGACCAGTAGATGCTAAGCCATGGCTCTCCAGCTTTCTATCTTCCACATCATGCTGTACAGAATGAAACGAGCTCCACTACTAAATTCCGGGTAGTATTTGACGGTTCATGCAAGACCACGACCGGACTATCTTTAAACGACACATTGAGAGTAGGACTCACACTACAAGAGGATCTCTTCTCCATTTTGGCCAGATTCCGAACATTCAAAATCGCTCTCACAGCCGATATATCGGCAGGTTCTGGTCGATTCAACTCAGACACCATTGCAACGTATTTTCTGGCGAGAGTCTCCAGATGAGCCCATCAAGATCTTCGAGTTACTCACTGTCATTTATAGTACGTCATCAGTATCATTCTTGGCTATCAGAGCCCTGAGAAAGTTAGCGGAGGACAATGCGGATTGCTATCCGAGGGCGTCGCAAATAGCATTGAGAAATTTCTACGTGGATGATCTCGTCACGGAGGCCGACTCAATAGATGAAGCTCTGTCTATCAAGAAGGAGATCACTGCATTGCTGCAGGACAGGAAATTCGAGCTCAGAAAATGGACATCCAATGCTCTTGCCCTCCAGGATCAAAATTTCAGTGAGCCAAGAGAATTCACCTTATCCTCAGACAAGAACTCCGAGAAGAAGGCGTTAGGCATTGCATGGGATTGCCAAGCTGACGTATTCAAGTATTCGTCCATCAATCATCTGCCTCCTCTGAAGACGCCTACCAAGCGAAGCATTTTATCACGCATATCTCTCATTTTTGACCCACTGAGGCTGCTAGATCCAGTTACATTATTCGCCAAGTCCATCATGCAGGACCTCTGGCGATTCAAGCTTGATTGGGAGTAATCGATTCCCTTAGAATTACATACCAAATGGAAACGCTTCGAAACAGAGTTACAGGAACTGCATGGCATATGCATTCCTCGTCTTGTCACAACCACAGAACAATATACCAGTTTGAAGCTACATGGATTCTCAGACGCTAGCGAAATTGCATACGGAGCATGCATTTATTTACGCTCCACTTTAATCAACGATGCTTATCGCACACCTACTTTGTTCCAAGTTCAAAGTGGCACCATTGAAGAGTTTGTCGCTTCCGCGCCTCGAGTTATGTGGTGCATTGCTGCTGGCTCGCCTTATCAACAAGATCTTAAAATGTCTCACCTGTCCAATAGCATCCATTTGTTTATGGACGGATTCTACAATTGCACTATCATGGTTGCAATCGTGCAGTCGGGCCTGGTCAACCTTCGTGGCAAATCGCATTGGTGAGATATAGGAATTAACATCGATTCAGCAATGGCATCACGTTCCGAGTCAGGACAATCCCGCGAACCCGCTGTCCCGGGGCGTCATGTTTTTCCCTGGCGCAATTGGAGATCTGGTGGTCGGAGCCCTCCTGGCTGGGATGTGACAGAGAAGGCTGGCCTCAAAAGGCTCTACCTGCGGACGTGGCCAACGTCCCTGAGCGAAAACTTAAGGCTATTACCGCAGTGAGCGCTGGTGCACAAGAACCTGATATATTTTTTCGGTATTCAAACTTTAACAGGCTCATTCGAGTCTTTGCGTACATGATTCATTTACAAAAAGATCCAAGAGTTCAAGGGATTTATCCGACCATTCTCAGGAAATCTCATCCTTGCAGAATAAGGATATTCCACCTGTATCTTTCAATGAGCAGCAACAAGCAATTTATCGTCTAATCAGAATAGTACAAACGAAACATTTTCCAGGTGAAGTGAAGGCACTTAGCAACCACAAGGCTGTTCCTATCTTGAAATTAAATCCATTTCTTGACGATTCTGGCATCTTGCGTGTCGGCGGTCATTTGGAAGAATCCTCCTTGCCTTATGCCTCCAAGCATCCCATGCTATTGCCTGGAAATCATCCATTTTTCCGCTTAATTGTGATACATGAGCATGAAAGGCACTTTCATGCCGGACCATAGGCTACTCTGGCTGTGGTACGTGAGCGTTACTGGCTCACTTCGGCGCGTAACGTCATTCGACAAATTCTCAGGAGATGTATCGTTTGTTTCAAGAGTCACCAAAACTCTCCGCGATTATGGGAAACTTGCCAGAACCGCGGGTTAAAGTTTCTTCGAAAATATTTGATCAATGTGGAGTGGATTATGTCGGCCTCCTCTATTACAAGGAGGGTGCTAGAAGATCCACTAAGCTGATAAAGTGCTATATCGCAATTTTTATTTGTTTGGCCACCAAGGCGATCCATATCGAATTGGCGTCTAACTTGTCGTTAGAAGCATTTCTAAACGTCTTCAGGCGATTCGTGGCAAGAAGAGGTCTCCCTTCAGACATCTTTTCTGACAATGGACTAAACTTCGTCGGCGCCGAACGCGAATTGAGTGAATTAAGGGAGCTGCTGCGTAATGAGTCAACTCAACAACATATCAGGATCAAACGCTAAATTTAGGAGTGCAATGGCACTTTATCCCACCACGCTCTCCCCACCATGGAGGTTTATGGGAAGCTGCCGTGAAGGCGACTAAGTGACATTTGTCCCGCATTACAAGGAATTCCAATTTGAAACGCGAGCTGGAAACATTGCTCATCCAGATTGAAGCGATATTGAACTCGCGTCCTCTCACCCCTCTTTCCGAGGACCCCCAACGATTTCATCTCTCTAACTCCCGGACACTTTTTAGTGGATACACCTCTCACAGCATATCCAGAGCCATCCCTGGACGAGATACCTGTAAACCGTCTCTCCCGATGGCAGTATATACAGCTATTGCGATAACATTTTTGGAAACAATGGACCCGCGAGTACCTTCACCAATGCCAGGAACGTAACAAGTGGCAGATAAACGAACCATCCGTACATGTCGACCAAATGATTATCATCAAGGAAGACAACACTCCTCCACTATCATGGCAAGGATACCATAGCACGCGTTGTAACAGTGCGTACTGCTAACGGCAGTTACAAGCGACTGATTATTCGTCTCTGTCTACTTCCAATTGAAAACTAAGGTGCAGTTATGACATTGGAAATTTGACATTTTTTGTGTCTCTTGGTGTTCATGTTCATGTCTTAGCATTATTATCTTCATCGTTGACAACATGATGTTTTGTTGATCAAACATATTCATTTTGTATTTATTGAAAGGCGATTCTTTCGGGCGGCGGTATGTTGGCGCTTGTCAGTGTAGCTCAGCGGGCTTGATACCAGCCCGTTGGCTTTGCAACATTATTGCGGCGTGATAGCGACGTACCGTGTCGCTGATGGGGCCCACTGAAGGGAAGGGCATGCGCGCGACTATGCTGCTTGCGTGCGAACCGCTGAGCTTCTAGAAGATTTCTCGATGCTTCCGTGTGCGACCTCCTCGCTAATAACACGTGCACGACCGGTGCACAAGAGTTTTATTATTTTAACTTTATGATAGAAGACGTGAGTGTAATTCAAGACATATTAAAAAGAAGTCTTATATCAAGGCAAAGTTCATCTTTTATCAAGGCAAAGTTTTCATCTTTTATCACATGCTGCCAATACCGACACGGACAAGCCACAAGGCAGGAGACACAGATCTCGGACAAAGAGAAAATAGCGCTACACATAGCGCAACGGGGACACCAAGGTCCTCTCCCTAACACAGATAGATACCTACATGCCGAGTCGCACCACCACCCAGAACAAAAACAGTCTGCAATCAACTCACTTATACATAGAACTTTCATCATCTCTGATGAAGAACATCTACAGACAGAACTCAATTATCTAAAACTAGCCTTACAGAAAAACGGACATGACAAAAAAGACATAAAATAATAAATAAACATGCAAACAAGACAATGATCTCTGATACACAAGACGGAAGGATCTTATCCACTCTCCCATATGTCAAAGGAACAACAGATCGGATTGATAGGATATTAAACAATATCCGAATTATCTTCAAACCACACAAAAAAGTAGGACAAATCTTAAGAAATCTTAAAGAGATCAAAGACCTTCACTTAGCTTCGTAAGAGTATATACAAAATACTCCTTGTTCCTGCGGGCAAATATACATTGGAGAAACCAGGAGAATGGTCAACCTACGGATAAAAGGAATCACTAATGTGATGTCAGGCTGAAACACGCCACGCAGTCAGCATTATCAGAACACAACATCAAAATAGGACATCAAATACTGTTTGACAAAACGACCACAATAGCCAACATTACATCATACTTTCCAAGAAAGTATAGAGAAGCCATAGAGATACACAAACACTCTAACAATCTAAATAGAGATAATGCGGCTACAACATAAATTATGGAAATTCCTATGGAAATTCCATTCTCCCGGTTATTGAAGACCGACCAATTTCCTCCAACTCCCCCCCCTACCCACAATTCTTTTCTTTCCTCTCACCAATCCAACAAGTAGCATAATATAAAAGGAACGGCCTCGAGGTATCAGCTCAGTATCAGGCTGGTCCTCGCTCTGACGAAGTGGACTGCAAGGTTCACGAAACGTTGGCATTCCAAGAATGGATCTCGACACGGAGGAAACTCGCGAAACGCATAATCTTTAAAACGTATAAAAAGAAGAGCATAAGAAACCACAACACAAGTTATAGTTTGTGATATTTAATTATTATTACATTAATTAAAACATTAAACGTTTCGGTCACAATCTGGCCATCTTCAGTAATTCAATAATATTCTTAAAACGCAGAGTTACATCTAGTTGACATTAAATTCAACAATCGGGTGTTGTAATTAAATAAACGTGTTCTTTTTTATGTGAAGATGCTTCATACAATAATGTTACAACGCCATATCAATTGTCATATCACGAAAAGTGTAGATCAAAAATTTCCAGATTCTAATTTAAATAAATTTGTATATCATTAATATCTTTTAGTCGAAATATGAAGAAATAGAATCGTTACCTGTTTTACAGAAAAAAAACTAAATGAATCTCAAATATCTCTTTTGCACAATTAGAATTTTGTCGTGACATTGTGTGTTGTTATTTGTCATATCATGTATTTTACCACTATTTATATATATGAGTCAACAGTTTAGAAAGTTCTAGAATTATTTATTAAAAGAGAGAGAGATCTTTCTTAAGAAGAAGAAGATAAACATCAGGCAAACCTTCCGTGTCACTTTGCTTATTGATACCTCTTGTTGGCCTTTTATATGTATCATTTCAGAAATTCTTCTTTTCATTAATGATTGTTCTGTGTCTAAAATTCTTATGTTATCCCAATCCAATTCATGCAACTCATTCAAACGGTGAAACCACTGATATCTCGGAAGTGGGTTTTCTTATATCAGCCTTATGTTCTTTTATACGAGTTTTTAATTTCCTTTTAGTTTAGTCAACATAAGACGATTCACAGTTTAAACAATTAATTTTATAGACTACTCCACGATGGTCATCCTTAAGCAAAGAATCCTTTCCAGTCTTTATAAATGTATTCATTTTATTCATAGGTTTATAAGCTATATTAAAATCATGAATATGTGAAAGTTTTTTGAATTTTTCAGATAATTTGCCTAAGTATGGTATCGTGAAAAATGTTTTCTTTGAATTAACATTAGAATCACATTCATTATTAATTTCTTTGCGATTTTGATCTAAATTAGTTCTACTCTCCAATGTTTTTATTCTATTTTTTATTGTTGAAAATATGAATTTTAGAGGCTAACCATTACTTAAAAGAGTGTGAATTAATTCAAAGATGTTTTTTTCATGAAATTTAGGATGGGACAAAAATAAAATTCTATCAAATTGCCCAATAATTACTCCCCTTTTATGTGCTAACGGATGATTCGAAAAATAGTTTAAATATCTCCCAGAATTGGTAGGTTTTTTATAAATATCAAAGATGATATTTCCTTCTTGTCTCATTAATTTAACATCTAGGAAATTTATGCCGTTTTCATCGCCAAAGTCAACAGTAAATTTAAGCCTTTCATGATATGAGTTAAACAATTCTAGAAACTCCTTCAACCTTTTCTTTATGTACAGCTAACACAATGTCATCCACATAACGAAAATAAAAAGATGAAATAATATTATTCGTGGTAATAATTTCTTGTTCTAAATCTTGTAAAACTATGTTCGCCAATATGGGGGACAAAGGAGAACCCATTGGCATGCCAAAAATCTGTTTAAATATTTTTTTATCAAATCTAAAAAAATGTGGAATTAATTATAATCATAATTGCTTTGATAAACTCATGTAAAGGAATCGAAGTCTTATTCTCAATAAAATTCCACCTACGTTCAATGCTTTTTGATACTAATTCAGTCGGAATATTCGTGTACATGGAGACCACATCAAATGATATAATACTAAAATTTTTATCGATTGCTTTACCATTGAGTTTATTTACTAAATCTAAGCTGTTTTTTACATAACTAAAATTTTTTATATTATTATTATCAATGATTTCTTTTAAGAAGGTCGCCAGTGGATAAAAAGCACTGTTAATACAACTGACAATTAATCTTAGAGGATGACCTTCTTTATGAATTTTTGGCAGTCCATAAAATCTCGGAAGTCTGACACATACAATTTTTTGTATAAATTTAAATCAATGTACCCTTTGTTTTTCCAATTTTTTAGAAATTACCAATTTCCACAGTTATTTTATTAGTAGGATCTTTATTTATTAAATTGTATGTAGTCTGAGAATCTCATTGAGAATCTCATACATTTTTTCTTTGTAACTATCTCGACTCATAATTACAATGGTATTGCCTTTATCCGCTCTAGTAATTAAAATATCCGGATTCTCTGAGATGAATCGCTTAACCTCCCTTACACCTTCATATAAAATTGTATTTTCAGCAGATTTAATGTTACAATTCTTAATCGATTTAAGAATTTGGACTGTTTCATTCCTAACATTTTTACGTATTTCATCGTCAGCTCTAAAAAGATTATATTCAACGTGTTTGATGAACTCACGTGTAATTCCATCCTTACTAACCACGTTGTTAGGTAAATTGAACTGTTGACCTAATTGTAATACGACTATAGCTTTTTCTGAAATTTTGGCATTACTCAGATTTATAAGCCATTGTTCGTTAGTATTCCGTATATCAAATTTTTCATTAAATCTATCAGGAGTAATATTAATACTATAAGATGAATGAATTGTATTAGATGTAAAGATGTATTAGAATTCGTAATTTTAGTTGAAACTGTTTTTAATTTTAAAGGTGCACAAAAAGTATCATCATTCATCTCAGAGTCCACAAATTGCGTAATATTATAGTTAATATTCTTGATATTCAATATTTCTTGGCAAATATATTTAACCCGCAAATTAGAGATTTTTTTGGTAATTCTATTTTGTTCTTTTCGTCACATAATGTCGAAGTTAATTTGCTGTCTTCGAAAAAAATGATAAGCTAGGTTGTTAGGTAGAATTTTTCTACACATGCTGAACAATTCAGATTTTGTTTGCCCAAGATGTTTATAGGCGTCTTGTAATTCTACACGCAAATATTTGAAGATAAAATTATGTTTGAGTCTGTCGATTCTTTCTTTCGAAGAATGGAATAATTTATTATTATCTTTTCGTGTGAATCTGTACAAATGAATAGGAATTAGATGTTCCTTTACACACGTTTTTAAGAATTGTATTTGTACTCTTGTGTATATATTCGCTCTGTAAGTTCTTACAAATTTCTTCAAAAGCAAACATACATGTAATCCAAAATTAAATTTGATAAAGTCAAAAAATTGCGTTAATTTACACATGTTAATGCTCGTGTGATTAAAATACATCTTGAAAACTAACGTGGGTATAATTTTAAAAACTATAAAAAGAAGAGCATAAAAAACCACAGCACAAGTTATAGTTTGTGATATTTAATTATTATTACATTAATTAAAATATTGAACGTTTCGGCCACAATCTTCAGTAATTCAATAATATTCTTAAAACGCAGAGTTACGTCTAGTTGACATTAAATTCAACAGTCGGGTGTTGTAATTAAATAAACGTGTTCTTTTCTATGTGAAGATGCTTCATACAATAATGTTACAACGCCATATCAATTGTCATATCACGAAAAGTGTAGATCAAAAATTTCCAGATTCTAATTTAAATAAATTTGTATATCATTAATATCTTTTAGTCGAAATATGAAGAAATAGAATCGTTACCTGTTTTACAGCAGAAAAACTAAACGATGAATCTCAAGTACCTCTTTTGCACAATTAGAATTTTGTCGTGACATTGTGTGTTGTTATTTGTCATATCATGTATTTTACCACTATTTATATATATGAGTCAACAGTTTAGAAAGTTCTAAAATTAAATATATTATTTAATATTTATTAAAAGAAAGAGAGATCCTTCTTAAGAAGAGGAAGATAAACATCAGGCAAACCTTCCGTGTCATTTTGCTTATTGATACCTCTTGTTTGTCTTTTTATATGTATCATTTCCGAAATTCTTCTTTTCATTAATGATTGTTCTGTATCTAAAATTCTTATGTTATCCCAATCTAATTCATGCATCTCATTCAAACGGTGACGTGAAACCACTGAAATTTCGGAAGAAGGTTTTCTTATGTCAGCCTTATGTTCTTTTATCCGAGTTTTTAATTTCCTTTTAGTTTGGCCAACATAAGACGATTCACAGTTTAAACAATTGATTTTATAGACTACTCCACATTGGTAATCCTTAGGCAAAGAATCCTTACCCGTCTTAATAAATGTATTCATTTTATTCATAGGTTTATAAGCTATATTAAAACCATGAGCATGTGAAAGTTTTTTGAATTTTTCAGATAATTTGCTCAAGTATGGTATCGTGAAAAATTTTTCCATTGAATTAACATTAGAATTACATTCATTATTAATTTCTTCGTGATTTTGTTCTAAGTTAGTTCTATTTTACAATGTTTTTATTCTATTTTTTATTGTTGAAAATATGAATTTTAAAGGATAACCATTACTTAAAAGCGTGTGAATTAATTCAGAGATGTTTTTTTCATGAAATTTAGGATGGGACAAAAATAAAATTCTATCAAATTGCCCAATAATTATTCCCCTTTTATGTGCTAATGAATGATTCGAAAAATAGTTTAAATATCTCCCAGAATTGGTAGGTTTTTTATAAATATCAAAGATGATAATTCCTTCATGTTTCATTAATTTAACATCTAGGAAATTTATGCCGTTTTGATCGCCAAAGTCAACAGTAAATTTAAGCCTTTCATGATATGAGTTAAACAATTCTAGGACAAGTTTTTACGAGTTTTACGAGAACAAGTTACGAGTTTTACGATTCTGTTTAAAATTGACTTATTAATTTCTTCTATGCATAAAAATTAAAAATAATTTTATTCCAAATCCATTCTTTTATAATAAAATTATTGTATAAGATTGAATCTTTAAAAAATAAATTTTTTAAAAATTATTTAAAAATTGAATTGTTAGAAAATATATATTTAATAACTGTATTTAATATATATATATATATANTTCTTGAGATATAATAGATGATATAATAGATGATAGGAATAACTGTGAACATCTTATTTACTTTATTAATCATTTATTAATAATTTTATTTATTAATAATTTCTAAACGTATTTAACAATGAAATAATTTCTAAATGTTTATATACAATAAATTTATATTTTGTATCGTTTACTTATTATATTCATTACAATAATGATACTTGATGAAAAAAATGTTTTAAACGTAATAATATATTCTTGCACCTTACTGCAACTATATTACTGCAACCTTCGATATGACACGTTGTTGAACTTTTGTCGAAACTAAATTCTACTGGATTTTCAAATTCTTCTAGTCTTTCGTTTATATAACTATTGTACTTTTAAACCACGAATATTTAAATAAGTTGTGATATTGCGGAGATGACAATTGATTATGTATTAGAGATTGTAATTTTATTATTTCTTTCATGAAAATTTATATTAGTAAAACAATTTCTTTTCAATAGTAAAACAATATTTGAAAATCTTTTAGCAAAATTTTTTCAAATTCTAAATCCGTAAACATCTAATGGTTGTATTTTTCCTAGGTGTCTTTCGGTATAATCATAGTAGTAATATGTTTTCCTACAGGGAAGTGTTAAATCTGAAATAATATTAGGACAATGTCCAGTCCATAAATTGATAAAAAGAACGCTATTAGAATCAATATTTGGAAAATAAGCTTTTTTTAACCACATTTTCAAATGATCTGTAAGAAATATAAATGTTAAATTAATAACTATTTTACGACTGTTATGAGATTCTTAAATAAAATATAAAATATATCATAGAAATGACACAGAGATTATAATTTCATTACATTATTTCGTTTATGCAAATTTATATTTATTTTTTAATAGTAAAACAATATCTGAAAATCTGTTGTAAAAGGAAATTTATTAAATTACCTGAAGTTATTTTATCAGATTTAGATGCTTTTACAACAACATTTATTGATGTAAATAAGATTTCTAAGGTACTCTTGGTCCAAATATACCATTAGTTTCTTTTAATACAATAATTAAAGGTGACAGCAAATTTCCATTACACGATATTATTGGTTGTATGGTGTATAAGTGTGTTGTTGATGATATAGATTGCACAACACACTCTACTTTCTTTATTCCTTGATTAGACAATGATCTTCCAGAATGAATTTCCAATTGGAAACCACTTTAATCAGAATTAAAAACATTTTCAGATCCAAACTGTTCGATAAGTGGTTTCACTGTTTTCAGAAAATCATCAACTGTATTTTGCAAATTAATGGAATCTTCTATTGTTCTTCTAGTTACATAATTTTTCTCGAAACAATTTGGTGGGACTTTTTGAATCTTAACTACCCAACTGTGAGATGCTTTAAATATAGGATTTAAATTTCCTATTTCTTCTTTGAGAGAGCTTGTAAAGCCCATCTTTGTAAATCGATATCATGAACTATGAATCCTGATTCAACAGCTGTAGTAAATTTATCATGTGTAAATTTGAAGATGTAAGATAATTTTTCTATATGATTTCCACCTGAATGTGATTGTTCTTCCCATCATCTTAATTGACGTTCAGATGAAACTCTTCTAAATTTATTTTGCATTGATTTTAGTGAACGATTCCTTTTGTTGTTATTTTTTTTATTAATATCCCAATTCCGCCAATACGCAATAGCTCGTCTTTTATAAGAACTGTCAAAGTCTGCGTTATCATTTGAACATTGAGAATTTAAATTATCTTCACTTCATACTTCTTCGTCATCTTTATTTCAGAATTACAGTAAGTCAAGTAAGATCGTGGTTGGCATTACTTAAAGCTAATAAAAGATATCGCCCTAAATCTATCATGAATCCATAGAGGGCACCTTTGTCCTTGATGCACTATCAAGGAAGTTCATGTTGTCATTGTCATTGAACTTTCTTAAAAGAATCACATTAAGCGCCATGAGTACCAAATACGCATCACTATGAAGCTGTGTTCCTCTGCACTCACCCAAAAATGTCACAATTAGCGGCTGCTAAATATATGAAAAAGTCGAAATCATTCGTACAGAAATGGTGCAGCGATATAATGTGGCAAAAAATGTCGATGATTTACCGGAACGTGGCTCGATATGCAAAGTGGACAAAAAAGACGATAAAAAAAGTAGTGCAGAATCTGTTTTCGCGGAATCCTGGCTTAACACTGCGTCAAGGACAAGTAAAATTGAAGCAGAAAGGTTTAGATATATCGTACGAAACTATTCCAACCTATCTCACGGCTAATAACATGAAATGGTGCAACACCACGCTGGTCGACCACGCTCTTACTTGACTTACTGTATGTAGTTTATAAGATTCTTGATAATCGAGATAGATTTTTTCTGTTACTTTCAACCCATTATAGTGAAAAATGCTATCCAACAATAATTTTTGTACTTGTATTTCTTTTAATTCTATTTCTGCTTCAGTGAATGTATATTTCTGCTGGTGTTTCTGTTAGATATACAGAACTTATAGATGCTAATAAAAGTCTAACAACATTAAGTGGATTGATAATCATGTCTAAAAATGTTAAACTTTATATTGTAATATATAAACAATTTAACAAATTGTATAGATATGATTATGACAGAACGACTGCACTGACTGAACGTAAGACTGCTACGTAAATATTCTTATATGTCCATTTATTATAATTATCTCGAATGTATATGAATTTATATTACCGTACAGTTATTCCTATCATCTATTCCAAGAAACTTATCTTTTCTTTGAAAAATATGTCACGACCCTGATACGTGATACGTGATTTAGATACGTGATTTATTCTTATATCTTATTACACATGACAATTCAGATGCGAGATTTTCTAACAATTTAAATATAATATATCTTATATATATATATATATATATATATATATATATATATATATATATANTGTATTTTTAAATGCAATAATTTAAAAAAAAATTATTTTTTAAAGATTCAATCTTATACAATAATTTTATTATAAAAGAATGGATTTGGAATAAAATTAAATAAGCCTTAGTGATCGAGTTGGCTAAGACACTCTTTCCGACAAGTTGAGAAGTCCCAGGTTCGAACCCTGGCTGAGGTAATATTTTTCGCAATAAGTTTCTTTCCGTTTTTTAGGGGTTTTATTTAGACGGGATTATTAAAATGTTTCATAATGATTGTGTTGAAAGTCCGACAATTATCGGCGCGCAATCACATTTGAAATAAAAAATTGATTAAATATATTTGTAACATCTAACTTTGACCGATCGCGCGCGTTTCAGCGTTCTTTACTTTATTCATATACGGTCGTTCTTCTTATAATGGACAATTATTTTTAATTTTTATTCATAGAAGAAATTAATAGGTTAATTCTAAAGCAAAATCGTAAAACTCGTAACTTGTTCTCGTAAAACTCGTAAGAACTTATAATCAGTATTCTAATTTTATGCGTATGTATCGTAAGACGTAAGATTATTCGTAAATATTTACGATTTCTTATAAATCTTATGTAATTATAATAAGTGTCGAATTGTAGTTCATTTTCTTGTAGGCACAATTCTGCTCTATAAATGATAATATTAATAAATTATATTAATAAATATAATATGCTCTATAAGTAATAAATTTCTATTAGTTGCTCCTATAATGCTGTCATGGCAAATTTCTTCGCATGCTGTACGGATTTGCTGCTTTAAATATTCCATATTTTGAATTGTTTCCGCGTAGACTATTGATTGCAAATGACCTCATAGAAAAAAATCTAGTGGTGAAATCGAGGGATCGAGGAGGCCAAGAAATTTGTGCGTAAGTGCCCAACCAACGTTCTCCGTATTTTGAATTTAGATATTGAACAACAATCCGAACATTATGAGATGGATAACCATTTTGTTGGACACATTGCACAACATCATTCGGAAGCACTTGCAATAATGTTGAAAGTTGAGAACGAAGAAAATTTAATAGCGATTTCAGTTGGGAACACCAAGATGCACTAGTGCGTATCAAGACCGTTTTACACTGTTAATTCCTACCACCGCGGCAGTGTATGTTTTATCAGGCGAACATGAGATTCACGGAATGCGAACCTCATTATCGATCTATAATACTGGTCGCGTGGTATCATGGTCGTAGATGCTCAGTATTTGAAGGGTAGTTTTATTAAAATGATGCGTTGGTCTGACTGACCCCTTTCAGCCCAGCGATCTTTACTTGGAAGTGTGGTACTGTGATTTCTACAAGAAATCGTAAATCCACCGGCCAGAAGAAGAAGAAGAAGAAGAAGGATAGTTTCGCTTATATACTTCAATATAAACTTTAAGAGTGTCCGAAAAATCAAAATAAATGTTGGTATAAAATAGAATTTCTACCTCCAGATGGATCAAAGAATGATATATTTAGATTTCAATTTGTTAATAATATGGTAATTACTCCGGCGAGTACTGGGAGAGAAAGAAGAAATATAATAGAATGGCGGTAATTAAAATTGATCAAACTAAAATTGATAAAACTAATAGTGAGATTTTATCTATTTTTTGATTTTTTATTTAAAATTGTGGAGATAAAATTAATTACTCCCATAATAGAAGATATTCCTGCTATATGGAGAGAAAAAATTATAGTTAAGTCAATTGAGAGACCCCTGTGGAAAATATTAGATATAAGTGGAGAATAAAGGATTCATCCCACCCCACCTGAATATATAAAATTTCTTAAAATAAAAAAAGTTAAAGAAAGGGGTAGTACTCAAAATCTTATATTATTTAAACGTGGGTATGCTATGTCAAGTGATCCTAAAATTAAGGGAATTAAGAAGTTCCAAAACCTCCATTTGCCTTTTTCGATTGTTTGCATTATTCACGATTTTCGAAAAATCTATTCGGTTTGAGGTAACCGATTTTCATTTCCTTTTTTGGCATACAATTGGTCACGTTTACCCCAATCACGGGAACCAACCAATAACGAAGAAGAAGAAGAATAACGTGTATTATGATAATTTATACAAATTTTATTGCGATGGCTTTGTTTTCGAGTAGTACGAATAAATATATAAATAAAATTTACGTAATAAAAAACGTAAATATTAAAATTTCTAAAATAAAGAGCATAAGAAACCACAAACACAAGTTATCAAATGTGCTATTTCATTATTATTGCAACAAAATTAAATTATTACAATACAAATAATAATGTTAAACGTTTCGGCCACAATCTGGCCATCTTCAGTAAACAAATAAAATCTTTGAACGCAGTGTTACATCAAGTTGGAATACAAATCAACCGTCGTGTGTTATAATTGTCCGAATATTCTTGAATGCAGTGATCCATCAAATTAAAATAAATTTCAATCGTCGTGTGTTATACTTATAAAAACGTGTTTTAATTTCTAATCGACGCTACTTCGTCTACCAATAATAAACGTCCGAAGTCATATATGCACCGTGTAGAAGTAAATGTTAAATTAATAGATATAGTTTAACATTTAATATGCATTCGGTATTAGAGATTTCTATTCCTAACCTAAAAAAAACTCTCTGTAAAGCTGATTCTACATGAATCGGAAATTGTAAATTGACCCTACAAGTTGGATATATCAATTTTCAGCATCAGACGAAGGTTATGCCCGACTACGGCCACTTGATACTACGAATGCTTTAAAGCATTTTTTTATTGCTCAAGTAAAATTCTTTCTTCCGATTGGTAAAAGTTTCGAAGAATTTGTAACATCAAATGGATCACACCTGAAATCAGACACTAGCGACAAAATTAATATCACGTGATTACACACACGCTGTTTTTCAACATCTCATAAAAGCACTAAGCCCGATAATTACACTAACCCAATAAATTTGTCGGGGCCACTTTGTATACACTTGTGCGGTGTACCGAATCCAGACGAACATGTGACACTGGCGAGAAATTGCACTATTCAACTAGCCAAACACATCAGTTGCACCGACACTCGAAATATGCAGTCGGTGCGTTCCAACCGAAATCACTATGAGTGCAAAAACGAAATGGAAATTATCAATTATATGTTTCATTAACAGTACAATAAATATATTGGGGATTGTAGGATTTAATCTGTTTTTAATATATTTTTACGGCAATTGTGTATAACAGCTTTATGTGCACATTATAATGCCTATCCCAACTAAAATCGCTATAATAAGTAAGCTTGGGCTGTCATTCATAAAAGTAAGGTCCAATCAGATGACCGTATACTAGACCACACTAAACATTCATTATAACTTTCTGTTGAAAATTATATTCTCGGAACCAATGAGGATTATCTTTCGACCAAAAGTGATGATTATGACGATTAATTACACCATTATTTGAGAACTTATTAGGTGTACAAATAAGTTTCCGTTGTTTGACAAAAGACGGCGCCACTAGCAAGCTATGGTTAAAATTGTCTGATGTAAAACATTATATCGTAAGGTTGGACATCTGTCAATAATATAATCTTGAAATACTAGCGATTTAGTATCAGCATCATATTTTTTTTTGTGTGAAAATGCCGAGTTTTGAAAATGCCGAATAAGCGTCATTTGCGTGAACTTTTGATTTACTTCTTTAATTTGAAGAAATCTGCAGCTGAGGCTCATCGATTGCTTGTAGAAGCATATGGTGAGGCTGCCTTAAGTGAGACAAGTTGTCGTGAATGGTTTCAAAAATTTAAGAACGGTGAATTTGACGTCGAAGACAAAGAACGTAGCGGAAGGCCGAAAGTGTACGAAGACGCGGAATTGGAAGCATTATTGAATGAAGATTCGTGCCAAACGCAAAAAGAACTTGCACTTACATTAGGAGTGACTCAACAAGCAATTTCACATCGTTTGAAATCAATTAATTAATTAATTTTTGATAAAAAACAACGGAAACTTATTTGTACACCTAATATATTCATCTGTCCATGGGATATTCTGTAATATTTCAGGATTGCTTTCGTATGTGATAACTAGACATGCTATAAAATTTAGACGACGTTGTGAATCAATTATACATAAATGTTGTACTTCGAACATTTTGTAAGGATGATAACGATTCTGTTTTATCATCTTATGAACAGAACTCTTAGATAAACCAGTTTCAGCAACTGCACGAATGGAAGTGTGCGGATTTTCTTTTAAATGTGCTAAGAATATAAGAGTATTGTCTGCAATTGTACTTAAATTTGTTCCTTTTCTTTTTTTCAAATTCTTCAAAATTTTTTTTCAATGTTATAAAACATTGTTACACATTTTACATTCACCGCATATCAATTTTTTCATTATAGGAATACATTTTCGATAAACTGAGACTGAATTATGATTTGCTCTAACAACAAACTAAGACTGAACACAAGAACTGTTGAAACGTTCGAGCTATACTATACTACAATATTATGTTGATATTTTTTCTACGTACATATTACATACACGTGTGAACTTTATTCGAGAATATCACGAATTCCGAAATGACTACGTTTGTTCTTTACGTCTGACTGTAAGTATCATCTCAAGGTCATAGTATAGAAAGTCATTGAATTTGTCTTGACACCAGTTACAATATTATGAAGTAAAAAATATGTTGTGCCATTTAAAAAAATTAGGGTGACCTTGACTTTTTTCTTAAAAAAAAGAGTATTTTGCAAATTTTTAATATTGCAATTTGTAACCGATTGAAAACTGATTCACTTTCCAAACTAATTTTTGTCAGATCATCAGAAGTGCCGGAAAAATCGTGATCACAGTTACTTGGGACACCCTGTATATGTATATATGTATATATGTATACATATACATATTTATCAGTCTTTTAATTTTTTTCTCTACTAAAAATAGAATTCTCCTATCTTTTTTATAGTTATTGCAAAAATGTGCATATAATAGCGTTTTTCATTGACAGAACTATGGTAATGCGCGTTCAGTGTATTTACATTTTGAATGACGGTAACGGTAACGAGTTATTTTTATGAGGTAACGTAATATACAGGTTGCCAACCTGTATATTAAGAATAAATAAATATATAATAAAAAGAAATACTATAATTAAAAAAGGAGTATATAGTCAAAATGTCAGTTATTCGTTGCGATATCATATATTTAAAGTTATTATTACAAATTCATAAATTTCGGCCCAATATTCCGCCTTCTTCAGTATGTTCTAATATGTAATGTTCTAACAATAATTTTTATTTCAAATCGATTAAAAATAAAAATAAAAAGAGCTTAAAACTAAGTTTAACTTATATCAGTCATAGTAGTATTTGATGATCAATTAATATAATGTTGAGTGTATGCAATTAATATGTGTACTTAATACTTCTATATTGTAAGAATAAATAAGAATTGATATAATAATATACACAAACAATAACCGTGATAATTCTCATTTGCTCGGCTTTATTTTAATATTATTCTCTAATATTAGTTTCTTTTAATTTTATATTGTGTGTGTATAACTTTATAGGCATTTATTTTATTTGTTTATATATTTAGTTAAAGTGACGTACGAAATTAAGCAGATATATGATGTATATATAAAATAAGAAATTTATTCGCATAAATTACACACATAAATTAGTTAGATTATTTCTTAAAATCTATATATTTTTTCCTATAAAATTTTTTAGGAATATTTTTGTAGATATAATGTAATAGAATTGCATAGCTCTTTTTGAATAATGCTATGTATTTTCTTGTTATTCATTGATTTTTTTATTTTGTACACTTATAGCACACGCTTTTTATGAGATTCAATTATGTTATTATCAATATTATGCTTTAAAATGAAACTGTGTAATATTTTGTTTACATAATTTATTCTCTGCATATAAAAAACGTATTAATAAAATCATAAAATAAAATCATTAAAAAATCGAATCATTGTTGCACAAGATATCCAGATATTTTATTTAGATATATCTTGACATAAAGTATAAAATATTTTCTAAAATATTTTATTAATTATTTTATTTTAATACTTTCACAAATAATAACCTATTGACTTGGTATTTGAAAACTTAGAGAGGAGATGACATCTCATTGAAAGAAACACAAGCATTCTCAAAAAGGAATTTTTTAAAGCTTTAGAATTAGTTCTTAATTTAACATTTTTTAGTTTCATTGATAAATTTTATAAACAGACCTTTGGTGTACCAATGGGTTCACCATTATCACCCATTGTATCGGATATTGTTATGCAAGATCTTGAAACGAAAGCATTACAGGGTCTTTCAATTTCACCATCCTTTTATGTAAGATATGTTGATGACATTGCGTTAGCATATGATGCGTCACACATTGATACATTGGTGAACACTTTTAATTCATTCCATCCCAGATTAAAATTTACAATTGAAATAGACGGGGACAAGTTAAATTTTCTTGATGTCAGTTTAATTAAAAGGAAATTCTCTTATTTATAATTATCATAAACTTACTTTTTCTGATTGTTATTTAAATTATTTTTCTACACCCTTTATGCCAAAAAGTGGAAACAATCGTTGATTTAATTGATAGAGTTTTTTTTGTCCTATCCTATTTACATCAACAGAATTTCGGATTAATGATTAAAATTCTTTTAAACAATGGATATCCATTGAAACTCATATTCTCAGAAATCAAAAATAGGTTGTTAAAAAAATTTAAACAATGGAACGACAAGTGTAACACACCTAAAGACAAAACAACGGACAGATAACGAAGATAAAATTGATCACAAATTTTTGCAATCTCCTTTGTACTTTTTTTATCATTTACATTTTTTAAAAGATAAAAAAAATTTTTTTTTTAAATCCCTTAATACACATGGCATATAAGGGGATTAATAATCTTAGGGGGGGTTCATCAGGGATCATAAAGACGTTCATCCCAAGTTATCTCATACAGACGTTGTATATAAAATTGATTGTCGAGATTGTGAAACATCATATGTGGGTCAAACAAGTAGATGTTTGAAGACACGCATAAATGAACATAGAAATCACATAAATTGGAACAATTTATTCCTACACAGCATTCAGTAATAACAGTACACAGAATTAGTTATCAGCATGATTTTGATTGGGAAAATATCAAGATATTAGACAAGAAAAGGGTGTTTAATAAAAGACTGATTTTGGAAACGATTTTGGATCCATATAAAGCAACAGAAACAGAGTTTGAATTTACAGAATGATATTTTTTAACCCCACTATATATGAATTTATTTACGGAATTGTGACGTTGTTTTCCCTCCTTTGTTCTTATTTTTATTTTTATTTCAATCACTACATGACTTTAATATTTTGACTCTTATTTCATTTCTGACTGTCGACACCACAAGACCTTTACATCGAGTAGAAACGTTTACATGTAAGTTAATAAAATTAAAATTCAGATAAATGATTTTAATAATTCTCTAATTTTTCGTTTTTCATTTTTCTTTTGAATGACTACATAACAAATCTGATAATCTGATAAGCGATGTGATTCTACTTATTGACGCAATGTATGTGACTCCGGTTTTATTTTATATAAGTTTTTATATTATTATTATAATAAGTTAATTTTTTTGATAATCATTTGGCTATTCATTACATAGCTAATTTGACATTTGGAAAGAAGAACGAACTAAATTGTTGGGAATTATCATCTTGAAGTTTGCGTTACTATATTAAATTTAGATTTACATATATTTTATATTGATAAGGACCCAAATTGAAGAGGAATCGAAACGTTTATTCATTTTGTTACATTCACACGAGAATAAAGAGTTTTCTGTGTATCCGAGCAGTTGATGTAGGCTCTGATGGCTTTTTTATATTTTTCACTGATAGATTCTTTCGAGCCTCATTTTATATATTTATTTCTCAAATAAATCAGATAAATCGATTATTATAAAAGAAGAACATAATTGTATTCAAAAATAATATGTATTAAATAAAACACACACACACACGCACGCACGCACGCACGCACGCACGCACGCACGCACGCACGCACGCACGCACGCACGCACGCACGCACGCACGCACGCACGCACACATGGAATTGTATAGCACTTTTTGAATGTATATTACGTAATTGGTTGTGTTTCAAGATTATTATTTTAGGATTACATTTACATAGAATATTTATGTATTGTTTACGTCAAGTTTTTTTACATAAATCTTTTTCATTATAATATAAATAATGTAAGATATGTAAATTATTATTNGTCAAAAGTAGTAGAAAGTGATGGGAAGTACTTTCATTAATGTATTTTTTAATGCTCATGTGAAATAAATAACATTCTTTCATTAAAAAAACGCTACGGAATTAATTCCAACACCTAATATAAACTAGGTTTATAATAAATTATTATAAATTAATATTCCAGTAAACAAGATTGGATTAAAATGAATTGGAATTTTAATCCATTTGAATTCATCCGAATATGTACTTTAATAACATTCATGATCCATTTTTATTTTTTTTTAGATTCAATTGGATTGAAAATGTAACTGTATTTCCTATTCAATTTTGAACTGAGCAGTATTCACAATGCATTTAAAGAATTAAAATTTTTTTGTGTAGAAAGGCATATAGAAATATGCTTCGTGCAATTCCTATAAATGAATAAAAGTACATTGGGATTGAAAAGGATTCATTTCAATCGCAAATGCATACTTCTAAATATTTGAATCGAATTCAAATTTTTCAATCTATTCTTTTATATTTACTAGAGTAATTAATTTGAAATAATGTTTAGAAATGTTTAGAATTGTTAATATATCTGATTTTAATACTGATAAATAAAAATATGTAAGCAGGTTAAAAGCAGTCTATAATATAAAGTTTAGTCTTAACGTAACGACAAAGAACATGATCTTCGATCTTCGATGATTCATAGATTGTACATATAGACACATAATTTACATTGTATATATGTAGATGTATATTATTATACTTCCCAGCAAACGAAAATAGATTAAAATGGATTGGAAATTTTCAATCCATCCGAATTTGTATTTTAAGTCCATAAAAATCGATTAGATTTCATATAAAAAATTTTTATACATGTAAAAGTTTAAATAACTTAAAGTAGTAATTGACATGAAATTCTACAATTATTATTTTAAAACTTTTATACAAAAAAATTACGCTAGTTGTATAATAAAGGAAACTTATGTATATTTTATGTAATAATATACATAAAATATACATAAAAGCGATTAATTTATTAATTAAAAATAAAGAATTTACATATATAACATTTATTGTACATATTTATGTAGTTCTTTTCATGTCTCTTTTAAGTAATAAAAGTAAAATTCATGATATATTTTTACAGTACAACTTTTTTTACTCAGTTGAATTAAAATTGATTGAAAAATTTATTATTCACAATTCTGAATAAAATAGCATTTATGATGCATTTTTAAATGAAACAATGGATTTTCTACTCACAATTTTGAATTGAATAGTATTCATGATCCATTTTAAGAAAATAGGCCATTAAAAGAAAAACTTTTTTTTATTCAATTGGATTAAAAAATTGCATTTTCTATTCAAAATTTTGAATTTAGCAGTATTCATAATGCACAGAAATGACTGATATTATTTTTATATATTCAACTGGATCGAAAAATTGTATTTCCTATTTAAAATTTTAAATTAAGCAGTATTCACGATGCATATAAAATACTATAATATTATTTTTAGATTGAAAAGCATAGAAATATACCCCATGCCATTCCTATAAATGAATAAAAATGCATTCAGGATTGAAAAGGATTCATTTTCATATTCATGAATCCGTATTTCTGAAAATCTGAACCCTTTTTAATCCATTTCAATCCCTTCTCGTTTGCTGGATTACACGCGTAAACGAACAAAAAGCTACGATATGAATCTTATATCATATCGCAGCTTTTTTAACACGTATAAAATCTGCAATGATGCCGACACTATCGTTGAGAGTTATAGAATAAGGATCATCGATTGACAACAGATTGACTTATTCTATTTCTATCGCTAATCTGTGTTGAACTCTACAAGAGTATGTAAAAAATTACTAGATTTCTGCCATCATTTTGCATATTATCATATTTTATTGATAGTATTTTTCTCAATATTTTGCCAATATTCTGCCAATAACATCTCAAGTAACAGAATGACTTTTAATTAAAATACACCAAAATATAGACGTCACTTTGCTATTTGGGATTATATTACGCCAGTTCCCTCCTGTATCATGTAAATCCGTAGTTTTGATGAAAAAATTTGTAGCAAACATTTCGCAGAACTTGTTCTTGACAGACTTAACTGTCTGTCGTGACAACGACAGATATAGCTTCCGTTGAGCGTTACTACTTTGTTGCCTATATAAAGTCTTTTATTACATTTTAATTATTTCAATTACCTGCAACGTAATTGAAAAATAATTTAAGAATCAACTTAATTATAAAATGCGTATGTACTTGTGTTACGTATGAGTATCTCAGATAACACTGAATATTTATGATAAGTATTTATAAATATTTATTACTATTTATTTTTTTAAATATATAAATATTTTATACATATTTTATATAAGATTTATTAGAAATATTATTAAAATATAAACTAATTAAAACTACAAAAATATTTGAAAAATATTTTGACAAATATTTTTTTGTAAATATTTTATAAATGTTATGTGCTATCTGGGATATACTTTTGCGCTTTTAATCAAAATATCAAAAGCCTGTTACGCTTATTTAAAAACAGACTGAATTCATTATTACATTTCGATGTTAGTCACTTATTGAGGTATCTGTTTCAAAATATTTCGATAAATTTGCATTAAGACATATCAAAATGCAAACTTAACGATCATTAAGATTAATATAAAGTATATACTAGTCGTTAAGATTTTTTTTATTAAAGTATTCTATAATTGCGAGTTATTATTATTATTATTATTATTATTATTATTGCATTAAGATATTTATACCCAGTGAAAAATGATTGTTAATTGATGACTGTTAATTCGATATTGAATCGATGCCAAATCAATGTCAAAATCATCAATTCAATTCGAAATCAAATTGATGATCATTTCTCACTGATATTAACATTAGGGTATAATAAAATATAATAAAGTTTCAAATGTTGGCACATTTCTTTGTCAATAAATCTTACATGAATTGTATATAGATCGATGTCATATCGTTATTCATGTAACGTACATTATCAACATAAGATAAAATCAACTAGACATAAATGTGCAGAAAGATACTAACTCCATGGATAATTTTTCGAACAAAAAATGTTCACAGTTATTTTATATAAATAAAATTTATATGAATAAATGTC
>JAANIC010002605.1:727296-749074 GCA_017607545.1 Acromyrmex charruanus
TTTTTAGAAATTTTTATAAATTTAAAATATGAGAAATATTTAAAAATATTATTAGAATGAGAATTTTTTCTCCAGGAACATTTTCGTATAAATATCAAAAAACAAAAAAAAATTAATTTTTTTTACCATAACTACGTTCAATTATATTATTTATCAAGTACAATCTTTAAGCCTTAAGTCTTTGCGGTTTAAACTCTCAATTACTCTCAAAATGAGCAAATATCAAGTTTGATTAATTTAACATGAAGAAAAGGAATCTATCAAGAATTTTTATTATTTTTTATTACTTGGAAGAATTTATAAAGATCTTAAATATAAATTTTTATATTTAGTTTATAATCATACAAAAATTCAAATGTTTGAAGAATTGTACAAGATGTCACAATATATTATGTCGAGTTCAGAGTATCAATTATGTAATATTTTCTTTAGAGGAAACATGAAAAGTAAAAAGTTTTAATATGTATGTGTGTGTATATATATATATATATATACATACATATAAAATTTTTTTGTACTTTTACGTTTATTCTAGGAAAAAAGTTACATAATTAACTTCCATACTGCAAAGAGTTAAACAGTATACTCTACACATTTATTTACTTGGCTGAATTAACATCGCTACGAGAGGTTTAGCGGAGATTGTCCAAGTATACATTATCCATACAAGGAAAATTCCAAATATTAATTTTAGCAAACAATCAGCGAAATATAAATATGTAAAGACTCGTCTCGCTCGAGGCAATGTCGAAGGATCGTCCTTTAGGTAATATTGCCTCGTACCTAAAATGTACTTTAATATATATTCGTTCCAATGGATAACTTTCGTGTCCATGAAAAATATCTCTTTATCAGATGGACATAATCGATGCTGCAAATCGCGCAGATTGTCATTGCTGTAATTAAATACACATATCAGAATATAAAATATAGATTATTAATTAGTTTATCAAGTTGATACGTTATTTAAAAAAGAAATTCAACTTTTTACCGAAAGATCCACTGTTTCGTAGTGTAATATTGAAGCAAATCTAATCCGGCATTTACTCTATTTTGTATTCGCACCAGGAAGGGCTTATTTCCAGTCACAATAAGTAAACTGTCTAACAGATAGGCGGGTATAATTTGAAAGAATATGACGGCAAGCCAGTGTAAAACTTTGGAGGAGGTCATTCTTCCACCGGGATACCATAGCGGTTCTAAAACGAATGTTGCATGTTAGATATATATTACATTTTTTTTGTGCAATATTGTTATGAAGTGATGTAATATTTTTTACGAGAAAAGGGGTTCTCGAATATGTGTTTCTTCCCGAGCTTTAAAACATCACCCCAAGAAATCGAATTCTCTTGATTCGCTGTGGCGTTTAAAAATATCGGTTTGATAGATTTCTCCGTCCCGACTTGCCAAGCCAGAGCTATTGTTGCGTTTATAGCCATATCGCAGGGAATTATATCACTCATGTAATCCGCGTTGCAGAGCATGGATCGTATCACTCCTTTACCCGCGCCGATCATTAATCCAGTCGGGCCATTCATATTGTCCACCCAGCCAGGCACAGGTTCTTTGTAAGATGCTATCACTAAAATCAAATTATTGTCAACATTTTATTAATCCTATAAATGAGACGTGGATAATTTTAATAAGAAAAAAATAAATGGAAAGTATAGAATAAATCTTTTCATTCGAAGCTTAATTTTTTTAATAAGAAAAAAATTGAATGTAAAAGTAGTTGGTAAAATTGATTTCTGGAAAAGGAAAATTACCCAGCAAATGAAAATAGATTGAAATGGATCGGAAATTTTCAATCCATCTGTATTTTAAATCCATAAAAATGAATTGGATTTCACATAAAAAAAATTTTTATACATGTGAAAGTTTAAATAAATTAAAGTAGTAATTACATGAAATTCTGTAGTCATTATTTTAAAACTTTTATACAAAAAATATACGCTAGCTGTATAATAAAAGAAATGTATTAATATAAAATATACATAAAAGCGATTAATTTATTAATTAAAAATAAAGAATTTACATATGTAACATTTATTGTACATATTTACGTAGTTCTCTTTATGTTTCTTTTAAATGTTTCTTTTAAATTTCTATTAAATAAAGTAGAATTCATGATATATTTTTACGGTACAATTTTTTTTTAACTCAATTGAATTAAAACGAAAAATTTCTTATTCATAATTCTGAATAAAATAGCATTTATGATGCATTTTTAAATGAAACAATGGATTTTCTACTCACAATTTTGAATAGTATTCATGGCCCATTTTCTTAAAATGGGCCATTAAAAGAAAAACTTTTTTTTATTCAATTAGATTAAAAAACTGCATTTCCTATTCAGAATTTTGAATTTAGCAATATTCACGATACATACAAAATACTATAATATTATTTTTAAATTGAAAAGCATAGAAATATACTCCATGCCTATAAATGAATAAAAATGCATTCAGCATTGAAAAGGATTTATTCATGAATCCGTATTTCTGAAAATCTGAATGCATTTTAATCCATTTCAATCCATTCTCGTTTGCTGAGTAGTATACGTATAATTCGTTATTTACTTTTTATATTTTGTTATATTTTCAACTTATTTCTTATACATATAGAATCGCTTTCCTTACTAATGATTAAAAATAATTTTAAGGAAAGAAATTTTTTACCTATCGATGGTCGTATGATTCCTACAGGTAGTCCACATCTCGACACGAAGTCTTCGTTGAGTGCCTTGCTGTAGGCGTACGTATTTGGTTGCTCGCCCAATAATTTGAATCTCATTGCTTCCAGGGCATCATCCGACATCGTATTGACCATGTGAATAACGTTTTCTGGTGAGATTTTAGTTTGATAAGCGCGTTCCTCCAACACCGACTCGCCACATTGGCAAAAAGACGTCGAAATGTAAATAAACGCCTCGAGTAAAGACAGCTGGAAGACAAATTACTTTGTTTATTATTCTCTTACTTTGTTACAAATAAAGTTTTTCTCTCTAAGATTGAATAAAGTTTTATTTGCTTAATTTATGTCATATATATTTTTTCACAATAAAATTAATTACTATAACGGTTAAAATTTATTTTAACGACATTACAACCAAATTGCAAGTTTTTATATTAGAGATAGAATATGGTGATAATTTTATTGCTAATAATTGTACATTTTATACTAACAATTGATATTTCAACTTTATTAAAATCGCCAAATTAAAAATTAGAGGAACGTTAAAAATATCGATGCAGTGTTTTAGAATGTAGTGTTTAGTATGTTTTAGAATTCACTCACACAGAATGAACAGCGTAATCTATTAATTCAAAAGAAGCAATTTTTTCTGTGAAAAAGTTATGTCCGAGTACTATAGTTAATAAAGGCTATTTAAAATTAATGAATAGATTACGCATAAATTAAATGTGGACATATACGTTTCTTTATTACACTACCATTAAAGTTTCATAATAATTATACATGATATTTAAACATTTAAATAACATTAAAGTATTATTTGGATTCTAAAGCTTAAAAAGCTTAGTTTAAATTTAAAATACTCATTTGTTAAATTTTGTCTGATGTCATCTAAATATTGCGCTTCAAAATATAACAAAAATATTTTTAAAATATCAATATTCAATTTTACGTAATTCTCAGAAACAAAATATTTCAAAGACAAGAGTTTTTAAATTTGAATTAAATCTGTATTTTCTCTTTAAAATACATTCTTAAAAACTTTGCTCCGATTTTTGTTCACCGAGAGTCTTCAAATTTTCATGATGCAGGAATATTGTAAGCATTCTCGAATTTATAAACAGTATATGTCAATTAATATTTAATTAATTATTGTGTAATAATAATATAATTGTAATTGTAATAATCGAAAATAGTATAATGTTAATTATATATCTAATAATATAATAATAATTGTGTGTAATAATATCAATACAGCAATGTCGATGCTATCATAAAATTTTATGTTTATATGTCTTTTATATTAGTGTTTATATCAATCAATTTCTATTTCATTATATCATTATAAAATCGAACTAATGTGCATATAATAAAATTGATATACCGATATTTTTTGTATTACTCTTCATCCTTGATCAGACGGATATTCTTACCTGTTTTGTTAATGTTACGACGTTTGCAGTGCTTATAGTGTTTATTCTGATGGCTGTTTTCAATGACATGTCGAACCTGACATTAGCGGCCATGTGAAAGACAACGGAAACATTATTCATGAGACGTTCCTTATCCGTAACAGATAGAGCGAGTTCTTCGACAGTTATATCACTATGTATAACTATCAATTTCATCAGACGTTCCGGGTACTGTTCTCTAAGAATTCTAAATGGCTCTTGCTGCAAATACAATTTCCAGTCAATGAATGAAATTTTTTCATTTGTTTGAGATATAATTTATGCTTCACGATAAATCATGTTTGATTAATTCATAACTGTTAGTCAACGTGATTAGTATAGACAAACTGGTAAGATATCTATTCATAATTGATTGAATGAATGGAGTGGTTTTGAGAATAATTTAATTTTCATTTTGATAATTAAACACGTACACAATTATTGTCCTGACATCAGAGAGTACAACTAAAAAATACTATTGTTTAAATTTTTTCTAACGTAAAGTTTGCAAAAAGAATTCGAATGAGAAATGTCAAAAACGACTATCGATTTCGCATGATTCGAAGGATACGAGTGTTACCAAACTCTCTTCTTTACATTTCAATGACGATCATTTGAGAGATGACGAAATAATTTGACAATTTCGTACGATCGATGTCGAAGTGATGAGGGCGCTTTATTTCAATTTATATTATTAGGTAGAGGAAAAGGCTCAGCAAAAAAACACACACACACACACACACACACACACATACACACAATTATAACGTATATGTATTTGTAATATAACACATATATTGAGTAGAAAATTACAGTTAACATTCCAGTATCCGAAAAATAAGAATTTTAAATTCGGCAATGACTACACTATTCTATTTCTATCTATTTGAATTCCTTGGGAAATTGAAGTGTATATAACTTAAACTATAGATTAATAGTAGAGCTACAATCGATTTATGGAATAATTATTTTGATTTGATGTGAAAATCTTGAAAAAAAGGTTAGCAGTCAGTTTAAGGAGTCACATTAGCAAAATACCATGCTATTGTTCTACTTTGCACAGCTCAAAACTTATGCAGCCAAATAAAATGTTAAATAACAAATGACATATTCAAATATACATATATTCGTGTGATAATATGTTCAAGTTTAAGAAGAATGAAGCGTATGTGTAAATGTGCTAAAAATATTAATCTTAAAACATTTCGAAATATGCTTGAAAGTAAAAATGCGTTATAAGTGCTGACTATTGTATATTGGTATATTAGCATCATGATGTAACAGCGAGTTACTGAATAAAAAATTCTATGAATAATCACTAGAATTCACCATTTAATAGCGGAGATATTAAGAAGGATCATTACATCTACTGGCCTTTATGTTACCTTTTCCTTTACATATACACATAGGATGGCGTACGAAATACTTAATTATCTCATTGAAACTATACTTGTGGAGTAATGGTTTTACAATTGTGTAAGTAAGTTTTGTACTTGTGGGAATTCCGTTAGATGTGGCATCGCGAGTCGGAATTGGAGATGCGCGCCTCCCCCCCCCCCCCCCCCCCCACACACACACACACACACACACACACACATACACACCAGTTTGTGAAATGATCAATAAGGGACAACTGATTGTTGAGCATAAAGTGAAAGTTGTACTGTTTTTTGCAAAAACACACACACAACACACATATAATGTGTCGGAGATGTTCGTTTACAGCATATATGTGCCGTACATTATTTGAAGATTTGTGTCGAAAAATAGTCAAAGGCGTCTAAGAAGTAAAACGATAGTCATATTGAACACATTATCTATTAGCGACAATTTTCCAAACTTTAAGGTAATTATCTTTATATCAGTTCCGTACCAATTTTATTAAAAATAAATGTGTTGTATGTAAAATAAGTGGTATAATTTTTCTTGCGCCACACTGTAATATAATTACGTATCGCTCAATATTTCTTCGCTCGATTTCCGTTCTGTTCAGATTAATTTTATAGAAATCTAAAAGAGAGAGAGACTAGAAAAATCTTGTGTACATTGTATTTTATCTTTACGAAGGACACTAATAAAAAAATACATGTAGTAACAACTAAGAGACCTTCAGGATCGAAGCATATTCGCTGCTTCACAGTTCACAAGAAGTTGACGCGTTTACATTACTGCTGTGCAGTAACATTCCTCGATTACCACATGTAAGCTAGTAACATAAATACCTTTCGTTATATTCTACGTAATCGACGGATCCATTAAAGTTTAGAGAAGCGATTGCGTTTAACGTTTGCGGCGTGCAGCGTGTCGCAATCGCTGAACCTTCAATGCATTTTAAATCGCCATTAAAAAGACGATAAGTAGCTTACGAAAGCTAAAATCTGCGAAGAGACTCATTAGAATTATAATAAATCTCTTTCACGAGAATAATCATGACGATGTGATCAGAAAATGTGTGTTACGTATTCGTGTTGCCTCACCTTTCTCAGCCGAAGCTATTTTAACGCGATAAACGTGCCCGAAGAGATCGCAGCCCGTTTAATTATCCACTTTAGACATTAGACACATATATTTGCGCCGAGATGTCTTCTTATATCTCGATAATTTTCCCTTTTTCTCACCTGATCCTAACGTTGTACAGACAAATTTTATTTACATACTACGCGATTATGTAAGACACTTCAAATCAAGTATTTATTTCTTTTCTCGGAAAGTATTTAATAAGTATTTGTTTGGAAGTTTTACTGTTTTCTTAAATATCTCCTGTTATAAATACTTTTCCAGACAGCACACAATATTTATCAAATATTTACAAAATATTTATAAAACTTATTTTAAACATTTTGTAATTATTTTTATGGTCTTACATTGCACAGATCATAAATATTTGTACAGATTATAAATATTATGAAATATTTATTGTAGATATTGTAGTAAATGCTATGAAAATACTTAATAAGATATTGGAATTCAAGTAGTAAATACTTATAAATATTTATTTATATTTATCATAAATGTTACATAAAATATTTTATCTATTATATTTTAATAATATTTCGCATAAAGCATTATATGAAATATGTATAAAATATTTACATATATTACATTTAAAAAAAGAATAGTAATAAATATTTATCATGAATATTCTGTGCTGTTATCAAAGATGCATCGTGATAAAATATCGATAAATTTCTCGAATTTTGAATAAGAGATTCATTTCATATAGGAGGGATTGAAGTTATGAGTAACAGGAGTAAATAGTAAGTCCGGATCCTCACACAGACACCGGCGCTTTGATACAGAGCGTGATTGGTGAAAAATAGATAACAAGAGTAAATTTTACTTTCATAACTCGTTTTTCACCAATTAGCGTTTGAGTCAAAGTACTGTCTACATAAAGATTCGGGCTCACACCTAAAAAAACGTTATGAACAAGATATATGAAATTATAGACAGGGATATAGACAGAAATCTGTAGTGACGCTACCTATTGCATAGTAATGATTAGAAGCGTTCGCATCATCATCCATGTTTATGAAACAAAAGGTTATTGAAAACTACACGTAATTAATTTTTATAATTTTTCGTAATTTCGATCTCAATTTTTATACACATTGACGTTTGAGCAATAAATAACATATTAATATACACATTAAGGTTTCTTTGTTTGTATCGGATATCCATCCGGATATCCAGATATTTCTCGAATATCCAATACATTTTTCCCAAAATTCTAAAAAAAGGATATCAGACACATTCCGATGTCACATTCTGTATGCAATAATTTTACGATCCGGTGCATCCTTAATGTTTATCAAAAATATTTGTTGGCATTTGCTGAGAAATTTTATAGGAAAAATAAAAACAATTAGGAGCTTCAGAAAGACAATGACCCTAAAAATCGGAATCGTCTTTGTGCACGATGGAAAAAGGAAAATAATATCACCGCAATGGATTGGCCTGCATTGTTTTCAGATGCAAATCCCAATGAGAATGTATGATCATGAAATTCAAATTAAAAGAGATGAAATCTTTATTCTTAAATAATTATCGTAACTAGAATCAAAAGGTTATGAAGCTATAAGTGAATATGCTGAAAAACTAGTTGAAAATATGCAAACAGGTGTTAAGCAATAATTGATAATGGAAGCGACCTTGGAACTGGACCCATTACTACGTAATTATGTAATACTTTTTGAGTCTACTTTGATGTATTAGGACATCGTCGGTGTGGCAAACAAGGCACTTGCCTCATGCAAAAAGTTCAAAGGGACGCAAAAATAACCGGCAATATAATTTCCTACATATTTTTTTATTTGTTACTACGTAATAATGATTTTGGTTTACGGTCTACTTGATACTATAAATATAGAGTTTCTATTTTATATGTTTTGAAACTAATTCATGATTATTCTTTAATCAGTATCATATATCCAAACTTAGAAGTATAGCAGCAAGAATATTTTTAACTATTCCGATAAAGTAGCTTCACGTGAAAGAAGTTTTAGTAAATTGAAGTTAATAAAAAATTATTTAAGATTATCATTAAATAAAGGAAAAATATCATATATAGGAATTCTTTCAATTGAAAATGAAATATATATAAAAATATATTATAGATTTTTATGTATACTGATATGTAATAATGTAATAATTGATAATTTCGCAACTATCAAAGCACGAAAAATTATTGTGATTTTAGTAACTATATTTTTTAGTAACTATGTTTCATTTATAACATACTACAGATTGTAGCATGTGCTCAATATGATGGTTTAAGATTTTTCAGAATCACGTAATAAGACCACGCAAGATTCTGAGAATCAGGGGACCAAAGTTGTTCATATTATCAATTAAAATTTTTATAATTAATAATTAAAAACAACAAAAATAATTAAAAACTGTTTAATTGACAATTAAAATAAGCGAATTTAATTAAAACTTTTCGATTGACGATTGATTCAAGCGGAGTTAATTAAAAGACATTTAATTGACAATGAAATTGTCATTTAATTGAAAATTGAAAAGAGTCTTTTAATTCAACAAAACATGGCAACATAAATAAAGAAAAATTTATCATAATTTCGTTGTGAGCAAGTCTAATGGGCTTTCTACATTAAGCCATTATTTAAGTCTTAAGCCATAAGAAATTAATCAATCACTGTTGAATGTAAGAAGAATAATCAACTATAATTGGTTACACACGCACATACGCACGCACACACACACACAAATTTCTTAAATCAATTCAATTTAATTGAAAGTCGTTTAATTGACCATTAAAATAAGCGAGTTTAATTGAAGATAATTCAATAATGATCGATTAAATAAAATTAATCGAAGATTTTATTGATATGGTTGATTTAAAACTCTTGCCTTTGGCATGGCCTTCAAAAAATTGTTCTTCCCATTTTTAAGTACTCTAAGTCTTTATGATTTAGAGCATTCGAAAATGGAAAACATAATCTATCTTTTGATTAAATTTGCTTAAATCAATCGTCAATTAAATGATGTTCAATTAAATTCTCTCATTTTAACTGTCAATTGAAGAATTTTTAATTAACTTCGCTTGAATCAATTGTCAATCGAAAATTTAATTTTAATTGAATTTGCACAAATCAATCGTTAATAGAATAATGTTTAATTGAATTCAATAATTTCGATTGTCAATTAAACATGTAATTTAATTTAAAAAGTAATTAATTACTTGCAATTCCTAGGGAACTCATGTCTCATGAAACTATCTAGTAATTACTTTATTGCATGTCAATTTTTGCCTCTAATATAGCCAATCTGGCGCAAAAAAAAAATCAAAATTTTAACAACATTATTTTCTGTAATGTTTTGAAATACTGTCTTATTTCTATTAATTTGTTGCTTGTTACTTGCTTGTTACATACCTGTAGTAAGAGCTGCAACCTTGCATGCGAGTCAAGGCATTTCTTTTTTCTAATTAATAAAAAGATATCTCCAATATCAGGACAACTTAGCAATAATTTGGCGACTAGAACTTTTCCCATAAATCCAGTACTTCCAGTGACGAGAATGTTTCTATTGGCAAACCATTCGGGTATCGATTTTGTGATCATTTTTGAAAAAACTGAAAAATATAAATGAAATATTTGTTAAGACAAGCAGAAAGAAATCTATAAAAATCTGTAATAGGTTTTATTCTCTTTTAAACTATGGTGTTTATATATATTTATATAAATTATAAAATAGAAGAAAAGGACTTATATTCAATTAGAATTATAAATACAACATATAAAATATACAATATAAATATAAATATATATATATCATATTGTATAATTATATTAAAAAAGATTTAAAGTTTTATATAAGAATAAATACTTTGTAATGGCTAAATATTCATAGTAAAAACAAAAAAGAGTATCTAAGATGTAGCAAGATACTTTGCTCATTGTTAAGACATAGAATTAAGGAGCATACAACTCAAGATATTATAAGAGAGAGAATTAATGTATTTCAAATTAATACGTTAAATAATAAAATTTGTAGACATTTCGGTCAATTTTTGACCATTATGAGTACAATTGCGCATAGATGTTACAATCACTCTAAATATAATTATCTTTGTGTTTCTTTAATTCGATTAAGATCTTGTTCAGTGCAAGTTAAAATTCGATTATCCAAAATTTCATAAGAAATTCAATCGTCTTGGTGCAGAATTATTGTTAGAAATGTTTTTTCATATAGACCGTTGTCTGGCAAACATAGGATTTCCAGATTCTATTTTATAATAAAAAAAATATTTTAATCTGTAATAACAGTTTTTTAATTATTAAAAACTGTTATTACAGATTAAAATTTCTTGTAAATTATAAAACATACCTGTATTTATGAACAAAAATCCTTATAATTTTTGTATAATGTACATGTATTTGTGTAAGTATTATAATGTACATGTATTTGTGTAAGTATTATAATGATATGATGATAAAGGAATTTCTTTTTGACAGAAAATGAGATATTAAGTACACTATGCCGAGTATCAGTTTTTTATACTTGTATTGTAACAGGAGGGGGAATTTGTTAATTAGAAGTAAATATCTGGAAATATCAATCTGTATCACTTTGCACGTTTATTCCAGAGTTTAGTCTTTTTATATTTATATTGTAATTTCTGAGACCTTTTATATTGTAATCTCTGAGACTGATCTTCTGAAGTATGACTGCTGTGAATGAAGAATTACGTTATGCCAGTCAATGTTGTGATTATAATCAAGTTGGTGATGGAAAATTATAGACATTATGTTTTCAAGTTTTTTAATATCTGATTTATGTTCCTTTATACGTGTTAAGCTTCCTTTTAATCTGCTCGACATATGAAAATTTGCAATCAAGGCAACTTATTTTGCAAACTATATTCGAATGATGTCTTGATAAAATCTTATAAAACAATATTAGCTAAAATAGAAGAAAGAGGAGAACCCATAAGCAAACCAAAGAATTGTTTATAAATTGTGTCATTAAATTTGAAAAAAGTAGAATCCATAATAATTGATACTACTATTATGAACTTATTAATTGATATTGCAATATTTTTGCAAATACAGTCCCATCTTCTTTCTATACTCTTTAATATTAATTTATTCGGAATATTTATGTACATAGACATTACATTAAAGAACACGATTTGGTAATTTTTGTTCCAGTTGCATATTCATCCATTAAGTCTGTTTACAAGATCAAAACTGTTCTTTATATAACCAAAAATTTTTTCTATGCTGTCTTTTAGAAAGGATGATAAATTAAAGAAAGGATTATTAATGCAATAACTCTTAAAGAATAATCTCCTCTTTATATACTTTGATAAGTCCATAAGCCCTAGGGGGGGGGGGGGCAATTTTCCGTCAGAAGTATACAGTCTTTTATAAGTATCTTGATCAATAAATTTTTTGGTTTTCTATTTTGTTAGTAATGTGCGAATTTTCGTTGCCACTTTTTTAGTATGAACTTTTTTTACAATCATGTACGTTTCTCAATCTGATAAAATTTCTTGCATTTTTTCGTTATAATCATTTAAATCTAATATTACGGCGGTATTGCCTTGATCGGCCCTGGTGATTAGATTAGTGTCGGGATGGTCAGAGATGAAATTATTCAATGCTTTTAAACTCCTTAATTAATTTATTATCTGTATTGTTTGTATTAGTAATGTATTTTTTGTAAAATAGGTAATGAATCATTTTAAATTCCATGTTTCTTTATCTACTTTAATTAAATTGTTCTCAATGTACTTAATAAATTTTATTGAGATTTTTTCTTCATTGATAATGTTGTTAGGTAGATTAAAACATTGACTAAGTTGTAATATGAGTTTAACATTATCTGGAATATCAATGCTATTAATAATCCATTTGCCGTTATTTAAATTGTAATTAAGATCAAAATTATCAGGACTAACATTAATATGATATTTCATTTCTGAGTCGTTATTATTAATTAATAATGTGGACATTTTTTATATTTTTTATAGGAACAAATTCTAAATTAGAATTATTATTGACGAGAGATTTAGTGATGACTACCCGGTAAAAAATTTTTCATGCATAAATATATATAAATATGTATAAATATGTATAAACATACATAAACGCGCATAATATCCATAAACATATATAATTATGTATGAAATATGTCCATACATGTTCATATATCCTTTTTTCTTTTGTAAAATTACTTTTTAGTGTAATAGATAAATAATAATAGTAATGTGAAAACATTAAAAATAATTAGAAAGGTAATTTTCGCACTTTGTTTTAGAAAAAAATCAAGTTTGAAGAAATGTAAAAAAATTACTTACGTATAATTATATATAAAATTATGCATAATTATGTATGAGCAATTTTTTTTACATTTTTCCAAATTTGTTTGTTTCTATAACAATGCAAAAATTATCCCTTTAATTATTTTTTATGTTTTAACATTACATTATTATTTCTATTACACTAAAAAGTAATTTTACAAAAGAAAGAAGGATGTATGAACATATATGGACACATTTCATATATAATTATACATTTATGAATATTTATGCGTATTTATGCATGTTTATACATATATATTAAGATATTCATGCATAAAAAATGTTTTACCGGTATATTATATTCAATATGTTTAATGTTATCTTTTATATTACGAGATTAAATTAAATGTAAATTATTGATTTTTTAATTGATTTTATCGTTTTCTTGAAATTATAATTTATTATATTATATTATATAATAAAATAATTCTTGACGACGGAAGAAAAGCATAACTTATATCCATAGTAATGAATAATTAATTAACCTATAATTTTTAAATAATTTGTATTGTAAATGTGCCAATTGTTTATACGCGTCTTGTAATTCTATACGTAACAATTTCTTGATAAAATTTCTTGATAAAATGTTTGAGTCTTCTTATTTTTTGTAACAGAACACTGAATATTTCATTCATAGTGCAAGAATCTACGTAAGTGAACTGGGATTAGATCTTCATTAATACATGTTTTCAGGAAATAAGTTCTTGATCTTAATTTTAAATTAGTTTTCATAAGTTTCATGCATTCTTTGAGTAGAAGACAAATTTTGAAGTCGAAATATATCCTAATAAATTCAAAGAACGATATCAGAATAAGAGAATTTATCACGCATTTAATGCTCGCATATAAACAAATTTAAACTTTTTGAAGGTGGCTTAATAATAAACATACAATTAAGAAACACACAATTATAACTCTAGATATTACAAAAGAGAAAGTGATGTATTTCAAATTAGTATATTAAATAATAAAATTTGTAGACATTTCGGTAAATTTTTGACTATCATCAGTACAATAGCGTATAGATGTTACAATCACTCTAAATATAATTATCTTCTACGTATTTCTTTAATTCGATGTTAAGATCTCGTTTAGTGCAAGTTAAAATTCGATTATGCATATAAAATTTCATAAGAAATTCAATCGTCAGTTTAGAATTATTGTTTTTATCAGAAACCTTTTTTTGTACAGATCGTTGACTGGCAAACACAAGATTTTCAGATTCTATTTTATAATAAGAAAATTGTATATATTTATATTATTAAGCCTTTTAAAAAGTTTAAATTTGTATTAAGACAAATGTTCTTTTCGATTTTATTAAATATTTCACGTTGAATATCATGACTGATATTTAGTTTGTCAGTAGCGCCGTGAAAAGACAATGTCAAAATTAATGGAAATACATATAATTCGAATAAATGTCGATATTTCTAAATTTTTCAATATTACCATCGTTATTACAATACAATAATGCAAAGAAATTAATGCAGTATAGAACATATAAAAATAGTTTTATTTATACATATAAAATGTATGCGTAAATATTATTATATGTATGTATCGTATGATAGCAGATTTATATTAGTGCCTTGGGCAAGTCATGTAATATCAGCGTGGCATTCAACGTGTTAACAATCAACAAATTGTACAAAATATTTTTACTTTTGTAACTGATAGAAAAGCTGAACGCATGCAAAATATAATGCAAAGTATTATTTTTCACTTCATTTACAATATTAATTACTGTATCATATGCAATTATACAATTAAATTAGAAGAAAATGTAATAATTTCAGAATAAAAATAGAGAAAGAAAGCAAAATAGAAAAGAACTAGGAACTGCGAAGTTATTTGTTTTTCGTTTTACAGATTCCAAAAATTATAATTTTTGTTATTTATAGAGAAAGACCACTGATATCAACTGTTAGACAATATTTCTTAAACAAAAGCTAAAAATAAAACTTTAGAAATATAAATATAAATTAGGAAGTATCTTCTGTCAAATAATAAGCAGTTTTTATAATACTGTTTGCAATTTTGCAATAATTAACTTGTTCGTAAGATAAATAAAAATAAGCCTCAAAATTAACAGTATAGTCAGTATAATGTAACATATTCCTATTCTTTTCTTTCCTACCTATAAATGAATGCATATAAAATTTTTTGTAAGAATTTTTTCTTTTTGATATAAAATATTTTTTATTAATTTATATGCGTATTTTATATTGTTCTGCAAGATGCAAACATGTAACTTACAGTTTTTTCTTTTAAAAGCGTTTCCATAAATACATATTGCCTTCAGCTCTGATAAGACCATTTGACATTAGACTATAACATAAGACTATAAAGATTAGTTTATGGTTTGTTTCACTGGTTTATGCTGCATCCTTATTTTAAATTTAAAAAAATAAAAAAGAAAAAATATGAATGAACTTATTTAGGAAACTACAAATATGTAAAACAATGTAATATTATCAATAATATAGCCATTATTATTATTTAAAATCAATTCGACGCGCCATTTAGGGTTCTTTAATAAATCAAGTTACTATGTCTAATTTCTTTATATAATGAAGTTAAAGTATCGAACTTGACGTGTGCAAAATTTTAATATAGATTAACGATGAAATGAAGGAGAAAAAAATATTAAAAATGTAACTTTTAACATTTTTTTCTCCTTCATTTCATCGTTAATCTATCTTAAAATTTTGCACACGTCAAGTATATAACTGTATAAATGATATATATATAAAACTTAAATGATAGGATAAGTAAAGTCGAAGTCGCTTCTTTGATTAACTAGCTGCATCTAAATATTTATCATAGATTTCTCTAAAAAACAAAGTAACAATAGTTTAAAAAATTATGATTGTAATGGTCATAAAAAAGTAATAGGTCAACAGCTATTCTGAAAAGATATTTAATGTTGAAAATATCGAGTAATGTAAACCTCACCTCGTTTGGTGAAGATTCAGCTCATGATTTCATTAGAATTTGAAATAATTTTTCCTTTTTTCCTGAACTTCTTTTTTATAAATTTTCTTTTATAAAAACCTCACTTACAATGTACATTATAATTTGACGATATAACGTTGCCAAATTGTCAAAAGAACAATAAATTATACAAGAAATTAACTTCATTTTATGTCATCACTTTTGCATACTGTCGTGTTTCATACTATTTCAATAAGATATATGCGTTTTAATATTTTATCTAAATTATGCAAATATTTGTAATTTTGGATGAACCCTGATGAGGTATCTCAAATTTTCGTTTTACTAAAAAACCATCTTAAATGATTATAATGTGATATGTAAATTCATTCAAATTAGCACTTAAGATCCAGTTTGATCATTTAAGGCATTTATTCCCTACTAATATTGTGCATTTACATACATTTACGATCTTAAAAAATTCTTTGTTTAATACTATTGTATTAGGTGTACAAATAAGTTTCCATTGTTTTTTATCAAAAATTAAGCATTTATTGTGAAAGAATGATACATAATGTTTTATTGAAAGTATTGTCCATCGCTAGCCACTACTTTTTCCCATCTTTCTGGTAACATACGGATACCGCGTTAGAAAAATGCTTCATCTTTTGAGGCTATTTAAATTCCAATTATCGATCCAATTTTTGATATCTTCATATGATGTGAAGTACTGCTCAGACAGATCATGCGCCATCGATCGAAATAGATGGTAATCGGAAGGGGCAATGTCTGATGAATACGGCGGGTGCGGTAGAACTTCCCAATTGAGTGTTTCCATGTAGGTTTTGACCGGCGCCGCAACATATGGTCGAGCATTATCATGCAGGAGAATAATTTTATCATGCCTGGAGTAGTAGTGGGCGCGTTTTTTTCCTTGAGTGCTCGGCTCAATCTCATCAATTATGTTCGGTAGCCCCAGTAACGGTTTCGTTCGGTTTAAGCAACTCATAATACACGACACCAAGCTGATCCCACCAAATACACAACATGAGTTTTTTTCCATGAATATTCGGCTTGGCTGTCGATGTTGAAGCATGACCAGGTGATCCCCATGATTTCCTCTTCTTTGGGTTATCGTAGTGGATCCATTTTTCATCACCAGTGACTATACGATGTAAAAAACCCTTTCGTTTATGCCTGACAAGCAGCATTTCACATATGGAAAATTGGCGTTCAACGTTTCTCGGCTTCAGTTCATATGGAACCCAATTCCCTTGCTTTTGAATCATTCCCAATGATTTCAAACGATGTGAAATTGCTTGTTGAGTCACTCCTAATGTAAGTGCAAGTTCTTTTTGCGTTTGGCACGAATCTTCATTCAATAATGCTTCCAATTCCGCGTCTTCGTACACTTTCGGCCTTCCGCTACGTTCTTTGTCTTCGACGTCAAATTCACCGTTCTTAAATTTTTGAAACCATTCACGACAACTTGTCTTACTTAAGGCAGCCTCACCATATGCTTCTGCAAGCAATCGATGAGCCTCAGCTGCAGATTTCTTCAAATTAAAGAAGTAAATCAAAAGTTCCCGCAAATGACGCTTATTCGGCTCAAAACTCGGCATTTTCGCACAAAAAAAATATATAATGCTGATACAAAATCGCTAGTATTTCAAGATTATGTTGTTGACAGATGTCCAACCTTACGATATAATGTTTTACATTAAACAATTTTAACCATAGTTTGCTAGTGGCGCCGTCTTTTGTCAAACAACGGAAACTTATTTGTACACCTAATATATTTAAAATACGTAATTTGCAAAAAAAAATCGTAAGCATTTTATTTTGGTATTTGAAGAATTTTAATTGATTTTGTATAGAAACAAACCATAAATATATGAATTTTAAGTTTGTAGCTTCTTTAAATATTTAAACATATTAAGTTTTTTTAATAATATAATATTAATAATATAATATTAATATTAAGAATAAAGTGAAATAGTTTCTAAGAAATAAAAAGATGTCTCTTTAAGAGACTTATGTCAGTATTGATCACTTTCTACTATAAGAATAATGAACCAATTGGTGTAAAAAATAAAAAACATAGCTGTTTAAAAAAAAATATATGCAACAAACGGATAATTTCTTAAATAAACAACTATGTTTCCTTTACACTAATTAATTCATTTCATTGTTCCATTCATAAAAGTATTAGTAATACAATTATCATAAAAATAATAGTTTACGAGATATTTAATATATCATGTCAATATGTACCAGAAAAAAAGTATAAAATATCTCGTAAACTATTGGTTTTTTGATATCAATACCTTAATACTTTTATATACAGAATAATTAGAGGAATCTTACTATGTAAAACAAATAATGTAACTTTATTTTAAAAAGTATATATGATCTTTATATCTTTTCGGTGCTTTCACCTAGAAAAAAAGTAATGTGTCCAAAATACGTTCCAAAATACGTTGAAATCGTTTCACTTTCATTTGAAACATTTTTTCATATCATTAAAAATAAGTGAGATATTCGAAATGTTTGATTTAAGTGGACCACCCAGAATATATGTATTATATATGTGATATATATATTTTTTTTTGTATGCTTAAATCAAACATACAATATGTTTGTATATATAAAAATGGAAAAATACACACACCCGCGCGCGCGCGCGCAAGCAGATAGTACATATGCATACATATCTCTCTCTCTCTCTCTCTCTCTCTCTCTCTCTCTCTCTCTCTCTCTCTCTCTGTGTGTGTGTGTGTGTGTGTGTGTGTGTGTGTGTGTGTGTGTGTGTGTGTGTGTGTGTGTGTGTGTGTGTGTGTGTGTATATACAGAGTGTTTTAAAACATTAGAGATAAATTTCAGAGGTAGTAGATCTCACCAAAAGAAATAACTTTTATAAAGGAACTTGTATCTTTCGATGTATTTTTAAGAAATTATATATTCTCATTCAGACCGGTTGTGAAGTAATTGATCGCATGGCAGCGTCGCGCGTGTAATATTAATCCATTTTCGCTGTTTTAGTAAAAATGTTTCTTATTAATCCATTTTTGTTTCTTTCTAAAAATATAATTTAAAAAAACGCGAATTATACACAGACTTCTTATAGAAATCTGTGGAATTATATCATATTGTCAGACGTCACATACAGCTGAACGAATAAATTCTTAAAAATGTGTGAGAGAACACGAAACTTCTTAACAAATGTCGTTTCTTTTGGTGAATTCCACTATCCCATGAAGTTTGTCCCTAAAATCCTGAAACGCTCTGTATATTATTATAATGTATTGTATATAATAATGTATTATAATAATATGTGTTTTGTGCATACCTTAAAATTGTAATAAATTGCAATAAATAAATTTTGATCAAAGTATTTAGAAAATTTAACGACACGAGCGTTCGAACTGATACCGCACTTTCTGCCTGAGAAATAGAGCGCACACACTAAAGAACTAGCAGTCAAAACTGGAAAAGTCACTTGGACAAAATCTTGTCTTATCGTTCCATGTCGTAGGATCTGTCAGAACGGACTGAATGCAGATACGTTGTCGACGTTGGCTTTATCCCTGTTACACGGCTGACCGCACGGTCATTCCCGAGCCTTTCTTCATTTCGCCTTCGTCCAGTGCCAGTGTCCGGTAAACGAAGGCTCGAGGGCGGTAGCGAGTTCTCAAGGTCTCGCATTCTCTCTTACTTTCCTCCTCAGGTAGATGTAGCAGTGATGGAACTAAATGAATTGATTTTTCTCAATTGCATTACACTGAGATTTTCTTTTCTTTCACGTATCGAATTTACATATTATACTTACATATGTGATAATTCCCTAGATTAAACGTCACTAGATAATTCATATTCAAACGCATCGCAACGCTATTAATCCATATATTTATTAATTTATATGTGAAAGTAATTTCAATTCTATGTGAAATTATATTCTATTTGAAATTCATGATATCGCTATATATCGCGGACATAAAAAGAATATTAAACCACCGTGGGTGGGACTTCCCAATGATTCCGTGACCTTACAGCATACTTGAAAAACAAGTGATAATTAATGCCGCTTCGTCATTTTTGTTGAAAAAAATTTCTTACGAAATTTAAATTTCTAAATTTAAATTTCTAAATTTCTAAATTTATATTGATATTTAACAAAGAAACGGACCAAGTGTTGTCCTTCTTCCTATTTCAATGAGTTTTTTATGTTATATACATCAATTTTAGAGTATTTTTTAATAAGTATTCTTACAAATATTAAGGAGATGAAACATTCCTTTAAAACAAGCGGACTTTTAATGTTTGCACGATGTATTTTAAACGATAAGAGATACACAATATTTTAAAGAAACTTTATGATTTTAAAGATACTTTATAATGGAATATTTACATTTTCCAGAAATGTTATAGAGTAGGATCGAATATTATGAGCACTGCAGGTAATATAAGAACCCTTTATATTTCTGTAACGGTTGGTACTAGTAGTGCCAACTGTTGTAAAAAGAATCTGCCTTCGTGACATTCCAATATGCAACCAAGTTTGATCTAAATTTATGTATTTCAGATTTTTATTATATTAAATAAATAAGTACGTTATTTTTTTATTTCTTACGTTTCTTCCTTTAACTTCATAAGGTCCCCAATTTACATTGAGATAAGATATTTTGTTCTGCATATTAATATTTGTAAAGTAAACAATATTGAGCCATTCTAACTTCATAAAGTCCCGAGACCATTACTGATTTAGTAGACACGGGAGTTTTTCAAAGAGGTATGCATGATCGTATATTATGAGTTTCATTATTCCTTATCGTACATTGAAAAAAGAGTCTGGCGAGGAGTCAACCACTATGGCAATCAGTGTACATTTCTTTAGAAATATATTGCGACAGTAGAGGAATAAAACAAGCAATGCTAGCACTAGTAGTATGAGCAATATGCTAGTAATATGCTAGTAATACAAAGTAGTACATAATAATACATTAACAATACTTGGCAATATTGCGCGCAATAGATGGCAATATATAGGATAACACTAATAACAATACAATAGCAATGCTAGCAATAAAGTGTGTTGTATTGCCATAATTAGCAATCACTGTACATTTTTTTTAGCAGTGGTTGACCTTCTTAGAGTTAGTAATTGCTGTTAAATGTATGGTGAAATAATATCAAATATTTCATATATTTAATCAAATATTTAATTTAAAATATTTTAAATATAATCAAAAATAATTACTTTTATAAATATTTAATGAGTATAAATTGTTACCATTTGGTAACTACTAAATATTTGTAAATGTAACATTATTTTTTGGTTATATTAAACAAACATTTGATTGGCTTTTGTTTTAATAAAATGTTTCACATGTGTGTGTGTGTGTGTGTGTGTGTGTGTGTGTGTGTATTTCAATCTTTCATTTCTGCATAATTTCTTACAAAAAATTTCCTATGCTCATATTACCTAGGATGCTCATATTAGCGTATTCAGAGGGTAATATGAGCACTGGGCGGGTAAATATTAGGTCATTTAAAAAGTATCCGCGGTTTTTTGTTCAATTTTTGAATGAAAAAACCGCGGATACTTTTTAAATGACCTAATACCCCTGCCACCATTTCAATATTTGCATTAAAATAGTCAATTTCAATACTAAGATACATAAAACGTCAACAAATATATCGAATGATATGCATAAGTTTTTTAATTCTTTAGTATGCTAGATATATCAAAATATTTCCTTAAGGTGCTCATAATACCCGATCCTATCCGAAAAACTTACTTCTTATTGTTTCGAGAATTTTTAATAATTAAATGTTTAATAATTAAATTAAAATTTGTTTAAAAAAGAAT
>JAANIC010002605.1:749254-767499 GCA_017607545.1 Acromyrmex charruanus
CATTTGAAACTATTGGTTTTGAAAAATATTTATTCATGAATTTTTTATAAATATTTCTCGAATATTTATATTCTTGCAAATAAAATAATTACAAAAGAAATTCCAATAAATAATTCTTTCCTCTTAAGACAGTGCTGGAGTAATGGCCGAACTTGATCGATATCGAGTAATAGTACAGACTTTTTTAATTTCAAAAATGTCGATAATATATAGTGACATCATTAATATTCATTTCTTATTATTGTTCTGTCTCACTTAAATATTATATATATCTGTATATATCTGTCGTTATCTAACATATTGCAACGCCATTTCTTGCAAGATTGAGTACCTACTGCCAGATATAATTATTGCTTTATTTACCATTCTGAATCATTGTTAAGTATACGTATATACGTAATTTGTCAATATAAATCTTCTTTTTAAGCTTTTAATCTTAAAGTTTAAAATAAACTTCAAGTAAACATAACTTCGCAAAAATGGTCATATTTAAAAGTTTTTTTCATTCTTAAAAGTAAAATTTATACTTTTGAAAAATTTTGAATTTATCCTTACTCTTGCCTGCCATCTTTTCTAAAATAAAAACATCTCTAGCATCACAATTCATTGGCGAAATGTTGATTAAACATTGGCATACATTGGGGATATAGTGGATCAATGTTGCGCCGATGAATTGCACTGCTAGTGTTAGTAGAATGTTAATTAAGTCTTCAAAAAATTATATATAATTCGATGCATTCTATGGAGTAATGAATTTCTTTTGCTAATGCCATGATAATTATTAAAAAGTATGGACTTCGTTTTTGCAAATTAAAAAAAAAAGATTTATATGATTTTTGTTGTGAATAATTATCGTTATAATTATTGCCCAATGCGTACCACGAGAAGGTAATTAAACTAAAATAATTAGACAATAAAAATTTTACTATAGATCGTACATTTAAAAATGCATCAATGAAAAATAGGACTATTCTCGGTAATCTAAAGGCTTAGGACGCTCATACGAAATACAAGAGATCCGGATTCGACTCCCGGTCAAGGTAATATTTTTTGCAATAAATTTTTTGCAATTGTTCAGCATATTAATATTTTTTTAATAGGATGTCTGATTAAACATCAAATTATTATTAAAATTGCTTGTCAATTTAATTCGTGATATTACTACGCAGTAGTTTAATTGCGTTTATAAGTCCGGAAAACCAATTCGGTGTACAGTTCGAATGATATATGTGCAAGTATACGAGGTCTGTTCAAAAAGTATCGCGAATTTTGAATTTCCGCGGGTTACGTATATTCGATTTTCGATTTTTTTGGCGTTATGTTGGTACTCATGTCTCTCACTTATGCCGACAAATTCGGCCATTTTGAATGTTCAGTTAATTTTTGACAGCTGCTTTGCTTGCACGTGTTTTGGCTCGTCTTCGATTTTTGCCTATTCCAAAAAATGGATCAAAGAATCTGTATCAAATTTTGTGTGAAAAACAAAATTAAGTGCGCGGACGCATTCCGAATGTTGACTGTGGCATATAGTGAAGCTACCTTGGACCGAAGCAACGTTTATCGGTGGTACAAAATGTTCTCAGAGGGCCGAGAAGATGTGAACGACGAAGAGCGTGCCGGACGCCCGAGCACGTCAACAACAGACGAAAACATTGATGAAGTGAAGAAAATAGTATTGGCCAATCGTCGAATCACCGTTAGAGAAGTTGCTGAGGACTAAACATATCGATTGGCTCATGCCATTCGATTTTTACCAATGATTTGGGCATGAGACGGGTCGCCGCGAAATTCGTACCAAAATTGCGCGAATTTTTGGCCAAAAACAACACACTAATGATGCCGCAGCCACCGGCCCCAGATCTGGCCCCCTGTGACTTTTTCTTGTTCCCGAAACTGAAGAGGCCTATGAAAGGACGACGCTACGCTACGATTGAGGAGATAAAGACGGCATCGAAAGAGGAGCTGAACAAGATCACAAAAAATGATTTTTTGAAGTGCTTCGAGGATTGGAAAAAACGNTATATATATATATATATATATATATATATATATATATATATATATATATATTTATATAGTTATTCAGATTGAATTATTTAAACATTAAATATCTAGTTTTGATCGTTATGGCCATTACTTTTATTTCTTATTGGTGAATTTTAAAAATGATGAACTTTGATGTGCAAAAATGATGAACTTACCTCTGCAAAAAGTTTTTTTTTTAATTTATAAGAATAAAGTCCATATTTCATGTTGACTATCATAATGTTTGCAAAAAAAAATTCATTAATATGAAAAACTCATCTATAGAATGCGTCAAACTATGTATATAATTTTTTGAAGATGTAATATATTTTTACTTTGAAAAAGACGAGCGAAAATAAGAATAAATTCAAAATTAATCAAAAGCTTCTTAAAGTGTAGATTTTAATGGCTTCTGCACATTAGATGTGGAAATATTTGTCGCATGGCAAAATGCGTAGTATTAAATACCAATAAACATGTTGGAAAAATAAGCTTATTGTCTCTGAAAAATAAGCTTTTGTCACACGATAAACGTTTCCGTGTCCAGTGTGTAAGAGAATTACTTTGAGAATTATATCTATTTACTTGAAGTTATGTAAAATTTGTATGTAACTTTGCGATAATTTGGTTAACAGATGTATTTGAGTATATAGTTCTTTTTTTTAGATAAGTTTTTTTTATTTATAACAGGCGAATTGTAATAATGTATTTTCTATTGTTTTTCAAGAACTATCTACCCAGGAAGAGAGTTTTGCATCACCATACATAAACCAAGTAAATATAAATACAGTTGAGATTTTAGAACGAGGAAACAGAAATACAACAGAGATTTTGAAACTGCCACAAAATAACAGGGTAGATGCCATAGAAAAGTAGAGTAAAAATGCAAAAACTGAGTCGACGTTAAATCGTCCTAAGACAATTTCTGAATATGAACAAATATTGATTAATATGAAAAAAATGGAGAAAAATTGATTGCAAAGTGAGAGAAAGAAGAATGGTGATAAAATTATAGAAAACGAAAAATTGAAGAGAGATTACAACAAGAACGATCGATGAAACATGTGAATGCTATGAAACATGTGAAGCTATTTAATAAAGATCTGATTAAAATTTTGACTATTGTTAATAAAAAAATACCGCATCGGAATAACAATACATTAATCAAAATTTATTGCTTAAAATTTGCTTGCGGATCGCATATCAAGAATTATGTTAAATAATTTTTCATTGCCTTCTTTTCGAGATTCTAAGTCATATAGAAAATTTAAAGTTTATACTGACATTTGTAATGAAATATTTGAATTTTTAAAATTCAAAGTAGCTTAAAAGAAAATTTAAAAGTAATTTAGATAAAGATTGCATTATTATCGTGGATGAGATGAGTATACTTGGAAAGTTTTTTTATTGTTTACGTCGACAGATATAAATCTGAATGAACCCACAACCTAGCAATGATGTAAATTGTCAAATAATTGTAGCTGTAACAAATCTCTGACTTCCTATATTTGTCCATGCTTCATATCTATTGATTGTAAATATAAAAAGAATCTCAACATTCCTTTTACAGAGCGGAAACTCTCTTTGATCAAAGAACTGTTATACTTGGAAAGATCAATTCTGTAGATGCACTTAAAACTGCGAGTTTTATTGCCTTGATTGCGTTATTGTGCCTTTTTAGAATTGTAACGATTAAGCGCACAATATTGACCATATTAATGTATTACTGCCAGTTGACTGCCAATACTGAAAAGTTCCCGTTACGTATATTATACTGTACTGACAACTAGTACTAATATATGAACATGGCCATCATGTACGATTAATAACAATTGTCTGATAAAGTCTGTACATTGTTAATTTTACTACAATACTATGGATCAAGTAATGAAATTCAACAGGTTATGAGCTCAGTAAGAAAAGATACATCTGCATTATGTTTTTCTTCTTTTTCTATCTAAAATAACTGTCCTTATCTTGATGATTATCTTTTTTACACATAGAACAGAACATGTGAAATGCTTTTCTTTACCTTTCTTAAAGCAAACAGAAGCAAAGTGATCTTCTTTATTACTAGAGCCCAGATTAAAGTTCTGAGATCGCATCAATCGTAGCTAGCTCTCATTGCATCTCATCCCCCATCGCCGTGGCGCCGTCGCTCCCCGCGTCGCTCAGAACCCACTGTATCCATGCATACGCTTTCCATGCGAAGTTTAGTTTTTCTTTCTTCGGATCAGTTAAAATTTGGAACTGCAGTACCTAGGAACACAGCTCATAATCTGCGTAATGATGCTTATATGATACCAACAAGATCAAGAGTGAAATAGATTGGATAAAGACAATTAATAATCCAGAGTGTAAAGATAAAAAAAACTTACAAAAAAATATCCTTACAATCTTGATTACAGCTCCATAAATGCAATCAACCCGAATAGAGACTAGATAAGTAATGAGAGAAAAATAACAAGCGAAAGCCCAATAATCAGGCTAAAGAATAATGGTTAAACAAATTTTAAGACAATGTATGCGAAAGCACATGCAACAGTATAGAGAGAAATCCAATCTAGATGTGAAAAGATATGAGATAATTATTTAATAATCAATACACTAAAAATGTAATAATTTAAATTTCATGCAGAAGGCCAAACATAAGGCAATCCACCCGCCATAAGAGATCATATTGGCTCACTCCGATAATACGCATGCGGGAATATATCATTGGGATCAGCAATTAATGTGTGATTATTCATCTGCTTGTTCTGTATAAAGATATCTAGTTTGAGGAGACAGCACTTTAATCTAAGCGGAATGTCTTCTATAATATTATTGGCCTTATTACTTATAAACGGATTAATGTGTTTGTTGCATTGCAATTATATGCACGAGAAATTAGTGTAGTAATCACAACGTCGACATATTCCATATTTGATTCTAAATGCAGGTCAGATATAGATATTCCTGTGATTATTATGGATATTTTTCGAAATTTGTTCTGTATTCTCTGCACTCTGTCATCGTGTCACTATATTCCTGCCGCCCGGACGGGGACAGCATACAATAAAGCCGATCTGGCACACATATTATATAAAAGAATCTTATTTCAGAGATAGAGAACTTTTAGAATTGATAAAAGGATGTACAGATCTCAGCAAAACATGTAATTTATTGAGACCATTGAAGATTACTCTACCAGAGAATGAAATGAAGAATAATCCCAAAATATCTGATTTGTGGATTATTGTACTTGTTGTATATTGTATTAAAATTCAAAATTTTTGTCAATGGAGGTTCTAATGTGTTTGCGGGTGAAAATGATTGTCTCTGTAGATACAATATAGATACAATATAGATAATAAAGACTCCCTAACAATAAAAATAATGCAAATAATAGGATAGAGGGCAATAGGAGTCGGACGCGGAAATTAGTGCGCAAAAATAAAATAATAATAAATTTAAAAGCTAATTTAACATTCGAAGTCTTCGCGTGCTTACATGTTACGGCTCATTTTAAACCTTCTTCAGAGAGCATAGAACAACATCGTAGAAGTGCTTCAAATTGCATAGGTATGTCGAATTAGTCGTACTTTCCTCGTGGAGATTTGTCACCTACAAAACAATATAATATGCATCATTCACAGACGATTGGGAAACTACATAAAAAAGAAGTCTAGATGTGTCGATAATTAAACAAACTTACCTTTTTAAAAAAAGTAAAAAAGACATTAAAAGTACGCGTTCTTTGAAAAAAGTATTATCTTTACTAATTTATATATAACAAAATATGACCTAAATGACATGCTACATATTTTTATATTCTTGAAAATTTTTCTATTCCAATCCAAATAATAGCTTTAATTTTCTTTCAAAAATTATTTACACAAAATTTACTTTATTTAAATCAAGTTACAGCCAACAATTGGCGCCAAGTTAAATTACATAAAATTTTATATATTATTCATATAAAAAATTTGATATCAAGAACTGGTGCCAAGTTAAAATCCCATATTAAATTAAAGAATGTAACATAAGTAATAGATTTAATTTTTATACCTACCACTAATGAAACCTAAATATATATATCGTCGTGTTCTTATTAAATGATCTTCCTATTTTAATTTAAGTGACTTCAATTTTTCTTAAAAAAGAAATTATATCACATTCCGATATCAAGACCAATTAAGACTTTCTGTTCCAAGTAATAGTAGTTATTTAATTTAATTCAACTTCAAAACATTATTGTGTCACAAAGTTGCCTTATTTTATTCAATTAGAGGGTTACCATCAAAAATTAAAGAAGTAACAGTATAAAATGAAATACTTTTGAAATGCAACTATGTGTTGTCTTTAGACTTGAATTTATTCATCTTATTATTGTATGCACAAAAGAAAAATTATATTATTGCATCAATCTTTTAGCTGCACATTGCAGCATATTATAAAAAATCTTTCTCTTGCCTCTCTTTCTCCTCACAGACGAAAAAAACATTTATATGAAAATTCAATTTTGAAATTGGTTCTTATTATTCTGTGATCTTATTATTTTGTGTATAAAAATTAAGATATAATAATAATATACTTTATACTTCACGTTAATATATGCTAGTATAGAATATAAAATAATAATATAAAATAAATATTGGAAACTATTGATTTTTCTATAATATTACTTTAACACTTTTATATGCAGAATATTAGAACATCATATTTTTAAAAACACATAATTCAATTAGAAAATGAAGACAATTTTCATATGAAAAATTCATTTTTTCGAAAATAGGCCCGTTGCAAAATAGGTTGTTTTTCGGCGCGATCTATCTTTTTATCATTCAGAGAATTATCGCAAAATGTAATTAATACAAAACCTAAAGACGTAAAAAAAGTTATGTAAAGAAAGAAAGCAGATTTCTTTCTGCAGATTATATGCTGTAATCTGCAACTAAGATGGAATCATACGATGCTCGATTTTTTTAATAATAGCATACAGTCATTCCTGATGCTCTGATGTATGCTAGAATTCGTTCATGCAATGAGCGCTACATGCTGCATATATGTATATGACTTTTATATTTATTATGGATTACTTCATAGCTTATTTCCTTGCATGCACCAATCAAAAGAAATAATTGCTAATTTCATAATTATTTGTCAAACATCAGACTATATGCATCAAACAAGCATATAGCAGCATACATGTGTGCATCCATGCATGCATGCGTGCATGCATGCGTGCATGCATGCGTGCATGCTTATCATTCAAGAAATCGAGCATCGTGTGATTCTATCTTAAAGATTGATAGAATTTAATTCTTTTTTTTCTATTTATAATCTTACTTTAATACTTACATGCACACAATAATAAGTTAATTTAATTGGTATGAAAAAAATACGTAGTTACTTTTTAAATATTATAATATGCAAGTAAGATGCAATTATGTCTTTTTTTACACCATTTATCTATTATTGTCCGGTAAAAAATTTGTCATGCATGAATACGTATAAATATTCATAAATATGTATAATATGAAATATATCCATGTTCATACGTTCCTCTTTTTTTTTGTAAAATTATTGTTTAGTAATAGAAATAACAATAGTAATGTGAAAACATTAAAAATAATTAAAAGGGTAATTTTCACATTATTTGTTTTTAAAAAAATCAAGTTTGAAGAAATGTAAAAAAGAATTAATTACATAATTATACTTTCTCAAGGTTAACTAAGGCCACTATCTTTTTTCCCCCACTGAACAACGTAATTAAATAACTTTTGCCTGAAATATTTATGTCTTAAATTTAAGGATTTTAAGATATTTTACTAGATGAATTAAAATGGACCATTCTTATGTTCTGCTAAGTTATAATTTTTCCAGAAATTCCAGGTTCCTAAATTAATTTTTAAACGAAACTGTATTGTCAAAAACACATTTTATTTACTTTTACCTGAAGTTTAATTTTAGTTGCACAAAGTGCTGCGTTCTTTATATTCTTTCCTATGTGATTCTTGTTTCAATGGATGTGTACTATTCGTGAGTGATTTTCGTGATACATACAAGAAATATTCACATAATGATCTGGACATGTTTATTAATTCTAAACTAATGTTCTTTCATTAATATTTGAATATTCTATGAAAATTCTTCTGTTATTCCGGAATATACCACACATTGGAAATACAAATAGAACTTTTCAGGAATGATATAAGCGTTCACTAAGAAAAATTCATACATATTTATGGAAATTACAATAATTGTAAATTTCCAATCATATTTTGATAATTTTCCAGTCATAAACATGTAATTTCCATGTAAAATTACACATGAATTTTTTTCAATATTATTATAAGCGTTAGCTGAGAATAAATAACAATAAATAAAAAGCAAAGTAAGAGTCAAACACATTTTGAAATTGTAACACAATTAAATATTAGGTTGGTGCATATGAAATGTCGGATTTTTAAATGAATATATAAAACTGCATATCTTTTTTCAAAAGCTGTTTATTTAATCAAAATATGCTCCATTTGTTTCAATACACTTTTCCCAAGATTTTAATGCATAGATGTCTGTCTTAAAGAAATTCTGATCTTTAGAATCAATAAACTCTGATATGGAATTTTTCAGTCTTCATTTTCTGTCTTTATTTTCATACTGTTTAGCCCGTAAAAACTTTCTAAATATTAAAAAAAATGAAAGTGTCGATTGGCGAAAGATCCGATGAATAAGCTAGGTGTTGCAAAATTTCATATTTTAATTCATTTAATTTCGCAATTTTTGTACGACGTATGCGGCCGAGCGTTGTCGTGGAGAAGTATTGGGCCATGCCGATAACAAGTGATGGGTGTATAATTTTCAATTTTTCATGCATTTCATTAATGTACTGGCAGTACTTTTCGGCTGTAATTGTCTCCCCAGTTCGAAGGAATGAGTAATGAATTATTCCAGTCACATTCCACCAAACTGTTATTAAAATTTTTCGTGGATGAAGTGATGACCTTGGAGTATGAGCACAAGCCTCATTCCTATCAAGCCACCGAGCACATCTTTTCCTATTGTCGTAAAGAACCCATTTTTCATCACAATCCGATCGAATCATAATCCGATCGAAAAATGGCTCTCGATGAAATCGGGTTAGTAATGATGAGCATACGTTCAATCGATCCAGCTTATTTCGTTCGGTTAGTTCGTGCGGTACCCATTTATCAATTTTTTTCACCTTGCCAATTTCAGAAAGGTGTCGCAATATCGTTGTATAGTCAACTTTCATTCTGGTAGCAAGTTGCCTTGTAGATTCGTTTTGCGAAATTTATAATTGGATTCGTTTCCAGAGCAATGCTTTCAGAGCATCATTTTTCACAGACGTTTTGGGTCTTCCACGCGGTTCATTTTGTAGGGAAAAAACACCAGACCGAAATTTTTCAAACCAACGCTGCACTTTTCGATCGTTAACAGTATTCTCCCCAAATGCCTGGTTTATATTGCGTGCAGCTTTTGCAGCATTATTACCAAGTTTATACTCATATAAAAAAATTACATGAATATCGGTTGAATTCATATCCTTACGAAATTCAAAACAAATAACAAAATGGAACACTTTTGAGAAAATCTTCTTTGTTGAAATGTGACTCTGGCAATGGACAATACGACTATAAACGAGATTATGCCAAAAACAAAAGCATAACGAAAACAGGGAGACAAACGTTCATATGTAAAGAAAATCCGACATTTCATACGCACCAACCTAATAGAATATATTACAAATAAAGAAAAATAAAAATTAAAACAGTTTAAAATACAAATATAAAACATTACAAGTTTCGGTTACTGGATTGAGCCCTCTTCAGACATTTACATTTCACAAAAATCGCTGTACAAAATTAGTTTTTGAAAATAACCATAACGCATATTCCTTAAATTAATAGCTCGAGTGAGTGTGAGCGAGTGAGTCTTGATGTACAACTCGACATTATTTGCGTATTATTGGACAGTCAAAAGTATTTCATCTTTCTTAGAAAAAGATCTAATCAGTGAAAAAAATAAAAAAAAAATTAGCTGAGAATATTTTTCGTTTAATTCCGAATATCGTTCCTGTAACATTTGTTATTATAATTTCTTATCCTTTTCTTTATACCGCTCTGTTAAATTTAGAATTACCTTCTCTTATGTTGTTAACAAACATTTTAGTATATTATCTTCTTCCATTCACAATGTGATCTTTCCGATTATCTTTTTTTCTCATCGTGGCGCCGTCCGGCAAAATAACTTGTCAAAATTTGTTCGAAAACTTATCAGAATTTGTCCGAAATTTTGTTTGAATTAATCCGAAAATTTGTCAGAATTATATTAACATTGGAAAGTTTTTGTAGAAATTCATTAGAAAATAATTTCGGAGAAATTCGAGAATATATATTTTTCAATCAATTTCTATCATTTCCGAGAATACATTTTACGGATTTAAAGGCAATTTTGAGGATAATTTTTGTATATATTTTTTAGACATTCTGTGAAATATTTCGGACTTTTTCTGTAGTTACTATTTAATCTCTATAGTTATATAATTTCAATGTAACTGTTGGCGACAACGTGACTGAATAGTAATTGGATAATAACTACTACTATTGGCAGATAATATATTATTACTGTACTAACTAATTATGTGATAATAATATTGTAAATCCGTACCGACATTTTTTCATGTTTGGCTTGAAAATATTTTACATAAACGACACATACACTCGTATATATATATTCTACAAATTCCAATTTATATATTTATATTTTTCGCAATAAATTTATTACAGTTTTTTAAGATTAATTTGGGAAATTTAGGGAGATTATTAATATTTCAGATTGATTGCGTTGAAAGTCCAACAACCATATCGGCACGCAATTATCATTTCTGAAATTAATTCATTTATATGAATATATATAATAGTTCAACATCTTAACATTCAGACTGTAGTGGCGCTTCGTATTTAAAATAATGTTATTTAACATAAACAGTCTTGTTTCCAATCTTATTATTTATATTTAATTGTAAAAATTGAACATTTTATTTCACAAAATACTAAGATTTTCGAAATCGATATTAATAAAATCAAATCGACACTAATAGATTCTCATGAAAATCACTATGAAATAGTTACTATTTATAATTACTATTTATTCCAATAATAAACTACTCATGATTCTAATAATAATGAATGGTAAATGCTTAGAATTATGAATAGTTTACTATTGAAGCGAATAGTAACTTGTAATTTTTCCCAGAAATTTTCGCAATAATATAAATTACTTACGATGACCTATGAATAATTATATTTCTCAATAGTTACTTTCTATAACAGAACATGAGCCATATTTCGGAATCATGAGTTTGACTCGTTGCGCCTCTAGGCATATATATACATATATGTATATCCGTGAAATAAAATTATCTAACCCGCGTCCTTGTATATCCCCTCCTTTTCAATCCTTTCTCTTGCCAAATAAATGTAAATAAAATTCTCGAGGTTTGGACATAACACTGAGCATAACATGATATCATATTACATATTATACTGACAAAATGTCGTTTAGAAATCGAGTTTATCTACTTGCACTGCATGACGACAAAAATACGGGAGAAATCGAGCACATACGCTGCAGTCTCAAAAAGTAATAACAAAATACAGCAAAAACATTGCATGATCATAAAATAATGACAGAAACATACCAAATATTATGCTAGATATATTATATCAGGTTATAGATAATTTTTTCGTTTATCATCATACGATATCACTATGTGACACTGTATACGATCTGTCTCGTATTCTCATAGATAAATCTAGACTGCAAAACACGATTAATGAGAATAAATAATAAAATTCTCGGGGTTTGGACATAACATGACATATTATACTGACAAAATGTCGTTAGAAATCGAGTTTATCTACTTGCACTGCATGACGACAAAAATATGGGAGAAATCGAGCACTAAAAGTATGTAGTATTTTTTTCGATCATTTAATTTTTACACAATTCCAATAGAGAATTCAGATATTAAACTAATTGCTTGAAAATCGGGCAATTTTCTCAATAGAGAATTGTTTACTGACTGCTTGGAACATGAAATAAAAGTTAAATTTCTCTCAGTGAAAAATGTAAAAAAGTCCATCAGAGCCTACATCAGCTGTTCGGATGCACAGAAAATTCTTTATTTTCGTGTGAATGTAACTAAAATATATACGTTTCGACCCTTCAATTCGGGTCCTTATCAATATAAAATATAAAGAATTGTCTGTGCATCCGAACAGCTGATGTAGACTCTGATGGGCTTTTTTACATTTTTCACTAATAGATTCTTTCGAGCCTCATTTTATATATTTGTTTAAATTTCTCTCTTATGTACATTTATTTCTGAAATTATTAATAAATAAATTAAAAGGCACAATACTCCAATTTATTAAAAAGTTTCACAGCATTATATTGTCATAGCATATCTTATACAATTTTTACTGTTAGTGTCTGATATGATAAATTTATGTTAGCAGTTTGGCTATATAGGATAATAATAGGAAAATCAACATACCTGTATGTTTTTACTAACTGCAGTGAATAATGACAGTTGATAAAATAAATTCCCGCACTAGACTGTTAATGCGTCGCAAACGATGAATGCTTTTATAGCAATGCATATCCTTATGGCGCACGAAGTTGCGGTTAAACCTACGCATCATTTATTAATGTGAGTTGTTGCATTATTTTAAAGAGTTATAGGACATTTTGAAAATACTTATAACTTTTAAACATGGTATCTAAAAGATGTCTGAATGCTCGTTTCTATCAATATAGATTATATAGATAACTTTAATCTCGGTTCAACTTACTCTTTATCTTTTTTTAATTCTTAGATCTAGAAAAAGATAAAAAGTTAGTTGGATCGAGATTAAAAGTAAATTGATATATGTAAAATATATTGATATATGTAGAAACGGACATGTAAGACGTCTTATATCTGATGTTGATGCATATGCTGTCTGAAATTGTATGGCGCATTGCATGTATAATTTAATATTTATGATATCATATTATAATATCATATTTTACATATATTAGAGTTTTGTGAGAATTAAAAAAAAATTTTTTTTAAATTTTTTTTTTAAAGTAGATATAATTTTTCATTTTTATTCATTTAAAAATAAAAAATTAATTTTTTTCATATTACTAAATTTTTCTTGCTAAAATTACCTTTTTTATCTAAACATTCTAAAAAATTCATGTCTATAAAAATTGTGTATATTTTGTAATTTTGATTACAAGTAACTAAAAGAAAAACTTCTTTAAACGACTATACCTATAATATCTTGAATGCAAGGCACATAATATTTATTTTTTTGATCTTCAACATTATATAATACATGTCTTTATGATCATTTAAAAAGTCTCAAGCAATTTCATTTTTAGGTAGACTCCTAACGTATAAAATGTGTCACATTATACAATGATTAACAAAACTGATCGATGATAAACATAGTTACTTCTTTCTTTATTTTATTGAAAATTCATAAATAAAGATATATTTGTAGCATGAAGATTACAGATATTTGTTCATATGTATATTATATTAATATTAAAAGGCCATTTTTTTCTTTGATTGCCTTCTTTGAATTAGACTATTAGACGTAAATAATTTTGTAACACATTTAATCCACTTTGTGAGTATATATCGTTTTATCTAATTAACTAGATAATATAAAATTAAAAGTAGTAAAATTAAAAGTAATTTTTCTGCTTGACATTTCGTTATTTGGCATCGTGCAAGTCAGATGCTTGTTTCCTTTGCAAATTTGCTTATAATAACTTATAAAATAAAAAGACTATTATATTGTACCATGAAATGGATTACAGTCTACATTTTTTTCTCGTTGTGTATTATTGGACTCTTAACATATTTACTAAGGCACATTATCATATTACTAATTTTTTTGTAATTAATATTAATTCTTTTTGTTTACGGTTACTTTTCCAGAATTTTCTTATGATTTTGTTAATTCTTGAGAAAAATGATTCGCAGCGTATTACACAGAAAGAAAAAATTTTATATTAAGGAATTGTAAGAATATTGTAAGACCATGTACAGATTTTTAATTTAGAACGATGTTTATATTATTGTAAGATTGCATTGAAAATGACTCGATTGGAGTTGAAACGTTTGTTTATTTTAATTGTTTTGTATTAATTTTGCTTATTTAAATTAAAATTCTTTTATACGTTATTGGCTCTTTGCCCTTCTTGTATACTACCTTTAGATAATATAACATATATTATACAAGATATTATTTTATATTGCAAAAAGTTATAAAAAAAAAAGAAAGAAAATGCTGTTAAGTAAATAAATTGATTTTTATATAGCTCATTTCCTCAAAAATGTATTTTTAGAAAATGATTTGACGTACATTATTAATTTTAAATAAACTTTACTTTCATTTACAAAATTTTACAAAATTCTCAAAAACATTAAAGAAAACATTTAAAAAAAATCTAAATATATCAACGTAAAGTGCTTTTAAAATCATAAAAGTTTTATTGAACACATTTGTATATCTTGGTATATGCTTATATAATTGAAATAATCTACATAAAATTGATTTTTTTTCGATCTGTACTATTCATATCCAAAACTTATCAACTCGTAAAAGAATACTTGAATTTGTTTGTAATTCCTTATTATTATTACCTAAATCGCAAATCTCATGCACAACAATTATTAAATTAATTTTTTAGTATAATTTGGGATTCTTATAAGAAATTTGGATGAACAATTAATATGTCCGAATTGTTTGAAATAAATGTTGTTATAAATTCGAAAAATATATAATTTTAAAATTTATATACAATTTATCAAGAACAGTGTCAGCGTATACTTATTCTTCAAAAGATATCAGACAAAAAAAATGTTTACTTATTGTTAGACATAACTTTGTAATAGAATTAACCTTTCTATGATTGTTATAATCAAATATCAAATATCAAACGTTTCAAATAATATTAATAATTAATTAAAGAAGAGAGTAAAAAAAACTGCAAATTTATAAGGGAAACGTTAAATTAAAGTCAAATATACACGCGATAATATTTATCAATTATTATATATAGCAGTCTTTATTCAAAAAAGAGACTCCAATTATTTCACTTTCAATTATAATAATTAACATTAATATAACAATATAAAATTAATATATCAATATAAATATTAAATAAAGAATAAAATCCTTATATATGCGTACGTACCGTTCGTAGTTACCCGCTGCAAGCGGAAGCAATGTTAAATCGAATTCTGTTTTTTAATTTATTTAACTTTTCTCTTAGGAATTCGTAATTCCCCTACTCTTTTTCACATTAAAAACATCTAAAAATAATATAAAATGATATTTACCTTAAATAGTATTATATGGTCACACGTATTATAGTGCGATACTGAGAATATATCGGACTATCGTTAGGTGCTAGAAGTGAGAGGTTATCACTACTCTAATACACTGCAATATACTGTAATAATATCGTTCGTGTTCACCCCGTGTTCGCAATTCCCCCTCACTCTCTCCTACTAATTTCTGGAAAAAAAAACATAAGTTCGGAATTTTCCCACTCTCCTAATTTAAAAGAAAAAAAAATACAAGTTATTCATATAATTAAATTATATATCATTTCTTAATAAATATTTTATCTTCGCGAAGAAATCTCCATCGATAAACTTATAAGTATTCAGATTTCTTTTTTATTTTTCAAAGAACTATTGTAATATCAAGCTTTTTATAATTATTTTTATCTTCAATAACACGCATGCACGCACGCACGCATGCACACATATATAAATGAAATATATATTGAGAATTCTTCTTTGTTTAAAATTGTTCTACATTAATAAATACACACACACACACACACACGCACACACACACACACACACACACACACACACACACACACACACACATATGTATCGCAATTCCCGAAAAAGAAATACTATAATAACTATGGTCGAATTTCGAAACCATTTGATTAACTCACAAATTGAAAAATGTTCTCAGAATACTTCATTAATTTAGGCATTTATTCAGCATAAATACGGAAAAACATCTATTTATTCTGAGATATAATCAATTTATTAAAAAATCAATTTATAATTTATTTCTAGCGAAAATAAACCACTGGAATAATAATCTTCAAAGTTTGAACAAATTTCGAAGCTATTTAATTAATGACTTGAAAAAATTTTCTGTGTCCGTAGAACTATTTCAATTTATATCATCCAGAATAAGTTGCGATATGAATAAAGATTAATTTATTGCGATGTGTAGTATAATGAAAGGATAAACTTGCTTGATCTTTGGCTTCTGACGTCACAAAACTAATATTGTATGTGCAGTGAGGAGCAGAACGCTTTAGGCGCTTTCAAGAAAAAGGAGAAGAAAATATTGATTTACGATTAATAAATATTAATTTGTCCAAAAAAAAAAACAATATGAATAATTTATCTCTCACAAGAAAACGAGCTATATTGCAAAAGTAATATCAAAAGGCTAACGTTACCAGTCAAAGCACCACATTTGGAATAGATATTTTAAATGGTTTTAAGATTCTATGGATTTTGTATCCAACTTGAGCTGAACATGTATAAACATTTTAATTTAAACATTAAGATATCATGAATTAGATTTTTATCACTTATTATGATTATTTACTGATTATCAGTGGGAATAAGAATACAGTTTTCGTTCATTTTTATAATTATTTCAAAGTGATCTCATCATTTCGTTTTGTCTTTATTTACAAATAGCACTACGTAACAAAATTAACATGTCATTTTTCATCATTATTGTTTTTACCCGGGAAGAAAATGTTATAAAATGAACATATTATATATACATATAATTATATATAATTATACATAAAAAGAACATTTTTTTCCAAGTAATCATTTCTGACGATTTGATATGGCTGTGATGATTACTCAGAAGCCTTAACTGTTTTATAAAAGTAACTTATTATTTTCAAAAATAACAATTAAGAACTAAAAAAAACACAAAGGAAAAACGTGCACACGATATGTTTTCTTTTGTTAAATAAATTAGACTAGCGTCACACTAAATAAATGTTAATTAAATTAAAAAAAACTAAACCGGCTTTAGTTTTCCTTTCCACTGCATGTCATAACAGTAATTCGATATTTTGGAATTTATCTATTAATTCTGTTTTTATTTTACCATAAACTATTGTACTTATTTTGTTCATAACATTGTAATTTGTCTAAAAAATATATTTGTGAATTATTATAGTTCTATTTCGAAAAAGAAAATTTTAATAAAATCTAATAATCAATAAATGCAAATATTTTCTGCGATTTCCCAATTTTTTCGTAGTCATAAACTTAAACTATGAAAGAAATATAGTAATATGTGTGTATATAATTTATAAAAACAGCTTTAAATCATTTAAATTTCTCTCTCTCTCTCGCTCTCCCTCTCCCTCTCCCTCCCTCCATCTCTCTCTACCATCATTTACCCTGCATATATATATACTTGATTCTTTATAAAGGTAGCTTTATAAAGAATACATTATGCTTTATTTATTTTTTATAATTCTTACCTTATATAAATCAGTGCAAAAGTTCGTACTCGATTTGTTATTCAAATAGCTGCAATTTTGTTAAAAATAAACGAAATTTAAATTTAAAAAAAGAGTTTTAAAGCTTGAAATCTCTACTTTTGAATGGTTACTATATTTTTTGAGTTTATGTGAGTTTTGTAATTTTTACATATAGAAAACTACGAGCTGAAAAAAATGAAAAATTTTCTTTTCACTTTGTAAGTTTGTAGCGTGCCCAAAAAAAATTTAAGAAAATTTTCGATTCTATCGTAAAAGCTTGAAGCTTCCCCTACAAAATCGTTTTTTTTTTAAATGTTCCTATGATATTTTGTTATTGAGTTGTTGCACATTAAATAAAATGAATATTTTGACTTTGATTGCTCATTATCAAAACCATCACAATTAAAAAAAATAGATTCTTAAATTCTCTCATCAGATAGAGTAAGATTTAGATTTTATTTTATTTTTAACAAAAATAGCTGTTTGAAGTTTAAATAATAAATCGGGCACGAACTTTTGCACTAATCCAATAACTTCCTTTATAGTTAAAAGTACATGTTCATTAATTTTTAATTTTGACTTTCTATATATAT
>JAANIC010002605.1:780407-813821 GCA_017607545.1 Acromyrmex charruanus
TAGTGATGAGAAAAGGGCGAGACGTCGCACGCGCGAATGTAACTTGCAAGCAGCGAACACACGAGATGCGCAGAACACAGCTAGCTTCAGCTTGCGCAGCGGTTGGCCAGCCTGAGAAGGGGTATTTGGCAGTTCATCGAAGATGGCGGACGCGATTGGCACGCGAGGGGCGCTATCTAAAGAGCGGCGAGTACGTGAAAAACCGGTGATTTTGTGTTAAGGCGATACTGCCAGCGACGGACATACACAGCGTGAATATCACAAAACAGGAGAAGGTGACTCACGATTAAGCAGGTAAGCGCAACGTTAATTTTCACACGATACGAGGCGGAAATGTGGAAAACCACCTCCGCCGCCGCCGCCGTTGCCGTCGTTGGCAGCCACCACTAGCAGCCGCCACACCGGCCGCGCCTACTCTATCATCTACTAATTGTCCGCTTTCGTGTCTTTCCTTGACTTGTTTGCACGAGTGTTCGTCTAAGAGTTTCTCGAAAGAGCATATTTGCCACGTTAATACTATCATTCTCGCCTATGCGATGAGTGATACATTTTTTTTTTCTGTCGTTGCACCTCGATGAGGTGGTCCGCTTTAAAGTACGGCCGAGGCTGTGCGAAGAATGGCCCTAAATCGTGGCTAGGAGGTAGAAGATTACACCACTTCGCCGTCGCATTATGTTACGACGGTTACGAGGTCCCGGAGTAACAGGCGCGAGCCGTCGACGGTCGACCGCGCCTGAGCCGGGCGGAGCGACCGCTCCTCTCGTCGCGCTGCAGCTAGTTTGCCTCGCCCTCGCACTCGCCCTCGCCCTCGGTCTCACCGTCGCGTCGCGACGTCCTCGTCTTCCCCCCCGATATTCTATCGCCTCCCGTCGACTTCGCCGAGCGTTATCTCGTTCGACACCTTATCGTCATCAGATGTGATAATCGAATATTCCTATTAGTCGTGCTTTTTCCTTGTTACCTCAATCAGTTAAATATCATCGGTTATGTCAGATTAATATGTATGTTCGGAGTTGATCCATCCGAAACCGCAGATGTAAACAGTATTAATAACTAGTTAAAATGAAGATGAAGGTGAATACTGAAAGCTAAAAAAAAAATGTAAATACAACATTTTTGTACAAAATTGTTTTAACCTGACGCAGCTAATACATAATAGATAATGAGAGATAATAATAGATGTATTCAGTACTACAATCGTTCATTGAGCACTTGGTGAGCTCTTGCCTGATTGACATATTCGTTAGATTTAAAAATATAGACTAAATACAAGTACAAGAGATCATTAAATGCTCAGTGAGCGATTGTAGTACACTCATTGAGTCATTAACGTCACGAAACTCAGTAGCCGCTCGACAATCTGCCAGCTCTATTCTATACGCGTTTTAAAGGTGCAGTCCACTGTACAATCTTTCTCACACAATATTTATATTTATTGTTTCCAAAATCGTAGGATGTCCGAAGGAAGCAATCACGTAATGTAATCATGAGAGAGTTTCCGAAAATCATTATAAAATTCATGTAAAATTCCGATGTATAATTACGTAAGCAACTACGAGAACTAATTATGCAATATTAGATAAAATCGTTTATCTCACTATGATTTCATATATAGTGAAGATTATTTGATATCATCAGAGATCAAAGATTATCATCAGATAAAATCGTATGAAATCAAATGAAATCATGTAAAACTAAATTAAATTAAATTAATCTGTGGGACAATATTTCAGCTAGTATTTTTTGCTCCTTGGGATGTCATTTTATATTATGTTAATCGACACGGTCATATGAATGATGTTTGATAATAAACATTCATCAAATGTTTCCTCGCAAATTTATTTTCATATATTACAAAATATTGCGTTTTTTTTTAATTTTTGTTTAATGGCAGAAACATAAATCACATAAATGAAAATACATATATCTAGAAATTGTTTATGAAATTGAATATCATTTATATAGACACTTACGATTGATATGCTAATAATAGGTTCCGATTTTTTTCTAGCGAAAATAAAGCTGGCGGCACACGATGCTTATTTTTTTGCTGGATTGCTAGTTAGATTAGATTCTTGCCATATAACGGCTGCGATGTTGGTACTATCAGTACCGTAGCCAATACGGTGGTAAGATTCTAAGTCTAATCCAACTAGGAAATTAGCAGGAAAATAAGTACCGTGTGCCATCGGCTTAATTAAGGCATGAAATAATTTTATGTTTATATTAACACTTGTAATAGAAGCGATTGAAACACAGAGACTTTTGCAAACCAAATTTCGACTGAAAAGTCAAAAAGTATAAGAAAATTGCATTTTTTAATTAATTCCACGCAAATTGTATTTTGATGAGATTTTAATTAAAAATGTACTGTTAAATAATGTTATTCAAATTGTAGTGTCAATTTCATTTAAAAAGATGCAGAAAGTCGCAATCAGTAAATGTTTTTAAAAAGTTCTTTAGAAATATTTGAAAAATAATTTTAATTAGGGGACCCTGTATACACTGTTACGTCATATATTTTACGTCATAGATTTATTTTAGAAAATAGAAAACAATATTTAATTGATGACAGGATGCAATCATTACAATCGTATGAATTGTTTGCAAAATTAAAATTTTTTCTCAGATACTGGATTAATTATGATAAAATATAATAGATTATATTGCAAATGTACTGTAAGAATTTTCCTATTCAAAAACCGTTCTAAAGCTGCACATATTTTATATTGCTCACATTTATATATGCATTTTAGGTATATTTAGTGTATATTTTAAGCAATTTATATATTTCTATAGTAATAATTGCTATAATTACAAGAATTATGATATCGTGTCCTTTATAAGCAATTATTTTTATTTTTAATTACGTAATAACGTTAAAAAGAAATAAGTAAAAGTTTATGTTTCCCGGAAGTATTTAAATAAAAGAAAGTAAATCTTTATAAAAATAAATACTTTGTCAATCAATTTAACTTTGACATATACCTATTGTCAAGATCATAACTCTGAACAATCTCCAACAAGTTTTAGCCGTCACTCGTTATTCGTTAAAAAGTTATTAACAAAATAAATTTAAGAAATATTGTCTCTTCTACTATATGAAACAAAAATTTTCTGCTCTAAAATAATTTTTCTGTTTTAAAACAAAAACTTTTTTTTTAAAACTTTATTTTATATAATTTTTATTATTAAAGTAGAAAATTTGTGATTTTATAATGACTTTTTACGCGAAGCAAAATTTATTCTACATCCGCCGTCCCTGTCTAGGGGCGCACGACTTTCCACGCGAAGAGAGGTCCACCCCACTTCTCTCCCTGCCTAGGGGCGTACGACTTTCACGCAAAGCCGAGGTCCACCCCACTTTCCCCCTCCTCTACTAAGAAAGGCTTTTAGTAACGACTTTTCATGAGGGTAGATCTCGTTTCGCGTGGAAAGTCGTGCACCCCTAGACAGGGACGGGATATAGGATGAATTTTGCTTCGCGTAAAAAGTCGTGCGTTACAAAATTACAAATTTTCTGCTATAAAAACAAAAATTATATAAAATAATGTTTTAAAAAAAAGTTTTTGTTTCCCCTAGACAAGGAAAGAATGTAGGGTGAGCTTCGTTTCGCGTGGAAAGTCGTGAACCCCTAGGCAGGGAAGAGATGTGCAATGAACCTCGTTTCATGTAAAAAGTTATAAAATGTTGAAGGGTCATAACCTTGATAACATATGTCAAGGTTAAGTTGATCGCCGAGAGGTCCGTTTTGTAGAGACTTAAAAAAAAATTAATAAAGAAAATCAGATTAATAGGAGATTAGCGCGATAAACAACGTAAAATGCAACATTAACAATGTTAAGAATCTTTATTTCAGACCGTATAGATGAGAACACAATCAATACTAGAAATGAAATGTCTATAACGGTCGAAGCTGAATCTTCAATGCTTAAATAATTCAATCTTGAATTACTATATATACTGTATATGTACTTGCATATATACCATATTTGTAGTCCATCGAACTGCGCGCCGAATTATTTTTTCGGACTATAAACGCAATTAAGGGGTTACACCACTGTAACTTGTGAAAAAGAAGCGTATTTTTACAATTTTTTTTTTGGTGCAAGGAAGAGTAATAAAATAATAATATTCAAGGATGTTTTTAATCATGTATCGAAGAATTTAAATAAAAATTTTCGCAGTAAAAAGTTTAAAAATGGCGGCGATAGAGACGTTTCCGTGGGCGTGGTTAAATTTGAAGTCCTCCGCGGCACGCAGTATAAGTATCGTAGGATTGAATCTAGAACAAATTAAAAAATTGTTTCTTAATCTACATAAATATAGCTACAGAAATACGTAGGGGATTTTGAAAATATTCAGTTTTGCGTATTTGGCAAGCATTTGAAGTTAACAGTCCAATTTTTGACCAAAAAATGAAGATTAAATTGTACATATAAAATCTAAAATTCAACGTATCAAAAATCCCCTACGTATTTCTTTGCGGAATGTCCTTTTAAAGCTGTGGTAAAAATTTGGAGTGAATAAAATAAAAATTGTTTGAGTTATGCTGCGTGCCGTGATGAAAAAACGTGTTTCGAGAAAACGACGTTTAAAGTTTTGAGTTCTGTTATGGATGTGAAAAAATGAAAAATTTGACAGTTAAAATTTTTTTACCATTAATCTGCTATTCCTGGACCATAAAGCTGTCCTTCTAGATTAAAATTGGCCTCTTAGAAAATAGAACTCAAATGGGCGGTCAGAACCGGTATCTGCTGTACGGGTAACAGTTTTACGCAAGTAGTCGTTTTAGAGCCATCCGAGGCGCTTGGAATAAGGGTCGAGAATTCAATGAAAACGATCACGAGCAGATATAAATCTTTTTATTCCGTATTCTAGAGGTTTCAAAGTATCTTTTAAGCCAATTAAAAAATAATCGATTTTTTGAAAATTTTACAGTGGTGTAACCCCTTAAACTACTTTAGTAATCTCGAATTAAATTGACAAGCATTTTTAATAATTTGATGCTCAATCAGGCATCATATTATAAAGATGTTAATATGTTGAAAAACTGTTAATAAATTTATTGCGAAAAAGATTTAGTGGTCTAAAGATTAGGACGCTCGTACGGAATACAAGAAATCCGGGCCGGTTCGATTCCCGGCCGAGATAATATTTTTCACAAACGATAAACAATAAAAAAAAACGATGACAATAAGATATATGGATCTTGGCGTGAAGTGCGTGAACGCTGATTAATCATACAGTGCTATTTTTAATAAACTAAGTCGAAAAGTCTTCTACTATTTCGCAATTTTTGAAATAATTGACGAGATATTAATTTCTGAAGATTGCCGAATAAACAGATAAAATCGATGTATAAGATAATTTTAAGATATCTTTCAATGTTCTTTGTGAAATATTTTGAAGATTTTTTTCTTCTGAAAATCTTTCTTAAAGAATTCTTAAAGATATCTTAAAGTTATCTTATACGTTGATTTTACATATTTTGTTCATTGAATAACAAAAAAAAATATATTGTGGAAATTGCAAAATGGTAGAGGACTTTTCATCTCAGTTTTTTATTAGGAATATATGATTAATGGGCGTTATTTCAGAAACCCTGCATAAATATGTATAAATACGTTTAAACTTTTATAAATAATTATAACAAACGAGGTTTATAAGAGATAATATATATAAAAAGCCAAATAAGTAGTATCAATAAGCAAAGTGACACTAAAGGTTTGCCTGATGTTTATCTGCCTTTTCTAAAGAAAGATCTCTCTCACACTTAAAAATAATTCTAGAATAATCTAAACTTTTGTGTGTGCTGCACATATAAATAGCGGACACATATGAAGGTATGGACAAATAATAATACACAATGTCACGACGAATTTTCATTTGCGTGAAGAAAGTGCTTAAGATTCATCATTTTGTCTGTAAAACAGGTAACGAATTGTTAATCCTTATCAAATTGACTAGAAGATATTATATTGTAACGATATTATATTGTAATTTTTTAAATTAGAATCTGGCAATTCTTGTTCTACTTGCAATATGATAATTGGCGCTGCAACCTTGATGTACTCTTACAAGAGGAAAGAATGCGTTGATGTATATTTATATTTATGACCGCTGAATTTAATGTCAGATTTATAAATTCTGTATTTTATGGATATTTGTAATTTTACTGAAGATGACCAGATTGTGGCCGAAATGTCTAAATTATTTATAAACGTAATTATATATTAAATATCACAAAGAATATCTTGTGATTTTATGCTCTTCTTTTTGTTAATTTTTTATATATATTTATATATTAATGTTGTATATATTAATGTAATATATGTTAACATTTTCATAAATCAATGTTATAGGTTGCATTTCTATTATCGGCCTAATAAGTAATACGGCCTATTGAGTTGAATCTCGATGGAACATATTTGACAGCTATGATGAGACGTCGCAACGACTGTGCTATCCGTACAGACAATTCCGATGATCACATCAGAAGACCGACGAAGAATTGAATATTCTCCGTGCCCTAGCTTGACTCCTTGGCTTATAGATCTTCTCGAATGTCATCTTTCGTTCTTGTGATATAGCCCAGCCAATAGACGAGTCGGAAAGTGGGTTTAGTCCGTAGCGTATCGCTACGAAAATCTTTCGTGCATTTTCATAATAATGCGTTTATTATAGACTTTAATATCTGAAAAATGTAATAAAAATTCACAAATTGTTTTTTATTTAACGCAATTCGTGAAACTTAAAGGGAAAAGAAAACTTATCTGAAATGCCACAATGTCAGCCTCCTGGAGGCTTGCTGAATAATATTTACGCTTTCTCGCACTTCACGTCAAGATCTATATATCCAATTGTCATCGTTTTTTTTTTCACAGAAATATGGAATAAAAATTACTTATTTAAAGTTACTTATTTTTCAAGTTACTTATTTAAAACTTCCGAAAATTCAGATTATTTCGTCTTTACGTCAAATTTAATTGTGTACGCAGACGTAAGGTTTAGTCGTGTCGTTAATAGTACTATGAACATGTAGGTGGTCATTTTTAAATTTGTAAAAATTTCCGAGGGAACGAATCGAAGTTCTTACATATACAGGGTGGGCCATTTTAATCGATCCACTCAAATATCTCGAAAAGTAAGCGTTATACAAAAAAAACGTTGAAACAAAAGTTGCTCAAGACAATGGGGCCTATATTTCTGTGTTATTGGTTTTGACCTTGGGTCAATTTTCAAGGTTATTTAGAGGTCAACATGACTTTTTTAAATGGGAACCCCAATTTTTAACACCGGATTCGGAAAGAGCGGGAAATTTTACGTCCGAAATGATAGTTAATAATTTTCTAGAATGACCTTCAGAAGGTCATATAATGAAAAATCGTCCAGAAGCTGTTTTCTTTGAACTTCCGAGAATTTATAGGCGAACAAATGGTTGCCTAGTCATGTAGTCGAACTATCTTGACGAAGGTGGCAAAGGTGACCTCGTGGTCAACTTTCAATGTTATTTTAAGGGCGAAGAAGGTGAGAACCCTCGTATTCCTCCCGCGTTGCACACGCTATTTTTTTAATATTGTCAATCTTTTCGCTATTCCAATACACAAGACGGTTGTAAGAGGTCACAATGAGGTCGTAAGTCGGTCGCAAGCCGATCGTAAGGTGGTTGAAAGGTGGTCGTAAAAGATCATAAGGTGGTCATATGTCAGTCAGGTCTTAATTCGTGATCATGCAAAAAAAGCCAGGCGAGTGACAAAAAATTGCTCGAAAACTCGCTGCACATGCTCAGAAGCTCGTTTGCATTACCCGACGGAAATCGGTTCTTTTACGACTGATTTATTGATACGTAAAGACCGCGAATTTGTGACTACACACACATGACTAGGCAACCATTTGTTCGCCTATAAATTCTCGGAAGTTCAAAGAAAACAGCTTCTGGACGATTTTTCATTATATGACCTTCTGAAGGTCATTCTAGAAAATTATTAACTATCATTTCGGACGTAAAATTTCCCGCTCTTTCCGAATCCGGTGTTAAAAATTGGGGTTCCCATTTAAAAAAGTCATGTTGACCTCTAAATAACCTTGAAAATTGACCCAAGGTCAAAACCAATAACACAGAAATATAGGCCCCATTGTCTTGAGCAACTTTTGTTTCAACGTTTTTTTTGTATAACGCTTACTTTTCGAGATATTTGAGTGGATCGATTAAAATGGCCCACCCTGTATATAGTAATTCAAGATTAAATTTATTTAAACATTGAAGATTCAGCTTCTACCGTTATAGGCATTTAATTTCTAATATTGTTTGCAACATTAATATCTACGCTCTAAATTTTTGGGAGTGAAATTTTACTCCCGAAGAGTGGTAGCTATGCCAGTCTTGTAGGAGTTAAATATTCTAAGTTAAATATTCTAGATTCTAGAGAGTGAAGAATCACTCCAAATGAGAGTCAATTTTCAATCTCTGTGGAGAGTGAATAATTTTACTCTCTGAAAGGAAAGACTGAAAATATTAAGTTTAACCTCTCTATCTTGACGAAATTAGATTTATTTGACATTTTTGTATAAAACGAACGAATCTGACAAAACAAAGTGTCGTTCTACCTCAAAAAAGGAAGATATTAATCATTAAAGTTGACCTTTTAGAAAATATTCATTTCTTGAAGGAGTGAAGTAAAATTCATTCTTGTCGGATTGGCGCAGCTTGGAATGAAATTTCACAACTCCAAAACTTTAGAGTGATGATATCAACGCGTATTGTTTTCGCATTACTCTCCTATTAGCTTATTTTTAAAATTATTTTTAATTAAAAAGAAAAGAATATTTGTTATTTGATATTTAATGCAGTCCAAGTCCATGGTATTTTCCGTGGAAATGTTTGCAATATAATCGAAATCATTTTAATGTCTAACGTCGAGGAAAGAATTTATATAATTTCTATTTTCTAACGTTCATAATGCATTACGGCTATAATTAATTAAGAAAGCAAGAAGGAAATTTAATGCAATATCTTTTTTTAGATATTCTTAATGTGTATATTTTTATAATTTCTTAATACACAATAAATAATAATAATATCTTTTAGATAACATTATTATTTTTTGTGAGAGATGAATATTTTCGTATTTTCTATCCATTAATAGAAGATTAGCAAATGCGATTTAATCTATTCGATTAATTTCAATAACGGCTGTTTCAAAATTACTGCCAGTGTTAAAACTATACGTAATATAAACTTGTAGATTTTCAGCGCTGGCAATAAATTTTGGTACACAACCTAAGTAGGAATACCTACATGTAGTAATACATTTATAAATTAGTGCCTTGAGAATAATTTTTATTTTATTTTTATTTTATTTTACATAAAAAAATAATACAAGTTTTGCGAAACTTAGAATTACTCTTACTATCTCATCACTTATATAATTTTATAATTACATTATAGTCATATTTCTCACTTAATAGACTTCAACTTGTCAAAAACTTATTAAAATTAGGATTCTATTGCAATATCTTTTTAATTAATAATGACTTAATAGATTGGAATAAATTGTACGTTGATAATCAAATTCTCTGTTAGTATTGAAAATAAAAGAAGCTCCATGTAAGAATGGGTTAAATCAATTTATTATTTTAGAAATTAGATTAGAATTTTCATTTTTCTTTTCTTTTCTCGAATAAAAAAGGATGAGCAAATAATCTAAAGGTATTCCAAGCTCTATAAAGCTAGTAGGACCAAATGAGCAAAATCAAATCGGACCTATCGGAATTTTTAGTATTCATTTCATATTAAATTGTATCATTAATTTTGTACCGTGTGCCATTTCAAAAAAAATTGTGGTGGTACTAGCTTAATATTAAGCTGGTTGGACCAATTCAAAATAAAAAAAAAAAAAAAAATATCAGAAATCAATAGGATTGAATTTGTACTATTTTATATTATCAAAAATAATTCTATATTATGTGTCATTTCCAAGAAAATAGTAGCTCTGCTAATTTAATATTTAAACTGGCAGGATCATTAAAAAAAACACAGGCAAAAATTAACACAACTGAATTTGTACTAATTTGTACTATTAAAAGTAAGTGAATACTGTACATGTTTTCTCCTTGAGATGACTTTATTATATAGACTTACAATCTGTGAGGCATTCTACGTCAATCGATCTCTTGCATTTTTTTGTACGATTCCTGACATTATTTTTCTGTTTTTTTTTTATTTTGAATTGGTGTTACCTTAATTATTAAGCTAACACCGCCACGATTTTTTTCGAAATGGCACACGGTACAAAATTATCATTAATGGTACAATTTAATACAAAATGAGTACTAAAAACTCTGATAGGTTTGATTTGATTCTGTTGATTTGGTCCTACTAACTTTACAGAGCTGGTATTCCATTATTTTTATTGAAACCAGTTTCATTAAAATGCAAATTAATTTCTATTGGCGTCAATAAATAACAATAATAATAATAATAATAGTGGAGGTTGGATCTATGGATCCTCACATCGCGACTTAAAAAAGCCTATTGTTGCCCAGTATTGAGTAAATAACAATTTTTACTGATATATTCGACCCGGATAAGACAAAAAAATACCGATATCGAGATTTAAGCACATAAAATAAAAACGTATAGCAGTAAAACGTAAGCAATAAGGAAATCGTATTGCCTCTATTGTAATTGGCCAATTCGCTTATTGCTTATGTCATTGCTTTACTCACTGTGTGCTATCGGCTTTAGGGCTGCCACAGACAAAATTTCAGTAACAGTAATCTTAAGACGTGAACTTAAGCCGATGAGCCAATCAGAATACTGCTTTAGATCTATGTACTCTAACGGAAATAATGATAACAGAAATAGCAGTAAACTTATCCATAAGGCGAGTTTCAACCGGTTGAAATTTATCTTATTGCGAGATTATGGATAAATTTATTGTTATTTTCATTTCCGTTAGATTACAGAAGATAGACAGAAACCTAAAGCAGTATTCTGATTGGCTCATCGGCTTAAGTTTACGTCTTATGATCACTGTTGCGAAATTTTGTGTGCAGCAGCTCTTAGTCTTGACAGAAACAAATGATTGATAAAATTTTTTTGTCTCAATGCCATGGGTCAATAGTCTCGCTTCCCGAGATTCTCGAATTTTATTTTGAGACGTCCGAGATTATTGATTATCCCATCCTATTTATAAAAAAATAATTTGTCATACATTCAGTCTTTTTGTATATTATTTTTTATTTATTCTGATTCCGATATTTCTTTGATCTTTCAAAACAAAACGAGAAAAAAACAACGATGTAATAATCTTGAAAATATCATTTTAAGGTAGTTCTTTAAGCTATATTCCAAAATTTACTGTCAGTATGGAAAATTTAAGTTTACGTCATGTGCACCATAGATTTTCAGTAATGGCATTAAATTTTTTGGAACACAGCCTTAGTAAATCGAGTTACCATAGAAATGTTTAATTTATATATATATAATGAAGTTTAATTTATTTATATATATATAATGAAGTTGAAGTACCGAAATTGATGCGTGCAAAATTCTANTTTGTAGGCAAAATTTTATAGTTTTTATTATTTTAATTATGAAATAATCATGAAATTAAAGAGGAAAAAACTATTGAAAATGTAACTTTTCGCGTATAACTTAGTGACAGAGACTCATTGACGCTTTTTTGATTAACTGCATATAAATCTTACCATAAACTTCTCGAAAATAAAATTATAATAGTTTAAAAAATTTAATGCTCACAAAAAAAGTTAACGTCATTCCTGGAAAGATTTATGTACATAAACTTGCATATAAATGTAACTTCAAAAAGTTAACAATCTTTTTTCGTTTAATGAAGATGCAGCTGTTGATTTACTTTCGTATATTCCATATTATTTCCGTATTAAAATATACATGTAGTTTTTATCTAAATATTTTATCTAAATATATTTTATTTAAGTATATTTTATCTAAATTATGCAGATATTATGTAACTTTGGATGGACCCTGATGAGGCATTCCAAATTTTCGACATTTTACTAAAAATCCATCTGTATTGCAAAAATTCTAACTATAAACAATACGAAAAAGTGAATTCACGATGCAAAACAAATTGACAATGAAATTGACAAATTAAATTCACATAAAGCACATAAAATGATAACTACGAATGAGTTTTAAGTTCTATTTTTTATTCTTACATTGTCTAAATTAGTGCACAGGATGCAATAAGTTGAAATGAAATATATATTTGTTTCACTTATTGCAGCATGTGCATCAGTTCAAAAAATGCAGGAATAAAAATCTTTAATATCTTGAATGAATAATGCAGAGGTAGAAGAATAATCGAGAATATGATTAAGTCACAATAAAGATTAATTTATGAATGTGTTGTTTTTTTTTTTTTTTTAAAGAAAGGAAATAAAAGCCATTTATCTATGCATGTGACACAGGGTAAATATGCAGCACGTATCGCCGTGTTGAGGTCTGCTAATGCTTTGTAGTGGGAGAAAACGCTCCGTTCTGTGAGCTGGACAGGTATAAGGAACTTGAGTTAGTTTCATATACGCTCAGTGTATGTTTCGTTAGTCGACCCGCTTCGAAGAAAGTCGATTCATTGCGCATCTTGTCTTTGTCGAGAGAGGTGCATTTTTATTCTCACCCTGTGGCATCTTCTTCAAATGTGGTTCAGGTTTTCCTCAAACGCCCGGCAAATCGAAGAGATAGTCACGTCATGAGGCCATTGAGTAAGTAAAAATCTTGCCCGAGATAAACGATGACGTGAGTAAAAGAAAAATAGCTCTCCAAATTTTAATTAATTAATTCCAGTGTAATTGCGAGCCGCGAGTAAGCGTTTAACAGAAATTTACAGACCTATAGATAAATAATATTTTATTACGTACACGTTGGAACATGGCACATACCGCCTACCATCATGCCACAGACGATGAGTAATTTTCTTTATATCACTTAATATATCGTTGATCAAATAATTGATTGAGTTCATCGAAAGAGTTCTTAGTAGAAAGGAACGTGCTATAATTTCTGAGGCCATTTCGCATAGCCCGTGTTGATTGTCGTTATAATATCGTATTTTGTGTGTGTGTGTGTGTGTATGTGTGTGTGTGTGTGTCGTACAGATTTAAATTCAAATTAAGATCAATCCGAATTTTATTACGTCTATCATTATGACATATTTAAGAGACTAAAAAAAAAGTGAGAGTACCATATTACGCACCTATGAAATTCGCATCTCATTAAATCGGTTAAAACCCACTTCTCTCTAGACCGAAACTTGTCTTGAAACTTAACGTAGGTCGTGGATAGTGACCGAGATTCTCGGAGGATTGCATATTTCTTCGTGTTCCCGTCGGTACATCGTTTTAAGTTAATGCTAAGGAGTTAATGCTAAAGAGACTGCACATTCTCTTATTGTTTTCAAATTTTTTAACTTTTAAACTTCTACTTGCGCTTGCGTATATAATGATCGTCCTTCGGTGTTTCATCGAATTTATGTTTACAGAAATGATAGAAAATTATTAAATTGATCGTGATTAATTGATCGCGATCTTACAATTAGCATCATATTAATTTACTTCATACAAATCAAGTTAAAGTTAATTAGGAAATATATTTTCGAGGGTAATGGTATTGATAAGAAAAAAAAAAAAAATATATATATATACGATATGTCGTTAACCAAGTCAATTAGGCAGACACGTATTATCGCGTGTTTATTTTTGTAAATATAATTTTGATGTACACTTTTGGAAGCGAAAGAAGTAAAAATACGAAAGAAATTTTCTATTGCATACAAGCGAGGGGATTTTGAGCACGACCGGAAACATTTAAAGAAAGCGATTAAAGAAAGTCGATTTGCACACTTATGCTATTTTATGGTATTTGCGATCGCTTTTCCAATCATTCATACCAATTAGATAAGGATGTCTTTCCAGTCATGTCTTAGCAACGCTCGAATGCGTTTTGGTGGTCAGTGTCCCGCTGACATACTTTGAAACGCAACCGGATGCTGGCGTGCTATTGGCTGTTATTAAACATGAACTGTCGTGCAATTGCGTTTTACCACATCTTGCAGTAACGCGAAGATTCGCCTTCTCGCAATGGAATAACGTAAGTTTATTCGAGCGAAATTTTGCCATGCCATATTTTTTTTAATTAGAATATCTCGGGTCCCGTTATCGGCTACACGCATGCTTAAGTCGGTTATCAAAGAGCGTGAAGTAAAGTAAATAACATGCAGCATGATAACTTCTCGTGCTTCCTCAGTCGATGCACGCGTGAGACGAGCAAGTTTGCAACACCTGTACCAGCGTAACTAATGTAGTTCAGCGGAAACCGTAGTTTTTCATCGTGTTGTAGCTGCCAGTAGTAATAATAATGATTTGATGTTTAACGATTTTTACACTTATCGTCGTGTATTTGTACGCTCTCTTACGCTGGATAGAAAATTAACCAATCACAGTCGAATATGAGAACAATAATCGACTATGATCGGTCTACTTTCTACACTGTTAAATCTACAGCGTAATTTGACTTAATGTGAGTCGCCACTGGTCCTACTAAATATATCATTATTTTTTACTAAAACGATAATTAAAATGTATAGTGTCAAATATAACTATTGTTTCAGTACATAGGAACAGTATCTCACATTAAGTTTAATTTGACGGGCTTTCTACAATAAATCATTATTTAAGCTTTAAGTCTTAAGCTATAAGAAATCAACCAATCATAATTAATTATTCTTCTTATTATTTATTATTAATTATTAATTATTATGATGTGTTAATTTCTTATGTTTTAAGACTTAAAATTTAAGTAATAATGTAGAAAGCCTATAGATTTAACAATGTACGACCGCTACGACTTCTATTGTAGAGCAGCATTTATGCTAGCATTAGGCTATGAACGGATACCTACGTAATTCACAGTTTGTTGCTACAAGATTCTTATTTGTCGTTCGCCAATATGAATCTTCAACATCGTCTGTTGAAACTCATCGTGACACTGATATAATTCATTTGATGCGTCACAGCATAATTTGGTGATAAATTATTTTGTAATTTGTGTTTTTAGGATTGCATTAACATTTTGATAACCACGTGTATCCAATTGATTACACATCTATCAAACGCCGCGTGCATCACAATTTGAATAAATACATATTTCTTAGTATTACTACAATTTGTAAATGAACCGAGAATATTTGCATTAATTTTATGTCGTATATTTAATATTGTGAATTCTGGAAGAATTTTTCATTAGTCTGTCAACTTACCCAAAGGTTTTTATTAAAAAAGCGTATTTGATTGCAAAATGTATTTTAATGTAAAAAAATTTAAAATTACATTATATAGAAAATACAATACTGTGACATCAAAGGACTAAAAAAAAATCTGTGCGGCAGTCAGGATTAATAACAAGAATATAAAATGGATAATATGAATATCATCGTAAAGAAATTAATTTGTGCCGTTTAACTCCGTTAGAAACCCGTTCCGTTCGATATCCGAGCAAATCGATACGATTGATAATAAATAAATAAAATCAATATATTCATTTGTGCACTTGCGAAACTCATAGTCAAACCAACATGCGTAGTCTGACGCAAGCTTCAGCGTTGATTTTCGCGAATTCAAGAGTTGTACTGGTTGTGTATACGTGACGAAGTTACGAGAGCGTGACTTGTATTATGACAAGAAGCTTAGTTTGTCGTTTCGAGCCATCAGAAGGAATAGGAATGCGCCGAAGAGAGTGATAGTCGAAAAGAAATGGGGACGATTCTGAATGTTCTCGGCCGATCGATTCGTGGTCACGACTGAAGTCACGATCACGCTCGCGCTCGTCTATGCTCCTCACATAACGGGTTTTCGGTGTAACGGATTACCCGGACGCTCGGTTTCTCTCGGTCACATTGCCTCGATGTCAGGACAGTGACCTAGAATTCCTCTCTCGCTTGCATCCGCTTCTGGCTATAGGCGCCGTCTGTCTGTCTATGCACTCTATCGCGATCGATTGTATTATCCAATGGACGTTGCGTTATACGATTTTACTACTGGATTTTATATTGTCCCTCCGGCGCCGAAATAATGCGAAAATTATGAAGACGAAGAGTAAACGGGATTTATCGGAAATACTAGCTACTCGGGAAAATTAGAAGAATCTCCAAAGAGAGTTGAATTTTTTCAGAATTTTTTAATACCCTATTTTCTCATGTTGGTAAAAATAAGAAAATGCAGTACTATAAAGTTGATAAAAAATTCTGAAAAAATTCTTAGAACTTTATGAGAAGAAAATAAATGATTTTTGTCTCTTGCAGTTTTTCTATAAAGTTGATAGTATTTGAGTAAAAAAGTTATTCAAGATCAATATTTGGCAATTTTTAGTAATTAATATCTCGTTAACTATTGCGTAAACTGCAAAATGGTAGATGACTTTTCGACTCAGTTCGATTCTACCTGCTCATGATGGGTGAAATATGTTAAAATCACCCTGTATATGCTGATTCTACAATGAGTCGGTAATCTTAAGTCTTACCAATGAATTAGTGAAATTGGCTAACTTGTACAACTGAAGGTACCTTTTCATATTGATGCTCGATGCTCATTTTTAGCGTTAAAATAGGTCACGTGATCGAAATTGACGCTTGATGTTCGTTAATTTTTATCTGTTTTAACGCTAAAAATAAGAATCGAGCGAAAAGGCATCTTAAATAAGACTACCGATTTTCTTAAGAGTGGCTAAATTCGAATTTTCGAAAATGCTCAGAAGGAAGTAGATGCACTTGACGAACAAATTCAAGCTTTAGAAAAATAGATTTCATTATTTTTTGTTGTGTAAATATTATTTACTTATAAATATTATTTATGTATCTTTTATAATGTAGGAACTATATTTTGTATTACATTATAAACAAGTTATGTTTATGTATATAATTTTTGAATTATTTGTTTAGGAATGTCTCTAATGTACAATGTTTCTAATCATATCTGGAATTTTGAATAAAATTCATGGAAAAACCTGGAATTCTCAGGGAATGCTTAAGATTTGAATACCTACTCTGTATAGGGTGAATGTGAAAATAAAATGCAAATATTTCGAATTATAAAATATCTACACACACAATATTTCACCAAATAACACAATAAAGTTTTCACAAGAAGATTTCGCGCTTTAATTCGTTTTTATATATTTATATTAAACATATTATATACACATCTTTACGTCAATTTGTGTACAACGGCTTTAATTGTATATTTAGCGGGCTAAGGCCCGTTTCTACCAATTGTAGATTAATTTTAATCTCGATTCAACTTACTCTTCATCTTTTTCTAGTCCCAAGGATTAGAAAAAGAAGAGTAAATTAAATCAAGATTAAAAATAATTCATTGATAGAAACAGGCATGATGCGTCCATCTGAATTCGGTATAAGGTTTAAGTTAAACTGAGATTAAAGTCTATCTATATTGATAGAAATGAACAGAGGAAGACAATTTTAATGAAGACGTTATCAATATATATAAGAAGTTGCGATTTCATCATTGTAGTACACGTTCAACTATAATTCAATAAATTCAATTTCGATCGCCTCTGGCTTTAACCTGCATGCTATATACATATATATGCTCATTAGGGAAAAGAAAAAAATGATCTTCGTGGAGAAGATTACGAGTTATAAATCGACAGTCATCGAATTAATCTTCATCCGTATTTAATTATCTCACTTTACAATATCTCTTTTATTAACAATACAGACTCGTTTAATTATACGTTCACATAAATTTTTTTTTTTTGTTTACTATATATTAAGACATTATTTTTGCTTCCGATTTACAAATGTGAATATGGTAATATACATTCATATATTTAAATATTGATCTCTATTTTTATTTATGTTTCTTTTATGTAATATGTCATTGAGATCTGAAATAATACTTTTATTATACTTATTGTATATGTAATATAATATGTCATTGAGATCTGATATAGTACTTATCCTTATTTTTATTGATTTTAGCTAATCATTTCAATAACAGTGTTAGATAAATTTAGCCTTTTTTTTTGGAAATCACGAATGGGACGTGTTTTTTGTAGAATAGTTTTTTTGATCGTTGAAAACAATTCGTAAATAACATAGTTCTATCATGTCAAATTTTGAGAAAATTGATATTAAAGGTGTCAAAAATGCAATTTTGCGACTTACATGTACGATTTATGAATATCGATTATTTCTTTTTGAGATTCGTACTACTTTATTAGTCATCAATTTTCACAATTTTTACTTTTAAGTTAGACTCGAATAAACATTTTCAAATTAAACAATAATATGGTAAGAAAAGACTTATAATCGAGCAAATTATTTCATAAGCCAAGTTTCACAAAATTAAGCGAGCAGTTTATAAAATAAAAATGAGTAACCACAAAAGAAGTCGCTCGTTCACAAAAGTTTACTAAGAAATTTATGTGCGTGTAATTAAATATCAAATTATGTTGTAATTATCGAGAACTGTAAGGTAACAAAATCGATCTGATCTTGATAGAACGCTCCCTCCGTTGTGTAAACCTTTAATTAGCTTGCAATCGGGAGTAAAAATGCGTGACGTTTATCGTATGAGACGTGTTATTAATTTAAACGAAAGGTCTTTTGGTCTAATGTCCCTGACCAAGTATTTCAGTGAAACACAAACGAGTTTTAAATGAAAAAAAAAAAAAATATTTTTCACTTTGATCATATATTAATTATCCTGTTCGGGACATATACATACAGAATAGGTATGTATATATATATATATTGATATTTGCGACATTTATGTCTTATCTTAAAAATCAAAATTTTAATACGCACTAAAGCAAAAAATGTATTCTGTTGCGAAAAGACGTTGAGATCTGACTTTCACCTCTGTAAAGCTAGTACACCATTAAGAAAAAGTTCGCTCATATATAATTAATCGCTAATTTATTGCTAGTTTATTGCTTTAATCCTGAATTTATTGTTCTTTTCTATTCGCGAGAGAGTAATGTTAAAAGTAGATGCTGATTTCACGTTACATTAGCATCTGCACTTTCGAAAACCATATAAGACTACTGTAAACAAAAATATATATTGTATATTATAAATATTGAATTACCAGAAAATCATTAGTTTCCAAGATATTTTGTATGCACTTATTTTAGCATATTTTAACATAAAATATTTTTTAAACTATTTTTTGGAAATAAAACTATTTTTAATAATGAAATATTGAACAAGATCAATGATCGAGCCAAAGGTAGTTGACAAAATTAAATTAATATTCAATCGGACATACAAATTAAATATAAAAAGGAAAACGTATGCAGAGTGTCTGGAAATAATCGCCAAATATTTCATGGGCAGGTAGACAGCACTAAACTGAAAAAAGTCCTCTACCATTTTGCAATTTTCGCAATAGTTAACAAGATATTAATTACTAAAAATTGCCAAATATTAGTCTTGAATAATTTTTTACTCAAATACTATCAATTTGACAGAAAAACTGCAAGAGACAAAAATCATTTATTTTCTTCTCATAAAGTTCTGAGAATTTTTTCAGAATTTTTTAATATATTTTTTTATAAAATATAGAAACGTTTCAGGACCACCGATCCTTCTTCAATTATACATTACATGATAAAATATTAATTGAATTCGGTGAGACATTTTCAGATGTATTATTATAATATGTGCAGATATATATGTGCAGATGATATTCGCAATAGAATAACTTTGCGTATTAATCGATAAAACGCTGATGTCATCTCAAAGGAGATGTGATAAGAAATTGCAATGATTATCAAAAAAATCGATTCTAATATCTCAATCATGTCAAGGCTATGTCAAAGCAAATAAGTCATCATTGTTCAGTGAGAATCAATAATAAAAATTTTGCGTGAATATTAATATGAAAGCAGGGACGTTACATAAAAATATGTCAACAATCGATGCTCGGATTCGAATGTCAATTGACGATTGTGTTGACATGTTTTTATGTAACGTCCCTGCTTTCATATTAATACTCACGCAAAATTCTTAGAAATTCTTGATTATTGATTCTCACTGAACAACGATGACTTATTTGCCTTGACATAGCGTGATGCTGAGATATTAGAATCGGTTTTTTTGACAATCATTGCAATTTCTTATCACATCTCCTTTGAGATGATATCAACAAGATTTTATCGATTAATACGTAAGATTATTCCATTGTGAATATCATCTGCACATATCTATTATAATAACACATTTGAAAATGTCTCACCGAATTTAATTAATATTTAATCATCTAATGTATAACTGAAGAAGGACTGGTGGTCCCGAAACGTCTCTATATTTATATATGTATTTTCCTTTTTATATTTAATTTGTATGTTCGATTGAATATTATTATAATTTAATTTTGTCAATTAACTTTGGCTCGATCGTTGACCTTATTTGTTTTTACATTAACATAAGCGTCTTTATATTTTTATTTTTAATAAAACTATTTTTTTATAAATTAGTTTTTGTAACTGTATCTTAATACTTTTATATATACAGAATAATAAGATGAATCAATTCGCGTAAAGAAAATACATAGTTTTTCAAACTTGATATGTAGTTGCATATTGCAAATTACATAATTTTTTTAAAGCAAATTTTCTATAATATAGAAAAATAGTGTGTGTGTGTGTGTGTGTGTGTGTGTGTATGTGTGTGTGTGTGTGTGTGTGTGTGTGTGTGTGTGTGTGTGTGTGTGTGNGAGAGAGAGAGTGTGAGTGTGTGTGTATATACATATATATATAAAATATAGTCTTGCGACTTTCTGGAAAATTCAGCTTGATTCGAGCCATTCTAACGATTGATTTAATTCGTCAATTCCATGTTATATCTTCTCAAAGGTCACTTGATATATAGATACGTCACGCGAATTACAACAGGAGAACAAATTTTGGTCAATTTTATTTTAACAATTGATACAAGATATTTCTTATAGAGCTTTTTACATTAAAAAGAATGTTTTTTTTTTTCTAAAATTCCATTTAATTACCCCTTTAATTTTTGGAAACTCCGTTTTGAATTTGTTATGTTATATATTTATGTATAAGTATACTCTCTAAATCTATAGCAATGAAATTTTACTGTATTAAATTGAAATTTCAATACAAGCATTAGTGGCAATTGCGCCAATGTTATTGCTAGTGAATTTTATTGCAAGATGGAAATGGAAAATCCATTCGATAATTAGAATGAAAAATTTATTTCAAAAAGAAGTGAATTTAGGGATTAAAATAATGACAGAACAATGTCATTCCAAATCTAGATAATAAAGCCTACGGAGACCGGAGACAGATTTTGAACAGAGCATGCTATCAATCTATTAATCTATTAACCTTATTTTTAATTATTTTATTTTTAATTATTTTATTCTGTCTCTTATATTTATGTCATATGTGTCTCAAGATGCGTCTCGCCCGTAACGACCATGACCAACATGCGACAAACGGTGCGCTATGTCACTAATTCACTCCTTGCAGGAACATTCAATGCATCTTGCAATGCATTATCAACTAAAGGCCGCAGCACTTTTGCATGACGCATAACGCATAGTGCATAAACGAATCAACTAATCAGAATTTTTCTTTTCTTCTTATTCCATGGAAAAGAAGAATTTCGATTAGTTGATTTCCTTATACACTATGCATTATGCGTTATGCAAAAGTTTGTGTTGTGGCCATAATGTTTAAACCACTTCGATTAATCGAATGAAATAATCCACTCCTTTATGTAAGAGTAGACAGACTAACTTCAAAGCAGTGAAAATCCATACTTAAAGCAATGACTTTGCTACTCACTTTTGTTAGCAGTAAAATTTTCATTGCTACAGATTTAGAATGTATGTAATATATATATATACACACACACACATACATATGCATATATATAAAACACAAATTTATAACATATGTATATCTGTGAGAAATTTAAATATTTTTTTACAATATAAATGTAATGATATGGAGCTCTCGTTTTGTTTATGTAAATGATAGTAATTTTAAGTAATATATTAAAATAATAAATTTTATTTTGACAATATTTAATATCAAAATAATACATTTATGTATAAAAAGTGTTGTTTTTATGTATAAAAAGTTATGTATATAAAGTTTTATTTCTCAATATCTGAATGATTATTCTTATGTATTTTACTTCATAAAATAAAGGAATAAAAGAAATTTCTTGTTTAAAAAGAAAACGTACAATAAAAAGGATTGACAAATTCCAAAGAATAAATCAAAGAATTATAATATCTACAAGAGCTGAATTCTAAAAAGGAAAAAGTTTAATTTATTGAATTTTTTCAAAAATAAGATCTTTGATTTTTTTTAATCTATGAATAATGAACTTTTTTTTAATTCTTTTTCGATAGCCAAAAATTATTATTTAGGTATTCATAAGCAAAAATCTTGTAACGCAGTGTATTGCAACGCTAATACAACTTCGTTTTTTTCCGATTTTGTTTTTGAATCGTGGTCGCTTTTATGATGTATCCGCTATGACAGTGTTCAATCCGCAACGGTTACATAAATTCAAGTCGCATTGTGAACTCACGCACGTCACTTCAGTAAGTCGCCGGCAATTATCCGCACGTAACGCGACGTCGAACATGAGGAGATCGAGGATCTCCGGAAAATATAGCATCCATTGCATTTTTTGTCATTCTTCTCATGACGATTTTTTTTTTGTCAAAACCTCCACTGCTCGTTTCCTTCGCCTGTTCTTTCTCAAAAAAAATCTTTACCCTTTTCTTCATGATGTGATTTAAGCGGGAGAGAAAAAAATGCAGTTTTATATCTTATCATATATATAAATAGTGTATAATATTATACCGTAAGATAATATTACATTATGTTAATATTACGCAATGAAATAACAAATATTTTGTTAGCTTGTCTGCCAGGAGACAGATACATTTCGCGACTCACTCTCGTCGGAGATATCTCAAGGCTAATGATTTGATTTTGTTCCAGTGCTCGTTTCCTTTCTTTTAAAATCTGCATAAAGTCCGAATATGAATGCTGTGTTCCAAATTTATTGATAGCATTGAAAATGCGACAGTTTACATTACGTGCATTATAGATTTTCAGTACAGGCAGTCAATTTTGGAACATAATCCCTGGTAATCTCTTTACGTTAGACCATATCACTCGCAAATCGTTTGGCAAGGTGCGCTGTTATGTGTCACGTCATTTTTATTAATGTTATGTTATTAACATAAAGTTCTTCTACATATTTTTTTCATTAACATCCTAATGAAACTTGTTTGCTTTCACCTATCTTTTTTTTTCTTTTTTCTTCTCTCTCTCTCTCTTCTTTTTTTTTTTTTTTTTTTTTTATCAAAGCCTTAAACGATCTAGCTGGATCTTAAATCTTGTATGATTCTTGTGTGAATTTATATACTACGTATGTAGTCTCCAGAAACGCGTGCCGAAATGATTTTTCGGTCTTGAAAACGCTAACTCTACTAAACTACTGCAGTAATATCACCAGTTAAATTGACTAACAATTTGACAAATTTTTGATGGTAGTCTAAAGGCTTAGGACGCTCGCACAAAATGCAAAAGGCATTCGACTCCCGACCAGGTTTTAATATGTTATTCAACATTATCAAGATTGTTTCGAAAATGCGAATAAGCATAAAAAAATAATGTTGAATATTAAAATATATAAATAATTAATTTTTATTGCGCAAAATATTATTTCGGGAGTCGAACCCGGATTTTTTCCGAGTCAAGAAAAGAATCATATAAGCATTTAAGATCCAGGATTTACCCCATTTAAGGCTTGATTTCTATAGTTTGTATTATCACACATATAGGGTCCTATAATATATTATATATTATTTTTTTAATCTTTTTTTTATCTATCCTTGAGACTCGTCTTGAATATTCAATCTTACAGATATCTTATGATTCGTCTCTAATCGGATTTTTAAGTCATCGATACTCATATATCTCAGTTTCTTCATCACGTATATTTTTGATACTCGAAAATGTCACGTTGGTTAAAATTTTTCGAAATCTCCACCTCTTTTGTCGTAGTGAAGATCTAAGAGATCCCTCTAGATCGAGTCAGTCTGTTCTCGTAAGCTGTTAATAACGCATCTCCAACTTAATCTAGAAGTTTGCCTGTATCATCGTTGAATAAAGTTCGATCAGAAGACAGTTGTCGAATATTATAGTATCTTGACATATTATGGTGCGTCTCGCTCATAACAGTGCTTGTACGTTCTTTCGTGATTTCGACTCTTATCTCTTTTCTTTTATTATACCGCTTTATAATAATTGCATATATATCAGGTACGGTATGCCGCGATGCATATATTACTAATTAAAATTATTATCGTCCTTATACACTCACACAGTTCGGAGGAGCACATTTGTGTCAACTATAATCGTTTGTTTGATTTCCTCTCAATTTGGAGCGAGTTTTATAGTTAATTTTGCGTCCGAATGCGAATTTTATTTATTTTCTTATGTTTCTATCCACGTTACAATTATTAATTTATTTGTCACATTAATTTATTTGTCACATTGAAAATGATCCAACAAGGATCGAAACGTTTGTTGTTTTTGTTCACCTTCTGATTGTCAAATTATAATTTACGTTTTTAATTGTATGACTTAGTTTTATTTTATTTTTAATTATTTATACAATTTGTCATTTTATGTTTTAGGCTCGTAGCCCTTCTTCCTTTTTACTTATTAAAATTATTATTCATAACGAATTCAATTTCCGTTCTTCAGGGTGTTTGAAAATATGTTAGAATGCATGAAATAAGTAAATTCTATAAATGTCAAGCAAAATAATGTACTTGCCAATGTTAATATTATTGCTGTGTCGTAATATTATTGCTATGTGAAATGAAGCTTGACGTGTGATCTTTTATCTATATTATACATATAATTTCATGTAGCAATAGGGTAAGTCAGAAAAAATAGAAGGAGGAGGTAATTTTCCCGCAACTACTTTGTTACATGCTCTTATGTTATATTAGTATTGTTATGATTTTAGTTTCTTACTGTTAATATTAATGAAATTATTGTGAATTGAATCGATTTGTCACTGTGTTGAGTAGCGATCATAAATTATAATCTACATAAAATGATTACTGTAGGACGTGTAAAAGACTTACAAGGGAACCTCGCGAGGTGTCAAATTCTGATTTTAATGAAACTTTGTGAACTTTGTGTTATTGTCATCATATCATTTTAACTTATTTATATGCATTATTTGTAAATTTTTTGTGAACCGTACATATCTCCCCTTCCCCTATGAGTAGCCATATATCCATCTCTATAGGATATACAAAAATATAAGGGTTTAAAAAAATTCATTTTTTAAATACGAAATATAAATATTAGGTGTACAAAAAAGTTCTGAGCTTTTTTTTGTAAAATTCAATCTTTATTTAAAAACAAACGAAAAAATATTAATCAGCGAAATATTCTCCGTTTGCGTCAACGACCTTTTGCCATCTTTCGGGGAGCTTGCGAATTCCTTGACGATAGAAACTCACCGGCTTCGAAGCGATAAAGTCATCAATGCATTTTCGTATCTCTTCTATTCTCACGAAATGTGTATCAGCCAAATGATGCTGCAGCGACCGGAATAGGTAGTAATCGGAAGGCGCCATGTCTGGGCTATACGCCGCGTGCGGGAGAAGTTCCCAGCCTAACGCAAAGATATGCTCCTGAGTCATTTTCGCAGCATGAGGTCGAGCATTGTCATGAAGCAAGATCACTTTACGATGTCCTTGGCCAGTAAATGGCCTCTTTTCTTCTAATGCATCGCTCAAATTGGTCAATTGTTGTTGGTAGCGGTCTGCCGTGACTGTTTCACCCGGTTGTAACAACTCGTAGTACAACACACCCTTCCAATCCCACCAGATACAGAGCAAAACCTTCTTGGCGTGGATATTGGGCTTTGGCGTCGATGTCGAAGGTTTACCAGGATCAACCCATGATTTTCTACGTTTAGGGTTATCATAAAGAATCCACTTTTCATCGCCTGTAACCTTTTTCCGGAACTTGAGAGTAAACTGAGTGCAGTGTCACGTCGTCGATTTTTGTTGTCTTGGGACAAATCATGCGGAACCCATCTGCCTTCCTTCTGAACCTTTCCCATCGTATGTAATCGTACGGAAATGGCTTGCTGCGTAACGCCAAGCTGTTCTGCAAGCTCATTTTCAGTTTGCGCAGAGTTTATATCCAGCAGTGCTTGCAATTCGTCCGTTTCAATCTTTTCAGGGCGTCCAGCACGCGATTCATCTTTAAGACTGAAATCTCCTTGGCGAAACTTTTAAAACCACCTTTTGCATGTTGCATGACTTACAGCGTTCTCTCCATATGCAGCACAAATCATTTCAGTGGCTTTAGCAGCATTTTTCTTCAGATGAAACGCGAAGTGGATGGAAAATCGAATATGCTCTTTTGTTATTGCCATCGTGAACACTACTGATTTTTGAGATTATGTGCATCAAACGCCAAACCGTATCGCATTTCAGGAGGTTAAATGTTACTGTTTTAAAACCCTAAAAGGGCGGGAGGATATACAAAATTTAAATTGTTATTTCGGTTGTATCAAATCTAAAGCTCAGAACTTTTTTGTACACCTAATATTTCGGATTTCCAATATTTTTTTCATAATAGTAGACAGCACAAATTTTTACTGATATAGTTCGTTTACTTTAAACATAATAAATAATACTTAATAAATTAAGTTTTTGTTAGATGCGGCGTATATACCGGAATTATCCTAATATTGCGACACAGCGTAACGTTAGCAAGTACATTATTTTGCTTCACATTTATATAATTTATTTATTCTATGCATTCTAACATATTTTTTAACATCAGAAGAACGGAAATTGAATCCGTTATGAATAATAATTTTAATTAGTAATATGTGCATCGCGTCATACCTGTTGGATATATATGATGCATATGGGTGAGGGGAAGGGCGAGGTGGAGGAAATTGGTCGGTTTTCAATAACCTGGAGAATGGTTTTCTATATTTTATTTATGTTGTAGCCATTATCTCTATTTAGATTGTTAGGGATTTTTTGTATCTCTACTGCTTCTCTATACTTTCTTGGAAAGTATGATGTAATGTTGGCCTATTGTGGTCGTTTTGTCAAAGTATTTGATGTCCTGTTTCGATGTTGTGTTCTGATAACACTGACTGCGTGTTTTAGCTTGGCATCACATTGCTGTTCTTTTATTCGTAGGTTGATCATTTTCTCGGTTTCTTCAATGTATACTTGCCCGCAGGAACAAGATATTTCGTATACTTCTACCACTCATGGAAGTTTAGACACTCGCATTTTATTGAATGATCATTTAAAAAATTTAGACTTTATAAAACAGCAATGTATGATTTTTGAAATATATTTTGAATCGCTTGTATGCAATACATACTAACAATTGCAAAAGCTTTATAAATTAGTTTTAATTTTGTATGTCAAAAAGTATTGTCTTTACTTCGTACATTGTTATAATTAATAAATTTCAAAAATTCGATCAGAGAACACAAATATGGGCTCACGCTATGTATGTTGCCAGCCTATCCCCGTAAGTGGGGGATAGATTAGCAAAAGCTTTATAAAATATTTTTAATTCAATTTTGGCACATAAAATAAAAATAATTTATAAAACTTGTTGCAATTGTATGTGTAGAAGTGTATCTAAAATATATTTAAAAAATAATACAATTGCTGTTTTATGTCTTAATTTTTTACGATCATTCGATGAAATTTATGCGGATGTCCGGACTTCCATGAGCGGTAATGTAGAAAAATGCAGAAAAATATCATTTTAGTGCTAAGAGAGAATGCAATTTTTATTCTTCTTCTTTTGAGTAACGATTATATCATTACAAAGAATATTTTCTTGATAATATAATTTAAAAATACTTATTATTTAAACAAGTTATGTAAAAATTTACGTAACATTTTTTTGTATACATGTGCACGTTACAGAACGAACTAAACTGAGTTTTCTCCAACAATTCTTGACCATTTCCCAATTTTCGAGATATTATTTCTAAAGCGAATATCCGCTAGCTTGGCGCACGGGAAGTGGAGCAAGCACCTCGCTCACCGTCGCGAGCCTCTAAACTCGAACCACCGTCGCGAGCCTTTAAACTCGAACCGTGAATGGTGCGGCGCGCCTGCTAGGTCATCCCCGCTCCTCACGGCCCGCGCGCCGTGCGCTCGCTGGGCCGTATCTTCGGCAAGCAGTAGGTCGGGACGGACGCGCGTATTCGACTATCTTTAAACGTTAATATCTCGTTAATTATTGCGAGCATTGCAAAATGGTAAAGGACTTTTCTACTCAGTTTAGTCCGCTCTATTTACTCGGGACAAGTGGGGCCGTATATTCATGACACTCTGTATAGATAATGATAAATCTTTCGCATAGGGGTAGAATGAATTCAATTGAGAAGGAAAGTCCTCTATTATTTTGCAATTTTCGCAATAGTTAACAAGATATTAATTGCTAAACATTGCCGAAAATTGATCTTAAATAATTTTTTACTCAAATGCTATTAACTTTACACAAAAAACTGCAAGAGACAAAAAATGTTTATTTTCTTTTCAAAGAATTCTATGAATTTTTTCAGAATTTTTTATTAACTTTTTAGTATTGCATTTTCTTATTTTTACCAACATGAGAAAATATGGTATTAAAAAATTCTGAAAAAATTCTCAGAACTTTATGAGAAGAAAATAAACAATTTTTGTCTCTTACAGTTTTCCTGTAAAGTTGATAATATTTAAGAAAAAAATTGTTGAAGCTCGATATTCGGCAATTTTTAGTAATTAATATCTTGTTAACTATTGCGAAAATTACAAAATGGTAGAGGACTTTCCGACTTAGTTATTTAGTCCGCTCTACCTGCCCACGAGCGTTGTCGGGTGAATTATGGGACACTGTATATACATTCTTTATTTCTTATGTTCAAAATTGCATTTCCAACATTTCCAATTTTTCTCACGATACCTTGCGATCACAATGCAATAAGAAGAAGAAATTTTGCTTAAGAATATTCTGAGTAAATGTTTGTGTCGAAAATACGAATGGTATGCGAAGTTAAAAAAAACATAATATATCTATATCAAGAATTCTTCAATTCTTATTTTAAAAATTACACAAATTAAGTTAAACTCACAAGAACATAAATTCAAAAATTGATATAATGCTATTCGAGCTGGATATTATATGTATAACAAACTTGTATAACAAACTTTATTTAATAAACTTCATCACAAGAAAAACGTTTTGATCTTTTTAACATAGTCATTATCAGTGTACGCTTTCAAGTATGTCTATCGATCAGGCGAATAAATAAAAAATAAAAATTAATATCATGTAAATATTAATTAGCCTAAAAAAGAAATATTCTTCTTTGTACGTTACGCTATTTCCATGTTCATGAAATCGTCAATCAAAAAGACAGCTAACATTTAGAATCCATGAATATATAACAGACATTAATAAAAAGGAACGATTGTTTTTCTGTATATCTGATCACAGATTAACAAAAAATATGAATTTAAATGAGAAAACATAAAAATATTAAATAATAAGTCATCTTATCAGAAAACAATGGTAGCTGAAGTGATGTAAACAAACAAAAAGCGGAATAAATAAATAAAGTGACATCTACAATTTGTCTGTTTCTCCGTCCTGAGTCTTCTATCTCCTACTTAAAGTATTTATATTTACCTCTGCTCGAGACATTCCAATATACGTGGGTGTAAGTCTTCGATAAGTCTGTGCAAAATCTAAAATATGGCATCACCAGTACATATCGAGATTATTTTTAGTATTTGGCAACTCTTAGAGGATTACACACCAAATTTCAGTGAAATAAGTGCTACTACTCTGCTTGACGTTCATTTGAATCAGATATTGTGATTTGCGAAAAACGAATCGGAAAGAATTTCGTGTAATGTAATCACAAAATTGTTCGATTTACGCTACAAAGTTCTTTCGCATCCCCCCTATTTTCCAAATTTGGACTTTGTATCTATCTCAAATCCTCCAAGAGTTGTCAGATATTAAAAATAATCTCGATACTGGTGATGCCATATTTTAGACTTTACTCGGACTTATCAAATCGCCTATATATTTTAATAATTTATGCTTTAACAATTTATCTCATTGTTATGATGACCTAAGATAAATGTCCTGCAAATATCTCACGTTTTAAATCTTGAAACTGACTAACTTAAAGATTGAGGTTATAATTATAGTTCAAATTATTGTATATTAATATATATATTTCTTTTCATATGTGTTACCTATTACTCGGTATTTACTTTCCCATTATAGTATACCTATGAGGATATAATTTGTCTATGTTCTCATAAAAGAGATAATGGTTAAGGAGCCATATATCCTTGAGTTGGACGGTTTGACGATCTCATGAGACTATGGCAATATATTTATACATAGAAATAGTGTAAAACAAAAAAAATATTTGTTCTTTTGGCTAATTAACACTTGTGTAATTTTATCAATTTTTATTTTTAATTTATTTGCCCGACCGATAGACATATTTGAAAGTATACACTGATGATGACCATGTTAAAAAGGTCGAAATGTTCGTTGCGATAAAGTTTATTAAATAAAGTTTGTGATTCAAATTTTGCACATAATATTCAGCGTGATGCAAATAGCCCTTATAATTATCAATTTTTTAAATTTAATCTTACTTCAAATTTTTACAATTTAATTCCTTAAATTAATTTTACAATTAAAAAAGTTCTCATTATTTGTTACATAAATGCATTTAAATATTGTTTCTCATGACACTATTACAACACGAGACTATACACAAGAATATTTTGATTAAATTAATGTCAAAAATTAAAAAAAAATATATCTTTTTAAAATTTTTTTGAGTAAATTTAATTTATTGATTAAATGATATACGCGTAATTCGGAATCTCAGAAAAAGATCTCGCTTATTTTGTATACAGAGACAACGAGTTTGCCAGCAAAGGACGCGATATGAATTCGATCGATACTGAATCTAATCGCAAGCCGCTTGAAGAATCACCGTACAACATATACATATTTAAAAAGGAGCCATTGCGCCATAAGCAGGTGCTGTATCCTTATCTATAAGGGCTCTCACCACCACGTCGTTTCTCACAAGAACCAAACAAATTAAAAGCAATCATCAAAGCAAGATCAAGAAAGTCATTGGTGGAATAAAACAGGTAACGTTAAGAATGTATTGCATATTGTATATTTTCAAAATAATGAAAAAGTAACGAAAAAAATTACAGATTATTCTAAATCGTATTTAAAAATAATATAAAAAAAATATTTTACTAGTGATTTAAGACTTGAATAAAAAATTATTTTAATATCAGTATTTTTTGTTTGTTTTTATATCACTAATGGAAATGTCTGGAAATAATTTTTTAGTTTTTGCTTTTTAAATATATTTTATTCGATACGATTAATTGCAATCTATCACAGGACATTGCTGATGATGGCTCGAATGGACGAAACGTCCGATTTTTCTCATTTATATGTAACGTTTAGAATAATACATTTGTTAATTATTACGCATGAACAATTGCGTTGGTTATTGCTTATCGTCATTACACTTTTTATCTTTTTTTTATCTCGAGAACTCAATTTATTTTATTTTTATAATTTTGGAAATTATTTTTTATTGTTATAATACTAAAATTTCAAAAAAAAATAACAAAAAAATTTATTTTTTGGGGATGCTGAAGCGACGGTCGAACTTAATCGATGTTGATAATTGATAATTGACAGACTTTTTAATTCCAAACTCAGTTTCTTATATTATCGTTCTGTCTCACTCAACGCATACATCTGTCCTTATCCAATTATTGCTCTATTACTATTCTAAATCTTTGCTAAGCATACATATTTACATAAATTACATTCAAACTAATATATTTTTTTCTAGGCTTTTAATCTTAGTTCTACAAATTGAACATAGTTTGTTCAAATAATCTGAGGTCCGTTGAATACTTCTACTACTCATATAAATATAAAATACATATATATTACATTATTTGAAAAGTTTTGATCCTCAACATGAACATAGCATTACTGATTAAAACCTGATATTCTATGATTTGATATTGTATTCTATGAATACTATTACAATTATACAATCGGTTATAGAAAATTGTGACACTTGTTTTTTTCGATAAATTTTGGAATACAGTTTGCTCCGAGCGATTGGTTCTTATGGATCTAACCATTTACTCAACCGCTCTATGAACAAAACTGATTGTGATTTCAAAACCCAAAATCGAAAAAAAAGTGTTTGCAAAACATGTACAACCTTTTTGTGACAGGTTGTACATGTTTTGCAAAGTACCTGCGAAAATTGTAACCATTTTGGACGTTTGAAAGTCGTTTGTGCCAGTCGATGTCAGTCATTTTTCTGTTTCTTCCGAAATTCATTAACTTTTATCTCGGGCAACATAAAACAAAAAACCGAATAAGAAGCAAAAAAACAAGATAAAAAATAGCAAAAAACAAGAAACAGAAAATAAAAAGCACATTATAGAAGGCTTAATCTTGAGCTTAGGAAAAAGTCGTTGGGGATCAGATCTGGTGAATACGGTGGATAGTTAATTAATTCGAATCGCAATTCGTAAATTTTTGTTATAGCAATCGTCGATATTCCATTTTATCTGATTTTTTCCATTTTTATAAAAAACACTAATATCGACTTTAATTTAACCTCAGGTGATTATGGATGCGATTGAGTTGCCGCTATGATACTTCGAAATATTTTTTGATTGGTCAATTAGTAAAATTTTTTCTTCCGATTGGTTAATCAAATGCTTCGAAGCATTCGTAGTGGCAACTTTTGACTACACAAAAATAAATTTTGAACCAAAAGTAAATGTTTCAATTTTTCTTTTATTTTCTTATGAAATCGATATGCCCGGATTTTTTATTTGTGCGTATTTTAATTTTGTAAAAAAATTTTGCTAATTTGTAAAATCAATTCAAAGATTTTGATTGCACTGTAATTTGTGATAATTGACGTCGCTCCAACATCCCTTTAGTATAATTAGTTTAACGAATACAGCAAATGTTGTTAAATAAATATATAATATTATTCACATGACTGTTTTATATAGTTTTAGTATCTATTTTTATATAAGGAAAATATAAATATTAATACATTTCGAACTTTTTGCAGGAAATATACGGGTCATATATTTTCAATATTTTTATACACAGAACAATAACATGAATTAAAATAAGATATAAAAATCAAAATAAAATTAAAAATGTAAAAATTTATGATTTTAGTT
>JAANIC010002605.1:814101-862758 GCA_017607545.1 Acromyrmex charruanus
TACATGTTTTATAATTAAAAAAAAAATGAAAAGTATTTTTATAATTTAATTTCAATGTCAAATTTAACATTTATGATTTCATGTAAAAAATATAGAAACGGAACTAGAAACGTGGAAGACAACGTTACTCTCACGATAACAGAGAAGTGTAAAATACTTTCTATTTGAAAGTAATTTAAAGAAATTGAAAGAAATAATTCAGGTAAGATATACCATAATAATAATTAAATAAATTACTTAATAATTATATTTTAAATATAAATTTTTTATCTTTTTCTAATCTCTGATATTTTTTAAAGGCCCGTGTTCGGCAAAACAGTGATATGGCCACGATGGCTGGCAGTGAATACACATCCATAAAGGATTTTTACAGAGATAGGTCGATTTTCATAACTGGAGCAACAGGTTTTATGGGCAAGATTCTCGTTGAGAAGCTACTGAGATCGTGTCCGGATATCAAAAACATCTATCTTTTAATGAGACCTAAAAAGGGCCAAAATGTGCAAGAGAGGTTACAAGAACTTTTAAACGGACCGGTAAATATTATTTTTCTTTTTCATCACTTATTTTGATCATTTTCGAAAAAATTAAAATCATATTATTTTCAGGTTTTTGAAAAATTACGGCGGGATTCTCCTGGCGAACTTTCCAAAATCATACCCGTAGCTGGCGATATTACGGAGCCAGAATTGGGCATTTCAGCAGATGATCAAAATATGTTAATAAGATCCGTATCGATCGTTTTTCATTCAGCGGCTACTGTCAAATTTGATGAGGCTTTGAAGCTGTCGGTTACCATAAATATGTTGGGCACCAAAAGATTGGTTCAATTGTGCAATCGCATGCATAATGTGGAGGTAAGAGATTATTTTTCTTCTAATTCGTTCAATTCAACCGAAACGCCACATTGAGCCGAGATTAGTTTGCAGTTGTAAATCGAATTTGCGTAATAAAAGATTAATCTGTAGCGATTTCTTTTTTACAAATGTGCTCTTTACGAAAGATTACAGTGTCTTTTGTCTATGGATGGTTTACATCTCTACTTCATCTCGAAAGATACACATTCGAGATGTATACTCTCGAAAATCTTTCGAATGCTTCGTTTTATTTGCTCGTGTGTGATGTACCACATCGATTTTTAATTAATCGACAACTAATCTGTCTAAGTTTCTGCTTAATAGAATGAAATACATTCGATTTGTGTCAACAAATTTTAAAAGGTAAATAGAGCCGGTTTATGTACGAGTGTATTTGTACTCTGCACTCTAATTGTATCGCGCGATTCTATCCTAAATCATACACCGATCGTTCATCATTTAACAATCTCACATGAATTTAACAATTCATTTGTTTTCATGATAACAGTAGATTAATCAATGAATTAGTGTGAATGAAATATGATGAAAGTGTCAAAGTAATTCTATGAAAGTTTTAAAAGATGTTTTAAATTAAAGACATAAATATTTTATTATTTTATGCATACGCATTTTATATTCAAATGAAGCGTTTGAAATGTCGCAAGTGATTGTCTTTGATGACTTCCATGATTTCTTTTAGTTTTATGTAACAGTCAGCGAGCAGTGAGTTTGTACAACTTAATTTTTTTTGCACTGTATAATTGATCATCAGACAATGATATTTGTTCTTTTTTAAAGTATTTTTCTTTTCTTTTTCTTAAGTGTTCAAACTTTGTTTCGAACTTTTCCAACACATTTTTACGCATTATCATCATTAGGAGCGCACGTTCGATCGACACAAGGCAAAAGATGGGTTCATAGTCTATACCTTTCGCAATGTGTATGCATAAGAATGTACGATAAATATAATTGTTTGATCGTAGGCATTCATTCATGTATCAACGGCATACTGCAATTGTGATCGGAACGATGTTGCCGAAGAGATTTATCCGGTGGGACGGGAACCCGATCAGGTGATCGCTTTGACAGAGTGGATGGATGACAAAATGTTTGAAGAACTTACACCGAATCTGATCGCCAGCCGACCAAATACATACACATTTACTAAAGCATTGGCCGAGCGAATGCTCCAGCGGGAAAAAGGTTCTTTACCGGTGGCGATTGTCAGGCCATCGATCGTACTGTCGTCGTATAGAGAACCAGTTGCCGGTTGGGTGGACAATTGCAACGGCCCCACAGGGATTATCGCCGCCGCTGGGAAAGGTTTCTTCAGGTAATCACGACGACTAGCCATCATTAACGATTATAATATCAGTATATTATAATAGAATGAGGATAATTCTTCTTCTTAGTATATTTCCCGGGTTTGATTTTTCGACTCTATTTGTGAGGGGTCACAGTACCATGCGTATCAATTTAGCTTTAGAGCCTCTTCGGGGAGCAGAGGCTCGCTTATGTTTTTGCATTTGGCAGTAGTTTGCATTCTTACTCCTTAGAGTTCGTCAATACTCGTGAGGACCTACAGTTTAACGCCGAATCCGAACGGCGAATATGAAAAATCGCATATATGGGGCGCAAGTGGGATCAAACCCATAGATCACGAGTCAATCGCACTGATTTAAGCGGCGACCCACTCAGCGCCCCAATGAGAATAGTTTATTATTGAAGTATAGATATTGTTATTTTAGTAGCATGATGGCTCATAATCTTTGTGAATTATTATTTTTGAATAAATTTATCTTAGAAATCGCATTTCTTGTAGAACTATGCTGTGTCACGAAGATAAGGTGGCGGATCTGGTGCCCGTCGACATTGTGATCAACCTAATGATTTGCGCGGCATGGAGGACCGCTACGCAGCGTACCGACACCATTCCGATTTATAACTGTTGCACCGGTCAGCAAAATCCTATAACCTGGAAGCAGTTCGTCGACCTGTCATTCAAATATTGTCGGCTACACCCAGTGAACGATGCGCTCTGGTATCCGGATGGTCGATGTCATAGCTCCATGATAATAAACAAATTGTGCGTGATATTTCAGCATACGCTACCTGCGTATATCTTAGATAGTCTCGCTCGACTCAAGGGTTCGCGGCCTATAATGGTCCGCGTACAGACGAAACTTTCCAAAGCCGCCAAGTGTTTGGAGTACTTCAGTACGAAACAGTGGAATTTTAGAGACGACAATGTACGACGACTGGGTGAACAACTCAGTCCGGAGGATCGGGAAACATTCATGTTTGACGTTAGAGAAATTTACTGGCCATCGTACTTGGAGCATTACATTTTGGGTATACGACAGTTTATCTTAAAAGAGAGTCCAGACACACTGCCAGCTGCTCGTTCATACATCACAAAGTAAGATATATTTTTTCGCTTTTAAATCTTTTTATTACAGTACAGTTTCCCTAAGAACTATTTCCTAGAATCTGTTCGCAGAATATTTACTCAGAAAAATTTTGAAGAATGAATATCAGAAGATATCTTTTTTACCTTGGAAAATTAGAGATTTTCATAGAATTTTATTGATACTCGAATGATAATTTTTGGATTTTTACTTTAAATTTAAATTTTGTTTCTTTCTGAAAAAATTGTTTCTTTGATCATTTTTTTATAATATAAATTATTGACAATTGGTTAATAATAATATATACATCCTAGTGAATAATGAGCTTTTGCTCTTAGTATAATATCTTAGATTTTACTTGTATGAAAATAATAGACATTATTTTGTATGGAATCGATTCCACTCATTTATATATGTTCGCACTCTAATTTATTTTAATATATTAAAAATCTCTCTAATTTTATCTAAAATTTTTAATTAAAAAATATTGAAAAATCCGAGAATTCTCAAAGAACTTTTTCAGATTTGAGTAAACCTTCTAGAAAGTTAGAATCAATATTAAAAACTTTTGAATCATCCGCAATATTTTAATGTTTTCAATAGAATACTTAATAGAAAATTTATATATATATCTTTTTTTTAGAATTCATTATAGAGTATATTATAGGGTATACATCGTATTATAGATTTATATCCTTTCTTTCTACGTTTTCTTTTCCTTCATTTTTATTCCACTTATTTGGTAAATAACTTTTAAATAAATGTATGTTCTTATAAATCATGACTTCAAAATTAATTTAGCAACTTTATTTATTTATTTGTTTTAAATAGAAGGCTATATGTCATTCTTCGAATCTTAATTTATTTGCTTATCTATTTACAGACTGTACTGGCTTCACAAAGCCGTGCAACTCGGGATACTAGTAATAATGCTACGAGTCCTGTTGTTACGCAAGTCTGCAGCACGAGGAGCCTTCTTTTCGCTGCTGTCCATCGTACTTCGTATGTGCCGCTTGATTGTTTGACGGCTCAGAACGAGTCCGATCGATGATCGCAATCAGCGTAAAACAAAGCTGTTAACCAGGGGCCGTTATTTAAAGGTGCGATTTGTTCTTCAACCTCGTTGCTCAGCTTCCTCAACGATAAAGCGCTACCTACACATCCATCGATTGGCCTTTTCGATGTTGATAACCGTCGACAAGTAACAACGCCGGTTACAGATACTTGATTCTCGAAAGAGATCGGTTATGATTCGATTGGAAGTATCCATCTGATGAAAAAACTGTTTCTCCCACGAGTATATAAGTACGCTCCAAACACTTTGCATATATTATAATAATTATTATTACATTACCGATGTTATTTCTTGTTGCCCCAATGCGAACCATCGTATACTGTCATGAAAATTGATGGTTGTCGAGTTCCGTATAGTGACGTAATCGTCATTGCGAGGTTCCATTACACTAGAATAAAAATAAACGCGCATCACCATGATTATTTCGTTAGCGTCATCGTACATCAATATACTTTGCACAATGTCAATTTCTAATAAATGAAAGGAGCCAAAGTTATATCGGCACACACACACACACACACACACACACACACACACTCGATCGTTGTTAACGCAAGCTCGTTTTTAGTCGAGCTAATCGATTTTCAGTATAGTAAAACGCTCGCGAGTAACCACTATTCTCATAACACGGCGCCAAGAATTCGTCGTGTTTTTATATAGTCGATATTTGACATTCTTTTTCCTTTTTACTCTGTGACATAAGATACCTAGATAGATATTTTGCTATGACTGCACGATGACTCGCGGTCACGCGTACAGAGACGAGAAAATTGCTATCGACTTCGAAATAAACACATGCAAGAAATTTGATTACGTAGAAATGACATAATAGAGATGTATAATAGAGATGTTAGAACAAGTATAAGTACGTACCGTTGCGACAATAAATATATGGTTTTTTTTTTTAAACTGATATGCGAAATTCTTTTAACTGTTTTAAACATATTTTGACCAGAATAATCAGAGATCAACATTACGAAGACTTGTTTTAAAAAAAATCTGCGCTACAATTACAGTCTATTTTAATGAAATATCTCTACGTATCTTACACATATTGTCACAGAATCAACATTTGATAAATTTTGAAGGCATTGGCAACTTAATGAACTATCTGAAGCTATTAATCTAATATGCGATACAAAAATGTAAACATTGAAATGTAAATTAGAATCGTTGGAAATTTATGTAGAAATATATATATAAAAATTCATAGATAAATTGCTAATTGATGACGATAAAACATTAATTTTAAGTTTCATCCGATATATATTTACAATACATTAAAAATAATGTATGAAATAGTGAGCAAGATATTAGCAGTATATCAAGTATGTCAAATACATTCAAGCGGAACATCACAGTAGATTGACTGCATTCGAATCAGTTCGCTTTTCGCTAACCTCGCTATAATCTTGAAAGCTAATAGATTGTGGTATGAGGCAAGTAGACTTACTTGCAAATAGTCTACCAGATCATTAAAAATCGCGAATGAAATGGAATGTATTATTTGATTGGTCAAGGAGTAATATATTCTTTTTGGCTTCTGCCATATTGTCATACAACGACAAAATATAACAGTAATTTTCCAAAATGCACTTTCGACAATTTGATTGTCTGGATACTTTTAGAAGATCGTTTCATGTTTAAAAATATTAATTCTCTCGACAGTTGTACTTTTGAACTGATAATTCATCATTGCCTATGCCTTCGAGATGACGATGATATATTAATGCCTTGTTTTATTTATTCAATTAGCTTGTCAATCACCCCTTTAAACTAATTTATAAAATCAGAGTGAGAGCTTCTCCCTTTCTGTTTTAAAATCAATGCTGTCGTGCTTTGAGAATAAGAGATAACTTGAAAATAATAAGCATAAATGTAACGGAATATCCGTATTAACAACATAAAAAATGACAAATAATCTTAATTTTGCGCCAAGGAGTAAAAGAGGGGTAGTGCTACGAAGGTCTTCTTCTACTAGTCTCATCTGTATTGTTATTCGGTTATACAGTGCATACGAAAAATAATATTTAATATGTATAATTAATTTCATTAATATTATACTATGCTACCACATACAAAAATTACATTAAAAATAATGAATCATTATGAGTAAGTGTTTCGCTCTCTTTTTCCTTACTATCCTAGAAATAAAGTCAAATAGATTTATTTATTAATGAGAAATCTATTCGTTACTCTTAAAAAGAAGAATGTTACGCACTTTTTATTACATAATATGAAATTAACTAAAAAAAAATATTGATAATGTTCGTATATGTGAAACTGGCATCTCACTTGAAAAATTATTAATATACTTATCAAATATTGAGAGTTCTGAGTTTATTTTCAATAATTTTGTAGTTCTATAGGTTAAACAAATAGTTCCGGCCAATTAAAGCTGAGAAACTAAAAATCCAAAATGAGACGCCAGGTTCACACAGAGCTTATTTTGTTTAACAAAAATTCCAACTACAGTTTCTTGTAGGATTTAAAAAGACACTTGGTTCTAAAGAAAGTTCTGGTGATTAATATTAATGTTATTCTGATTTTTAAACAATTTTTTCCCCTAAAAAGTAGGACCGAAGATGAAACGCTGTCCTATTTTGAAGAATTCTGTTAGTTCTACGATAGTTCTTGTATAATTCCAAATGTATTCTAATATTTTCTGAAGAATTTTGGTCATATACACTAATTGTTTATTTTTTAAATAATTTTTATAGTGCGAAAAAAGCGCCTTTCAAGAAATATATATGAGACGCTGACCGATTTCCGACAGTTTTATGGTAATTCTATGGTAATTCTCGTGTAGTTCTGAATGTATTCTAACGCTTTTCCAATCATGTTAATTATTTCATTCATTCATTTGATGGCGCCACATCCCAAAGTCGGAACAGGGCCTATCTCTCGTATGTATTATCCGTGATGCGCATGCAAGTTGTACACACACAGACATACAGGATATATAATTTAACGCCGGTTTCAAACGGCAGTTTGAAAGGTTTTCTTGGCAATAGATACTCTTGATGGTTTGCCAGAGCGCTGAAGAGCAGCTACGAACGCGTAAAAATTTTTTGGACCTATCAGAGATCGAATCCAAATCTTCTAGCATGCTCTAACATAGTAGACTCGCGCGCTATCTACTATGTATTTAAATCTTTTCTGAAGAGTTCTTATTATGTAAAATATTTGTTAATTTTTTAGATAATTTTTATCATCCGAGAAAGTATGATAAAAATTTTCTAAAAAATTAACAAATATTTTACATAATAAGAACTCTTTTCTAGATATATGTGAGACGCTGGCCGATTTCCGACAGTTCTGTGAATTCTATGATAATTCTCGTGTAGGTCTGAATGTACATAAACGCTTTCCGAAGAGTTTTGATCATTCTAATTACTTATTAATTTTTTAAATAATTTACATTATTAAATGAATCGTTCGGAAGGAAATGTTTAGGCAAGTGTCGAATGTAAATAATTAATATTATAATTGCCCGTATTGTATGTACATATTTATTAACGGATTAGCATGATCAGATCGATAAGCCTTTGTCAGAAGGACAATTATCGCATTTATAAATTTTTATGCCTGCTTCGCGATGTAATTCGATTATTCTGATACCAAGAGGGATCACACGGAACAAAACATTTTTTTTGAGCTTCAATGAAATCAATTACAGTACTTAGAAACGTATCCCATACACCATTTCTTTTTTGTATACCATACCAAATTTTTTTTTATTAGGATATCAGGAACAAGCGAAATTGAATCAATGCAATTTTAGCCACAAACATTTTAATGCGCATGAAGAACCTCCGACTAGAGGTCTCCATAATCTCTCCTCTCGACTCTTAAGACATGTCTTAAGGAACGACAATTTGTTGTCATTTTTAAAGCGATTTTAATGAGGTCCTTAAAAAGTCATCTTAAAGAATTCGTCCTTTAATAATGCTCACTAGGAATGTTTAAATCCCAACATATTATCTGTTATCGGATGGCATTTTGCGCATAATGATAATTTTTGTAAATTTTATAATTCGTCTTTGTCCCTCGGCGATACTTATTCATATTGCATTATCTGTGATCCTTCAAATTGATGAAGTAAAATGTTACGAATGCATCGGACGCGAGCTCATTCGTCCGCTTCCCGCGATGAATCCGCGCGCATTCATGAATTACGTTCAGCTCCAAAAATACAATGCTCCCGTCACGTTTCTGCTTACTGTATTACGAAGCGCCGTTGAGCGACGAGCGTCGGCTCATTCTACGCACGCACACTAACATATTTTTTGTCACGCATATACAAGTAAAAATCGAACACAAATCGAATCGTGTTCTATCCTCCTTCTTTATATTTTATGATAATATTTTCTGATCACATGAAGAGTTACGTTCGTTCTACGATTTCGACGCTCCAACTCAATCGCGGCAAACCAGTGAGAGGAAGCGGAAACTGAAAGCAGCGAGCCTGCGAGCCGATAGAGTCGGTCGACAATGCCGACGCTTGATCGATCGGAAACGGAATTCGCGCGTGTCGACGGAGGCGTTTCGGGACTTTCGGATCGAACATCGTCAGGTCGGTTAGTAATTTCAAGCAGACGGCGAGGAGAAAAAGAGCGAGTGAGCGAGAGAGAGGGGGGAGGAGGGGGGGAAGGAGACGGTAGATTGAGAGTGGAAGGGAGAGAGAAGGAGACAGGGAGACTGTTGGGCGCACGCATGACGCACGCGCGCGCACACGCTGGCACACGCTAGCGACGCGGAGCGGAGCGGACGTGCTGGGACGTGCGGAGCGGAGCGGAGACTGGAGAGACCCGAAGAGACGCGGCAGGCGGCAGCGGCAGCGGCACGGACAATATGCGTCGACGACCGGCGACGCCGTCGCACATGCGCGTCCTGACGCGCCCCTGTTCGTTCACCGATTTCGATTTTAGTCACTCCCGGGTTCGGCTTCGGAGAAAATCGTCCCGCTCTGCGGCATAGCGCGCGCGCGGTCAGCCACGGTGCCACCACCCAATTCGTGTCGCAATTACGAAAAACTAACGTTAACGATCTCTCGCGAGTCTCGAGCTTGACCGGCGCGCGATATATCAGGATATAGGTGCCGTCGAAGGGTGGCGCGTGGCCGACAATCTTCGCCTGCACCATCTCACGAGGATAAAGCGGATAAAGTATCGTACGAGAACGCTGAACGAGCAAGAAGAGGGAGAGCAAAAGAGACAAAGAGAGAGAGAGAGAGTAGGCGCGAGCGCGAGACGGATACGCGCGACCGTCGATCTCTCCACGGATTCGACGATATTGTCTATCGTCATCCTCGTCGTCGTCGTCGTCGTCGACGTCCGTCGGCAAAGCCGCGGGAAACGACCGTCCAGTCCGATCGTTCGGCGAGCAACACGCCGTGGCATTATCGCGACGAGTAAAACCGGAGGAACGGAGAGGTGAGATAACGATGCGCTTCCGCGAATCGATCGGGAGTACATTGTACGATGTTTGATACGATATCAAAGATCGTTAATTGCGATTTCGAAGATCTGTAACGCGGCCGGTCACGTGAGGTTAGATACGAGTGGCCGGTGTAGGGTACTGGGCAATCGCGCTTTCGTAGCATGCTGTGTCGCGTGCACTTGTCACAGTCGCCGTGTTTTATAACCGGCCGGGCGCCGATCCTCGCGAACGACCAAGTACGAACGACGCGAACGACGCGGGACAAAGAGTGGGTGTATGAAGCGCGCGCGCGGAGAGAGGGAACCGATGCGAATAGGTGGAGGACGAGGACGGGACGATAACGTGGAGACCGTGGAGTTGTGGAGTTGTGAGATGACGCTCCTCAACGTGTCGGAGAAAGAGAAAAGAAAATGCATCGACGCTCTTTCATATATCGATGCACGAGAAGCGAAGTACTCGCACCCGAACGTAACCGACGTAACCGTCAAAACGCGGCAGCGACGGCAGCGTGCATGACGCGCACACGCGGGCTTTCGATATAGCACGGCTGCTCGTATAGGGAGAAAAAAAAAGAAAATAGGAAAGATGGCGCGGGAACGCGTGTGGAGTGGAGAACGATTATGTTGCGAGTTTCTTTCGTAACGAATTCGTAGTTTGCCTTGCTCCGCTCAAGCGATATGAAGGCTATTATAGTATATAAAAAGTTGTTACCCATACAGCACCGAGATATTGTAGGAATGTTGCAGAAATCTCTGCAAGATTGCAACGTTGCGGAAACATTGCAATGTAATATTACAGCAACATTACAATTTAACACATATTTAGGAAACTATAAAATTAATTCATTCAATTTTTTTTTTAAATAGGTATTAGCGTTATATTTTGAAATACACATGAACAAAAATTATAATAAAAATAACGTTTCCCCTTAAATTCGGGAATTAATTTCATGTTCCCCATCGTCAAGCTGTCACTTATCCTAAAGTTGTATCTTAGCTCGCGTCGCTTGATCTCAATCATAATTTCTACTTCGATGATCTACGATTTTTGTATTGGCGTTTTCGGCCCGATAGGGTTTACACCAATCTGGGTTGAATTAATGATGTTTTGTGCTCTCCTTTTGTTAGAATATGTGACGTCAATCAATAACATTAATCCAACACAAGTTGATACAAATTCGATCGAACCGAAAACGCCGTATGTTAATAGATGTATAATTATAAAATATCTGGTCAATAGATATTGTTAAAAAGATGTATAAGTTAAAATATATTTATTTCATCAATGATAGAAGGTTTAGAAAAATTAAAGAAGAAAAGATTTCGAATTGTTATTAATTTTCATATGCAGAATAGTAGCTGGAATATACAAATGTGTGTGTGTATGTGTACACACACACACACACACACACACACACACGCCTCATATGATTTTATATATATATATATATAAATTATAACAGGTCATATAAATATATATATACACATAAATGTATACAAATTATTATTTATATATAAATACAAAAGGAATTTATGTATTTTTTAATTCTATATAAAAGTGGGATATTATTTAAAATTATATAATTACGTTGAGTAATTAGAGTATGCATAACTATATATTTACATACAATGTTAAATTGAATATAATGTTATATAAGATTATGTACTGTGAAATTTTTTTTACCGAAATACTTTGTAATGTCATTCATGATAAAAGATTTTTTATATACATAATTATTTAATCAAGTGTAAATAATATTATATGTAAAATTGATTGATATTAGATAAAGCTTGATGAATCATAAGCTATACGTGCATACAAGTATTTATAAGCTCAAAGTAGTTTATTTATTTATTTTCATAACATTTTAAAAATATTACTGCAACTTAAAATCATGTTGCATATCTATATTTAAACAATATTTCTGAAACATTACATTGCAACGTGCAACATTGTAGCGATATTGCTGCAAATTTCTGTGCTGTATGGATATAGAAATGTAATTGTAAAAATCATAAAATTTAATTTATTGTAAAAGCGTTAAAATTTAAATTATGGAATATTTAATTAAGTTTAAAATTATTAAAAACACCTCGTATTAATTATTTAAAAAATAGTTAAATTAGATGAAACTGTGATATTTTGTAGATTAAGAGATACTGATCAAATGTTTCCTCAGACAAAATTATTTTAAAATATTTATTTTATTAAAAAAGGACAGATTTTGCTATAGCATTATTTGAAAATTACTATTTTGAGTTTCTAATTAAATTGAAAAATATCTTTATCTACTATTGATTTTTTTACAACTCTATTTTAATGCATAGACTAATGAGTTGAATCTATTGATGTAAACAAAAGATTATATTACTTTATTACTTCTCAAAAAAATATGCAATTTGCAATATACATACTTGCAAACTACATCTTATTTTTAAACTATTTTCTTTACATCAACTGATTTATTTCATTAATCTATGCTTAAAGGTATTAAAGTACAGTTATTAAAAAGCGAATAAATAGATATTTTTTAATACGATTAAACACAAAATAGGAATTTTCATGCTACAACAAAAGGTTTGTTTTCTGTGGCTGAACTAGTGTACACTTTTAGAACTTAAAGTGAGATAGATTTACGTTTGATATTTGTCGAAAGTAAAAAAAGAGTTCTAAAGCAGTCTAGTGCAGAAACAGAAAACAGACCAAATATCTGTCAATTTTTATGGTTTTATCTAAAGAAGTTTTTAATTAGTTATCTATCTATCTACAGGGTGTCCTGTAAAGGTCGGAACAACATTTAAGAAGAAATTCCTAAAATTATTTTGAGAAAATTATAATCCCAAAATGTCGAGATTACAATAATTTTTTAATTATAATCATTTAAGGTTAGCAAATTATACCGCCTAAAACTACCGTTGCGCGTTCGAGTATGGCACGACGCAAAAGTGAAAGCTAATTATTGCCTCTTGTAAATATCAATATAAAGATTATGTATGCGAAAATACAATATTGATATTTTTAATTATTGATATTTATTATGTAAAAAAAAGTATTTTCTCTCAACATTTTGATATTAAGATTTTCTCAAAATGATCTCAAGAATCTCGTTGTTCCGATTTTTACGGCTCTATATATATATAGAGGGTGCTTCATTTTAATTGATATGAATATGATATCCTAGAATGTCCCAGATGATTTCGAGAAGATGATACAGAATTGAAAAAGGTTTCAGACAAAAGTTATGTGACTTCGAGGGGGATATAAGATGGTACCAATCACACATCGGTTTGACTTTGGATGACATTGTCAAGATCACTTTGAATGGTTTTTAAACGGAATCCCCCATTTTTTATCGCATATTCTCACAATTAATTACACATTCGTAACTTACCTCGAGAGCTTTTCAAAACACTATAATAAAATATTTTTTTATTAAGTACTTTTCAAGTTAGAATGCTTAAAAGTTGCATTACCCAAGGTCCGACCGACGCGACGGTTAAAACCTCTTAAATGTTCAGGACTCTTAAATATTGATCATGACTCACTTCGTACTATTTTGTTGTTGAACAATCTAATCATTTATCACTTTATTTTCATTTATCAGCTGTGATGATCGTTAGTAGGGCAGGGATTAAAAAATTTACGCGGACGGATCTTCCACCCCTCTTCTATAAAGATTAAGCTTGTTGTTTATCTATCGTTATCCCAGAATGAAGACGTTGCCCAGCAAGCCTAGCGCGCGTGTGACGCCTATTTTAATGCCGCGCTACTGTGAGTCGTGCGTTCCTATAAAAAGCGGCAGCGATTATATCGACATTTAAACGATAAGGAATACCCAGCGCAGAGCCATACCTACGTAACGACTGAACCCGATAAAACACGATAATCTTCGGTGTCATAAAACGTGTCTGAGACGATTACTAATCGAGTCATTAAAAAAAAAAAAAAGAAAAGAAAAGAAATGTCGGCGACACAGGTAAGAGATGGTGACTCGCAAATTCATCAGATCGTTCGTTCGGGGAAGTTTCAGAGAGGCGAGGGTTGCGTCGAGTCTGTCCACCGAACATTGTCAACCTGCGGCGCAGCGGTATCAAAGAGCGTAACGTCGCGACGACGACGACGACGACCTCCACGGCGAATATCAGGGGGAGCCCAGCGATGAAGCAGGAACCGGAGGACGAGGAAGACTGTTACCTCGACGAATCAAGCATGCCGGCTGCGTCAACGACACCGCCACCGCCGCCGACGACATTGCCGCCGACGTCGTCCTCGTCATCATCGTCTGGCCGGCACGGAAGCGTCACGCACCGCGTGCGCTCCCACGCGCGTAGCTTACGTGCCATGGCGAATCCCAGTGCGGTCTGGGCACACTTCGATCTATGCACTAACGATCCGTTGCGCGCCCAGTGCCGCATCTGCGGGGCGGTCGTCGTTAGAGGCGGCGCAAATCCGCGGCAGTGTGGCACGACAAATCTGCACCGGCATCTCAGGGTACATCACGGGGGCAGACTGATCGGCAGACGTTATCATGGTAAATATAAAATACCGTATCATTAGAGTACTTTCTAACTAAATTTCTTCAAGTTTAAGTTTAGTTTTTTTCACTGAGGTATAACATAGGCCAGAGGCCTAACGTAAGAAGAGGAAGGCCGGTATTCATAGTCAGATCTTGTATTCAAGACTGTCTTAAGTAGTCACGAACCAATCAGAAGGCTGCATTAGCGTCTTAAGACATTACTTAAGACTCGACTATGAATACCGAAGAAGACTCTTGCAACGTAATTGATAAAACTGTAATCTTGAAAAATATGAATTAAAATAGCATTTTTCGTACACAACAAATAACGTCATTGATGTCTTCTCGCTTGAAATTAGTTTCCTTTAATCGAATACATATTGTAACTAGTAATGATCTATTTCACGTTTATTTAAATACACGTGTTACACGTGTAATTAATATTTATATCCATGTTTTAATCCGTATAATTTTTAATACGAGTACACGTGTATCGAAAAACATGTTGAAACGCATACTGTGTTTCAATATACGATTATACATGTGTTATTTGAAATATACGGGTACGTATTCATATATAATTTTGTATGATTATTAATGTATAACAATGTATAATATCCTCTATTTAAATACATTTACGGCGTAATTAGGCTAGTCATCCAAGTTGTATTGTTGTTATAACAAATGAGCGAAATATTAAAATTTTTTTAATGCTTGTGATACTTTTTTTTCAACTAGTCAAATATGAATTTACAATTTAACATTGTATAATAAAAGATTATTACATGCAATAAATGCAACTATAAAATGTTTATTTTCTCATTTTTATTTCTTAATAAATTTATCTCTCTCTCTCTCTCTCTCAATTAATATTTAATATTTTATTTATAATAAACGATTTATTAGAACCGCTACTTACAATATGAATACAGGCAAGAAACGAATGATAATCAAAGTTGGATCTTAAGTGGTCTAAATAATTCGTGTAAATTTGTATATCATATTTTGTAGTTTCTTGAATTGCGCGCGCGAATTGGTTTTTCGAACTTAGAAATGTAAACTGATTAAAGTTACGTTAGTAGAAATGGGCATTAGTTTTAAACTTTGCATCGTACAACTTCTAATTCTAATGGAAATGAAATTTTAATTAAATTCATTGTTAAATTTTTCAACTTTTAATGAAATGATTTTGATTAAACGATTCTTCTAACTACGTGATTCTTCAAATAGATAATTAGAATTACAAAATTCAACATTCATAATCAGAATTTAAATCTAAATTAATTACCATCGTTATTTAAATTGCTCTTGACATTCTTTTCGCAGCATTCTTTCGACTTACATATATCACATATGACAAATTAATTTTTTTGTTTTAGTTTTACAGTCAACGTCCCAAGGCAGTACAAGTACGAAAGCAATAAGGATCGCAACGCAATCCTTAGTGAGACCTCACATTCGTAACATCGCACCAGCGCCGCTACCTCAGCAACAGCAGTCACAGCAGCAGCAGCAACAACGGCAACCAAAGACTCTCGTATTAAAAACTATTCCGTTGAAAGTGAAACAAGTTGCACCTACAACTATCAAAATGCCATCGCGACAAACTAATCAAGGATCCCACAATGTCGTGCATCAGCAACCTACAGAAGTATATAACTTACATAGATTCATTGCGAATGTTATATCTGTTATAAGATGAAAGTATAATTCGATACAGAGATTTCTACTAAACTCGTCTTTTTCTCCTGTTTCAGGTTTGCCTAAGGTGGAACAGTTACCATAGTAATATGCAGAATAGCTTCCCGTCGTTACTGGACACAGAACAGTTCGTCGATGTGACCCTGGCATGTGAAGGGCGGTCTCTGAAATGTCATAAAATGATTTTATCTTCCTGCAGCGACTACTTGGCAGACTTATTACGGGAGAATCCGTGTCAACATCCTATTATTCTAATGAAGGATTTGAAATTTTGGGAAGTGGAGGCATTAGTTAAATTCATGTACCGTGGGGAAGTCAACGTCGCTCACGATAAATTACCGCAACTATTGAATGCCGCCGAAGCGTTACAGGTGAAGGGACTAGCCGGTCCGAGTCCCTCATCTCAAGTAAGTCAGACATCAGATTTATTATAATTACATTAGTTAATGTCTATGGAAATTTTTAATTTATTTATATTCTTTTATATCGACAGAACACAAAATCACCGTTACTTATACCTCAAACGAAGCCATTGTCGTCTCAACATGTAGTTCCTAGAGGTACCACCGAATCCAAAGAGAATAAAACATCACCTTCAAGGGTGTTTATGTCTTCTAGTCCTAAGCGCGCGCAAAAGCGACAACAGTCCGAATCTGTAGAGTCAAGACCTTTTACCAAAATACGTCTGCAGCGACCCATCACGCCAACGTCTCCATGCGCGACTGTAAAACTGGAGCCTTTAGATATACCTCTTAGCCCGACGGAGATATTCTCAGAGAATAACGAAGTCACAGCTTCCTCAGACTTTGAAAAACTTATGAGTTTACACGAGGAAGACGATCCAGGTGGCGAGGAAATTAACGACGGAGACGAGAGACTACATTTTTGTGAACTGCCAGCTCCGCCAGATTTAAACGATAATGAAGACCAAATGGAGTTTGTACCTACAGATTTTCTAGAGCAACAGCAAGACATTGTCGATGAACCAGAATTAAGTTGTAATAAAGATAATAATAAAAAAGAGTCTCTTGATTATGCTTCCGCTGACGTTGGCGAGGACAACGAAATCGAGCATAATGAGAAACAGCCCTTGAGAGAAAAGAAAGTGACATAGTAAAATAAGATATAGAGATATCTTAAAATCTATGTAATAATTGGATTATACTACAAATTTCAATGAAAACTAGTGTAAGAATATCTGCAATTTGTTTTTTTAAAACTCAAGCGAAAAAATATAACGACAAACTGAATCAGAGTCATTATATAAGAATTAAGAACCAAAATAAAACAGATTGTTATTTTTGGAATCTATTAAGAATACTTTAGAAAATTTACCTTTAATTTCGCTGTTGTAATCATGAGATCTCTAATCGAAGATTAAATCTTACTGTGTAGAGTTTGGAGAATTTCAAAGAAGGTACAATACATTAGATATTTCCGCTAGTCGAACGCGTTTTTCTCGCAATGTGTATATTTATTTAAATATCTACATGTATTAACTTCGTATATATACAAATGATATAAGCGTCTGCTATAAATTGCGCATTTATTTTTAAAAGAGTAATATAGTGTCCGCTTATAACAAATTTGATTGTCTTGTCAGCGGACATGGATTCTATATTGTGAAAAATTTGAATTTTTAAACTCTAGACTTGTGTTGTATAACTTATCTTGTCTGATGAAAATAATAATGTATTATGTATCGATTCGTTGCGAATTGTAATTATTTATATATTGGATATATGCCGAATAAATTGTCATTGACGATACTCGCATTGTACGCGACTGAATTATAGATGTAAATTGTAATGAATGATGATACGTCTCACAAATAAACGGCTATTGCAACATGCAGTTTTGAATATATTAAAATTTTTATTATACGTATAGAGAGTGTCTTGATAAAGAGATGTAGGATTTTACGCGAGAAAAATGCGAGTCTTTATGCGAGTCTTTATGCGAGTGTAAATTAAAATGTAAGCTTTTTCTGTTCGCGTTGATGCGTTGATAGATGTAAATGTCATCTTTGATATTCAACTTAAAAAAATAAAACGCTAATTGAAAAGAAAATCTGAAAGATCAAATTCCCAAATTAAAATTCCTATAGACATACGCTTTTCTTTGAACATAAGTTTTCAGGATAAAATGTTAAGAATATTTCGGTCACCACAAATTTTAATAAAAATATACTTAATTGTTTTCACGTAAAAATAAAGATTTTACAAAAAAAAACGTCGCTCTGTCTTGAAAATCGAGATATTAATCGTTAAAATTGACTGATAATTTTTTAGAATGTTTTCTTCCGCTTCAATTTGGATGACTAGGCTTATTCGACGCGTTTTTGCAGGAAATGAAAAGATTTGGTAAAAAAAAATGTCGCTCTTTCCCGCGAAGCGAGATATTAATTAAAATTAGAATTTACTACTATTGAACTTATTAAGTTACACTAATGAAATATATAAATCATTAGGAACCGCTTACTTTTCATAAGCCCGGATCTACAATAGGTATTTAAACCTTAAGGTCCTTAAGGTATCTTTTTAAGCCGACGCTTGACGCTCATTTTTAGTGGCAAAATAAGTCACGTGATCAAAATTGACGAATACCAAGCGTCAATTTTGATCACGTGACCTGTTTTGACGCTGAAAATGAGCGTCAAGCGTCAGCATGAAAAAGCAACACAGTAACCTCACAGTAACCGTAAACGTAACGTAGGTTTTCGACTAATCGCGTTGCTCGATTCGGTCGTCCGAAAATAAACCAATTAAAGTCCTCCGTTTTCTTCCTTTCCATGAAATAAAGAACTCTGATTGATTTCTCTGAATTTCTTATGCTTTAAGTGTTATGCGTTATGCAAGAGCTATGTTCCCCGCTTAAAGGCCATTCCACACAAATTTGCATAGCCGCATAATTGACGTTTATTCGTTGTATAATCAAAAGCAACGGCTAAGACTACCTTCGTTTTCTGATTCCTAAAGACAAAGATAGATTAGACCGGAATCAGATTATGCATTGAAGATTGAGATTAAAGATTAAAGATTGTTGAAATTTCACCAATGAGAACAAAGAAATTTTGGCTCCTTTTGTTCTGATTGGTCAAACTTCAACAGTTCAGCCAAAAAGAACAGGCCTATGTATATACAGTTTCTGATAGGTTAAAATTCTTATTCTCTGTTCTCTGTTTCTTTTTATTGTGCAGAGTCCCTTACTGTTATTGGCCTAATTTCCACCGAGGATTTAATCCGAATCAGAATATAAGAACCAACCAACTACAGTCGAGTATTCTCCTGTTACAGTCGAACGACAGAGAAATGCTCGACTGTGATTGGTTGGTTCTTACATTCTGATCCGGATTAAACCCTCGGTGGAAACTAGGCCACTATTACGGAAAGTGTGACTAGCTTAAGTTGGCCCCACGATTATTTTGCCGCGCGACAGAAGTAGTATTACATTATTTCTAGAAGTTTTGCAAGGTGAGGCCAATTTAAAAATATAAGTCAGTAGTCACAGTTGATTCTTATTTCAAAACCGTCTTAAGTAATGTCTTAAGACGCTAAGATGTAGCCTTCTGATTGGTTCGTGACTTCTTAAGACTGTACTTAAGAACGGTCTCGAATATAAAGATCTGACTATGAATACCATGGACAATTTCCGCCGCGCGGCAAGCTTTGCCGCGTTCTGTGAACAGGAACCATAAGAATTAGCCAATCACAGTCAAGGATTTTCAAAAACTTACAGCTCTGATTGGAAAGAAAGCGTAATTTGTACTTTAAGATACCTTTAAATATGTACATACATGTGTATACAACAAAAACACAATCTGCGTGAGTTGTGGAAGATTTTTTCAGCTTTAAAAATGAATATTGTAACTTTACAGACTTACTGCACATGCGCAGACCAACGTTCTCTCTCTCTCTCTCTCAATATCCGCTTTCATAACAACATGGCAGAGCCAATCACGGAGTAGTCAGCGTTGTCTGATCTCTATCTTGAGAATCTCTACGCCACTCTACGCGTCCACCCCTCCCCTCGTCAAACTGTCAAATCGACTAGCGTTGTTTGTATACGAAATTTATCTTCTCTGTTTGGCGTTGCAGGCAAATTCAAGTGTCCCGATTGAAGTAGCCTGATTTCACGGTCAGGTTCGTACCGGCGCGTTTTCTACCAAATTTTTCGTCTTGCAAACGAGCGACGACCGGCGCGGTTTGTGCCATCAGTGATCCATCGTTCTGTCATCGCCAAACAATCACGATTATCGCTTTCCCTATTAATGCTTTCCGTTCATCTATCCTTTTTATCTATTTACCTACCGACCTATTCACCCCATCTTATATGCAATGCAAATATTCCGCGTGATCAATCACAATCAATTGCTTCTGTCTCGTTTCTCGAGGGACCGTCGTCGGAGCATCTCGCGCGTAAGGGCGCTTGAGGGCTGACCGTTGACGAATTAGAGACCTGCTGCCCTCTCGTCTCCCTTAACCTATATTAAAGGATCAATGAACGTTGTTGCACGTACGCGCGAGGAACATTTTTCGTCGCATCGCCAGTCAGAGTCGGACCGCGATCAACCGCGACTCTGCGAGAGACCGCGATCGAGCCTTTGAAAACGGCATCGCTCGCGAAGGTCGGGAACCCGCGAGGGTGTTTGGTCAGGTTTGCTTTCATGTCATACGGATCCGAACATCGTTGATATTTCATCGAATATTTTTAGCCTTACCGAAGGATACGTATTAACGGGTTTGACGATTGCAGGATGAGTCGGACGATGGATGAGAAGGAGGAACTGGTGAAGAAGGCCTTATTTAGTTTCGTTAGGAAGCAGGTACCCACCGCTCAATTGAGGTACAGACCCTTTCTTTTTTGTCTCTACAACTATTTTCATTAATCTGGTTTAATAATCATAGGCTGTTTTTCTTTTAGCAGACAGTTGATACAAAACATCATTCAAGGCTGCGTTCCATTTCATGCATGACAGACATGATGTATCACTTATCCTTGTTATTCATTGAACAAGGATAAATGATGCATACGTGAAACAGAACGTAGCTCTAGTCTTTAACATTCAATGAATCACTGTGTCTCGTAAAAGGAAAGCAGCCATAATTACATTTGTAATAATTTCTTAAAATGTATTTTTGTTTACAAGAAGTGGTTTTAATTTATCTTATCATAAACACTATCTTATCACAAACTACATCTACTATAATTCTTTGTTATAAACTAGTGGCATTAGTTGCCTCATTTCAAGTTGGTAATACAAATGTAACAATGTTTCAAACGTTTACATATCCTCTTAAAATTAGTTCTCTATGTTCTGTATCTTTTTGCTAATTGATAAACTATTGATAACAACTACTGATGTTATAATCAGTGTGAATTATCATTTATATGACATTCTATGTAATAATAATTATTGTTTTTATTAAACCAGATTACCACTGCTTTGTAAATGTCTACATGATTTTGATTCTTGTCCAATAAATTTTTGACTATGATGGGGATATTAATAGATATCCTCTTGTTTTAGTTTAATAGACGACATTGTGCTCAGTTATGTAGTGAGTATGGTAGAAGAAAGTGCATTGGAAGAGAATTTAGATGTGGACGGACTATGCGAAATGGTATCTGCCTGCCTTCCTGAGTTTTCTACTATCGAGAAAGAGGCTGTGTCGAAATGGTTGCTCGATGTAGAGAGTAAGTTGAAGCAGGAGAGTAAGGAGAATGAGAATTGCCAGTCTCATAGTGATCCGCTGAATCACATCAGTCTGACTGCTTTACTACCGGCCGGTACACAAAGAATGCGAGTCCATCATCTCTCGGAAACGAGTGACGCTGGAAGCGATTCCAGTGGAGAATACTTTTCAGAAGTAAGAGAAACACCGGACGTGGACATGTACGAGATGTGTTTTCGAGCATCTATTGTAACTTTTTTCAGGAATCTTCTTGGCATCAGGTGGCTCTGTTGCAAGAGATGTTTCCAGCGGCGAGTCCTGCCGAAGCGAGGCATTGTTTAGCAGTGGCTGGAGGCGATATAGCGAAAGCCGCACAACTTGCATTACATCGTCAGGAAGCGGGTCAAAGCATCGTGAGCAATCTCACGTTTTTAACGGTGAGATTTCATAGCGACGTTGCTTGATTGCAATAAAAGCGATATGATTTAAATGGCGTTCATTTGTTTTAGCCCAACGGTCGAAACAAGGCAAGATTGAACGATGAGGAGTTGAAGTCTCGTATCATCGCACGATACAGTTATGTTGATAGGGACGACGATTGTCGCGAACACCGTCCAGTCGCGCCGAAAACGGAGCCTAAGAAGTTGGTACGGTATCTTGACAATAAGATCGTAAGTGTAAAGGGTGAACGTTATACGGAAGTACGAAGGGGTGGCGAGGATGAGGATGGTAACGAAGGTGGTAGGAAGAGAGGCCATTGCCGCCCGTAACCAGTCCCTTTGCCTCCACCCCCTGATCCACCCCCTTGGAGGCATCTAAGAGATTTTCGATTAAATCTTTAACTTAGATCATTTCCATCTTATCCGTATATAAAAGTATAGACAAATATTGAATTTAAAAACGTTTGCATTTCTGTTGACGTTTCATTTTCATATGCATCCTGCACAACTCTCGGAATCTCTTTCATGTAACATTAATTTATCACCATTAGCTGACAATTTTTTACTTGTTTGAATTTATTCACAAAGATAATCTTTAAATGGATATCTTTAATATTTTATTTCAATGCAGATTATATCTTTATCGAGCGTGCAATGGCCGTTTTAAGTAAATCTTCATATTTATAGTTTAAATATATGAAGTTACACAAATACGTTAGTGAGATCCCTATTAGCATCAAGATACACTTACTAAAGACTTATGAGGAAGAACTTATTTTGTGTATGATAAATTGATTACAATTAATTATTTAACGTTAAGGCGTTTCACGGCTTCCACAGTCAAATATTCTTTTAAGCCTTGTCAACTCCACAATGTTAAAAATTGGCACGAGAAAGAATTAACAAATCACATTTGAACAATTCGGTATCATAACGATAATGCGATTGATCAATTCTTTCTCCATCCGAGATCTTGGACCGATTTCTAGCATCTTGGATAAGGTTTTGCAAAGAACTTATCCGACTCGTTATTAATTTTACATAGTTAAGATACGATTATAAAAGAGATACATATATTTGATTTAGATGATTATTTGTGAATTGTTATGTAAAAAAATACATAAATATTTTATTATTTAAATAAGCTGGCTATTGTAAACTCGGCATTTGACTTAATATTCATTCCTCTTATTTTATTCTGATAATAGTTCTGTTACATTTTTCAAGTTTATTTATTTTATATAGATATAAGAGTACTTTTTTCATATAGAATGATTCTTCAGAAACAGAACATCTGAATATCTTGATCAAAGATTTATTTTTTCTTCTCATAATTGCCATACAAGTTGTACATAGTGATTTTGTGTAACTTGTATTTACTTGTATAACATGTATTAAATGTTAAGAGTAGTCCAATCATGTTTTACTTATTTTCTGAATTTTTTCAAATCTATATATTATATATTTTATAATATGTATTTAATTGCCTCTGTTTCTGATGGAACACTGTATATAAATAGCGCTAAATAGAATTATTTAATTGCATTATTACTTTGTAAGTGTGCGAAGAACTTTTAATATTTCATTGTATACTTTTAATGTTGCGATTACTTTATTTATGTTATACAAATCATGTGAAAAACGTTGTTTTTTTTTCTTACATCTACATTAAAAGTAGAGTGACAAGTGCGAACGAGAGGTGATTTATGAAAATATACCTGAAATGTATTTAATCAAATAGCAACATTGTCATGTAGTAAACTGAATCCTTTTTCAACTGCACTATAGGAAAATGTACTATATATATTAGACGATAAAGCAAGAATTTTTATCCGCACGTTTATTCAAGTGTCCAGAAATAATTGTTTGACAATTTAGTAAGAGTCAATATTATCCTAGTGATGTAAGAATTGATTGCCGCGAACGCGCGAAAATGTACGTGTAATTATCGTTTATCGAATAATCAAAATCGGGGAAGGATATAAATTGTAAAAATTATTTAATAGGTGCATCTATAGCATCACGTATCTGTCAAATGAAAGCATTGATATTGCTAAACACAATTACAAAATATTATAGATTTTAAATAATATATTGTAGTATACGTACTTAGATGAGAACACGAAAATATTCGCTAGAAAATATTCACTCTCTAGGGATAAAAAGTCTGCTTCAAAGCCGCCATACAATTTGCCAGTATTATTATCCTATTATTGTCGCTGTCGCAGACTTTGAAATGTAGCGCAAATATAATCATTGAAGCGTTAGGAAGTCATGTATAGAATGATATAAACTTTAGACTTATTTCAGAATTCGTTACTTGATGATGTTCGCATAGATATACGGAAATTGTGATTGCTTCCGAACGCTGTAATTGCGAAACAGTTTAAATTTAAATCAAATGTTTATTTATTCTGTATTTAATTTTTTTAGCTTTAATATTAGGTCATAAAAAGTATCCGCGGTTTTTTCATTCAAAAATTGAACAAAAAACCGCGGATACTTTTTAAATGACCTAATATTAGACCTTTTTACTTTACGATTCAAGAAAGCGATTTATTATATTTGCTTATCAATATTGCAGGGAAACGTAATTTGTAAAAGTAATTTGTAAAATTATTTACTTCATGGATTATCAGTTCGATAATTTCTAATTCTTCTTTTATATTTAATTGCTGTTCTGCGTAATTGATCTTTTCAATGATAGTTGAACTTCGTAAATATATGAATGTAATGCAATACATGTCTTAAAATGAGCGGATTCTTGCCATAGATAATTATAAATATATACGAACATGCTATTATTGAATTGTGTATTCATCGTGGATACATATTTGCTGAAAACTAAATGTATTTCATCGCTGATTAAACCGATGAATTATACCGATACTATCAATAGATTTTGAGAATGATTGCTAAAAGAAAAAAAAATTGTTAAAAAAATACAATGAAAAAAAAAATAGAATGACAAAATGGATTACTTTAGTTTTAAGTAAATTTTCCACGAGTCCTTCTACGTTGCATATAAGCACTGTGGCTATTAATTTTTAACTCGTTATAGATGTGAACTTTTCAAGTTGTGTGAAAGTAAGATGTAATGATTGTAATTATAATATATTATACTTGCCTTTTAATATACTCTAATCACGTCACATGTCTAGATCACAATTAAAAATGTTGATACAACATGAATTCTTTCTCTTTTATAATTGATTGCCAGCGATTATATGTAAAGATTACATGTAATTTTTAAGAATATTTGTATTTTTATGACTTTCGATCGAAAGAAAAATAGCGATTGTGACGATTATATAAAATTATGCAATTAGGACGTTATATTATGCAGTATAGAATTTTAAGGCTCTCAGTACGATTAAAAAAAAATCAATGTCAGAACGTTTTCTTTTTAAGTTGTGTGTACAGTTACACAATGTACATCGTATCTTTCGATCTTTTGCATTGTGTACAAAGAAATTTTAATAAATAATTCTAATGAACGTGATTTATAAATCAAACATAAAAAAAGGAGCATGAAACCATAGCACTGGATGTTGTTTGTGAAATTTAATTATTCATTACATTAATAAAAAATCTTTAGACGTTTCGGCCACAATCTGACCATCTTCAGTAAAATCACAAATATTAATAAAACGCAGAATTTACATATATCTGACATTGAATTCAGCCGTTGTATAATATAAGTATGTATAAACGTGTTCTTTCATCATCTAAAATTCTAATATTATTCCAATCCAATTCATGCATCTCATTCAGTTGGTGACGTGAAACCACTGACATCTTAGAGGTGGATCTTCTTATGTCAATCTTATGTTCTTTGATTCGAGTTTTTAATTTCCTTTTTGTTTGGCCAACATAATTGGATTGGAATAATATTAGAATTTTAGATATGGAACAATCATTATTTAAAAGAAGAATTTCTGAAATGATATACATAAAAAAGCCAAATAAGTAATATCAATAAGCAAAATGACACTGAAGTTTGCCTGATGTTTATCTGCCTTTTCTAAAGAAAGATCTCTCTCACACTTAATAAATAATTCTAAAACATTCTAAACTTTTGACACATATATAAATAGCGGTAACATATATGATATGACGAATAATAATATACAATGTCACGACGAATTTCCATCTGCGTGAGGGAAGTGCTTAAGATTCATCATTTTGTCTATAAAACAGGTAACGATTCAATCCTCATAAAATTGATTAGAAGATATTATGATAGTTTAATTTTTAAATTATAATTTGGAAATTCTTGTTCTATATAACTTACAATATGATAATTGGCGCTGCAACATTGTTGTACGATGCACTTTCACAAGATGAAAGAACATATTTATACATACTTATATTATATGACGGTTGAATTCAATGTCAGATATATGTAAATTCTGCGTTTTACTAATATTTGTGATTTTTACTGAAGATGACCAGATTGTGGCCGAAACGTCTAAAGATTTTTTATTAATGTAATGAATAATTAAATTTCAAAACAACATCCAGTGCTGTGGTTTCATGCTCCTTTTTTTATATGTTTAAAGAAATTTTACATTCGGTTAATTTTCATATATTGGATTCATTATTTTTTCGCGTAATTTGTTAGTTAACGAAAACAATATAAATATTTGTCTAATGTCAGTACCTTCATTTTAAAAACCTAAATGACTTTGTGGCGTCCACATTTTTTTCATTTATCAATAAATTCGAGCATCATAAATGTTCCTATTTTTCAACACATTCTTCACAATACATTCTGATATTTGCGATTAAACATTGGAGCATTACGCTTATAATTGCTAAGCTTTCATATATAATAAATATAATATAGTTTCGACAAGTATTGACCAATATTTGACATATAAAACTTGAATATACAAACATTGTATTTCCTTTCAGGCAATTGTGGAAAGTAATCAAATTGCGACGATCAATAAATCTCATAAATATCAGAGTATAACATTATATATATACATATGTGTATATATACATGTGTGTATATATACACATACACCCACATATACACATACACATATACATATACATATAGTTATATAGTTATATATACATATATACATATACAATTGAAATAAAACACCCTTCATCCGTAAGTAAGATTTATTTATTATCAATATTCTAAACGTAATTTTTTGCAAATTCTTTTTGACATGTACTGTGTATGTAAACTTAAATATAAAACTATCTAAGTGTTTACATTTTTATTAGAAACGCTATGGGATCCGACGTGTATTGAAAAGCTGCAATTTCCGAATGGAACACCAATTTTTCTCATTGAAAATAATCCATGATTGCATTTGAAATTAAGAATACGATGAAAAATATTATGGAGTAATATTTGGCTAAAATCGATCAACTTATATATCATCATACATTATACCATCATTTTTTTTAAAGATTATATCATAAAAAAAGAATTTTTGTATGATATAAACAGCAATGATTCATTTTAATCTTAACAGGCAAATATTTTAAAAATATATAATTTTATCAAAAAACATTTCAAATAAAAGTTGTATGATATAGAGGGGGATGTCCTTCTCTATACTATACAATTCGATAAGTATTGATCAGTATTTGACAGTATAAAACTTAAACATATAAAAATTGTATTTCCTTTCAGACAATTGTGGAAAGTAATCAAATTGCAACAATTAATAAATCTCATAAGTACTGAAATATAATAGTATATATATATATATATATATATATATATATATATATATATACATATATATATATTTTTCCTCTGTAATGCTTTTTAGTAAAATTGCATTATTTTTGAAATATTTGCCTGTTACGATTAAAATTAAATTATCCTGTGTAACATATCAATGAGACACAGCTAGTACAGGATTTTAATTAATATAAATTGTATGAATATCTTAATTCAATCGACATATAAATACAGGATGATAAATTTTAAAGATTATTGGAGCAACAAAGGAAAAGAATTTTCAATAACAACTTACAGTTTTGATAGATCCAGAGAAATAAATAGTGTATTTTTCTTACGCTTCTTTCTCTCTCTCTGTCGCTCTATCTTTCATCTCTTAGTCAGACATCCGTGAGCACATGAAAACCATTTGCAATGTAAAGTTCTGCCTAAGTCCATCGGGAAGTATTGCGGCGTAATTATCGACAATTCCACAGCATCGACAAAATTTATCTAGTTTTGTAACGCGATTTTCAGAGATCAATTATTGATAAAATGATAAAAAGTAGTTTGTATCGCTACAATTTGATGAGGCCTGATGAACTTGGCAGTCGTTATCTAAGAATACATTTCGTTTACAATGGAATATAAAATAGTAAGTCTGGAGTCACACATGGAGTATGTCTGTAGTGAAAATGAATAAAAAAATTGATGTAATTTTTAAATATAGAAAAAAGCGCTTTGTGTGAATACCCGTGGTCCGTATTTCAGTCATATTTAACGCACAAAAATCGTGATAAGTTCTAAAGAGTCCAGAATGAGGCTCGCCGCATATATACTCAGTCGTTTATTTCTTCTTTTTCCTAGGCTTGTCTTGGGGCGCCGGCAGATTCTCCTTTCGCTTCGACGTTGGTTTCGTTCCTATATTGCTGCCCTTCTTCCTCCTTTCCTGCCTCTCGCGTTCCTCGAGTTCCTGATTCTCACGTTCTATCAAGGTTATCAGAGTATTGCAGCGACGCTGCAACTCCAACGCGGTACGCGATTTGACAAACCAGTCAAAGCGGAACTGCGGAGCAGATCTTACCGTGGCACGAAGTTCCTCGTACACATTCTCCTTATCGAATCCGAGTTTGTGTAGCATGCAAACGAGAAATCGATCCTCCTCCTCGGTATAATTTTTCCCCTTGTTCGTGCCATAGGCTATCCTGAGCTGGTGAAAAGGCGCGCGGTATCTAGCCATTTTCGCGTCCAGTGCTTTCTTGATGCCAGCTCGTCTCTGTATCTTGGCCTCACCACGCTCGATCTGCGCCATCACGCGATCTATATCCTGCAGTTCGTGACAACGTTCCCAGAAAACGGCCGAATATTCCATAACTTCCTCCGGTGTTTTTCCTTCAACCTCCTTCGCAATATTCTCAATGTCATCGCGACCATACTTTTCATTCGCCTTGATAAACTGATTAAAGTCCCGCTTGGTCCAGTTGGTGAAGCCCTGAAGCAGTAACTTCTCCTTCTCGGTAATTTCTTCGTCGGTGAGCGGCTGAGCGTCGTCAATTTTGCGCTGTTCCTCCTTCTGAATTCGGGCGGCGTCCGATCCAAGTTCAGGATTCTTCGGAACCTTGTAGCCGACTGTTTGTCTGAAATAATAAATCTCTTGATCCAATAGTTCGAAAAGTCGTGGCGGGAAGAATTGAAAATCCTGCACTATCGGTTGTTTCGGCGGTCTTGGTGCTTTCGGCGCCTTCGGCTCCGACACTCGCAACGCTTCTCTGAAATAAGCGTCGACGGCATAATTGGCTTTACGTTCGCGTTTGGGCGGCTCAATCCAGTTGCCTATTCCAAGGATCTTCTGTTTTTCGCGATAATCTTCACCCTCAAATTGATATACAGAGTCTGTCGGTGCATCGACGGTAAAATTGCGTAACGAAGACTCTCCGAGGCTCTCGAGTTTCTGTTTCATCTCCTCCGTTTTGGCCTCGCCTTTCTGTAATATCGTATCAATATCCTCGTCCGTAATGGCGCTATCCTTGGACGCAAATACCTCGTTCGCACCGTGTCTGATCATATTTAACATCTCATCCTTGTTCAATGCCGTTTGTTTGGCATCGACTAATCGTCCCTGCTGTATAACGAGCTTATCCAAGCGCAACTTCACTTCGGCCCGCTCGACGATCTTCTCCTCCACCGTGTTCTCCGTGATAAACCTAAAAACTCGAACTTGCTTCTGCTGACCTATACGATGTGCACGATCCATCGCCTGCAAGTCCATCTGTGGATTCCAATCGGAATCGTAAATGATGACCACGTCGGCGGTAGCCAAGTTAATACCCAGTCCACCAGCACGAGTTGACAGCATGAAAATAAACTTTTCGCTACCGGGCGCGTTATACTCGTTTATCTGCCGCTGTCGATCTTCGTGAGCCGTGTTGCCATCAAGTCGACAGTATTGGAAGCACCTCCAGTGGCAATAGTCTTCTAGAATATCCAACATTCTTGTCATCTGACTGAAAATCAAAACTCGAGATTCTTGCTGTTGCAATTTTGGCAATAATTTATCGAGTATCACCATTTTACCACAGTTGTAGACGAGATGCTCGTCAGTAGTGTATGGCGGTCCAGGTTCTGCACCATCAAACAAGTATGGATGATTGCAGCACTTCCGTAACTGCATCAGAATGTTTTGCAGTCTCATCTTCTCTATCTTTCCTGCACCGTTTACTATATCTATGTCCTTCATCAATACTTTGGTATACCATTCTCTTTGCATTTTACTCAAGCCGATGTATACCTTAATCTCTTTCTTAGGCTTAAGTCCCTTTTCTACCTCGGACTTCAATCTTCTCAGAAGGAATGGTCTCAGAACTGCATGTAACCTCTCGACTAAAGAATTATCACCTAAAAAGCTATTTGTGTTAAACCATGAGTCAAAGTCATCAGAACTATTGAATACATCTGGTAGAAGGAAATTCAACAGAGACCACAGCTCGTGGAGATTATTTTGAAGTGGTGTGCCTGTCAAAAGGAGTCGATTGGTGGTCTTAAATTCTCTGAGGATCTCTGATAATTTAGACTTCTCATTTTTTATCCTGTGAGCCTCATCTATCACCATGTAGCGCCAATTGAACTTTTTGAATACAGATTTCTCCTTAATGACCATCTCATAAGATGTCACACACACGTCCCATTCTCCAGGCATCATCACGTCTCTTATAAAAGTATTCCTAGTCTCTGCATCTCCAATTAGGCAAACGGCTCTGAGAGTAGGACACCACTTCTTAAACTCGTTCATCCAATTGGCCAACGTTGATTTCGGTACAATAACAATGTGAGGTCCAGGGATATTACGGAAGTGCTTCATGTATCCCAGCAGGGAGATAGTCTGTAGTGTCTTACCAAGACCCATCTCGTCAGCCAAAATACCATTTATACCGTGCTCGTAGAGCGATATCATCCAATTTAAGCCGCGTATCTGATAGTCACGCAACTCACCGGATTTTATGTAATGAGGGGATGATTCGAAGCGCGTGGTAGGCGCCACACTAGCATTACTCTCTGCTAGCAGCTCCTCGTCCTCCTCTTGCTCGGTTTTACGATGCCTATGATCGCCGGAGTCTGTTTTAGGAATCTCCGGCTGTTTCCTGGGCCTACCAGCTTTAACTTTCAAAGGGCTACCAGCTTTATCCTTCTGATTGTTCGTCATAAAGTGTGAGAAAATCTCAGTCTGTTTTAGCAAGTAATCGAATCGCTTGCTACGGTCTGTCTCGAGCTTCGTCTCAAAATCGCCGCCCCTGGATGATGTGGTTTCTGCCGAGGACCCGTTCGAGTTGTCCCCGGTATCGCCGGTATCCGCGTTCTCGTCCGGCTTGGACATCTTGTCACACACAGTCTACACGCACAGTTTAGAGTGTGTCCTCCTCTTAAATCTTCGCGGATCGTGTAGTACTTACGTTAAGTGCTCACGTTAAGCACGGATTATACGATTCGCTTGTATATATATCGCTGATGACCACTTTGCTGGCCAGTCACGGTTGTTATCGACACATCAAAAGCGATTCAATGCATCGCATCAAACACCTCGCGTGTGTACAGTATCACCATTAACCGCCATGTTATACCGGATTCTTTTACGCATGCGCAGTAGTGCAACACATGAGCGTATACAGGTGCGTTCCGTTCAATTCCCTTGATTCCGTTGCACGCATAAAGATACATTTTCATGGATGTTAGTTGATGCGCGCCAAAAACGCGCGATTTTATGATGTTATGTTATAACGTTTTCCACTGGGAAAACTGATGCAACACTAGCGCCGAGTTAGGTTAGGTTTAGATGAAAACTGCACTAGTGCAGTAAAAATGCAGGTGCGATTTAGTGTGTGCGATTCGATGGAACATATCATTAAACATCCATTTTATTGACATCTATTTTATAACACTCTTAAAAATACATATAACTATGTTCAAACTTAAATTGCTTATTTTACAATATTTTGATTCATTAATTTATTTAAAACATTTTTTTAAATTAAATTTTTATATTTCAAGAGTTTTAAACGTCAAAATGTCATTGCATAGTTATTATTAGAAACATTGAAACTAAATGTCATTATTATAACATTAATTATGTAATAATATGATATCATAACATAATATCATATCTTAACACGGACAACTTCAATTTCAATTTTCAATGGTTTCCACTGACTTCAAAGATAGTGGAGCAAATGTTGAACTCAGTGCAGATTTTTTGCACCAGTTTTACTAGTTTTCATAGTGGAACAACACAATTGCACTCAGTGCGCACTAGTGTTGCACAACCTAGCAAATGAGAATGGATTGAAATGAATTGAAATGGATTCAGATTTTCAGAAATATTGATTCATGAATGTTAAAATGAATGCTTTTCAATTCTGAATTTTTATTCAATTTTTATTCATTAGGAATTGCATGGAGCATATCTCTATGCCTTTCAATCTAAAAATAATATTAACCTTTCTGTGCAAAAACACACAATTGTGATAACTGTTTAATTCAAAATTTTGAATAGGAAATGCAATTTTTCAATCCAATTGCATCTAATTGAATCTAATTGAATCCAGTTGAATCCAATTAAATTCAAAAAAAAGTATTCGCTATTTAAATATGCATTCGGATGGAAAAAAATTTCAATCCATTTTAATCCATTCTCGTTTGCTGGGCAGTTTTCCCAGTGGAAAACGTTATTAGTTTCAGTGTCAACGTTCAGTGTCAAATTCGGATTTTTCAACTTCTAAACGTCCCCAGCAAATGAGAATAGATTAAAATGAATTGAAATGGATTCAGATTTTCAGAAATATTGATTTACGAATGTTAAAATGAATGCTTTTCAATTCTGAATGCATTTTTATTCATTTATAGGAATTGCATGGCGCATATCTCTATGCCTTTCAATCTAAAAATAATATTAACTTTTTCTGTGCAAAAACACACAATTGTGAATATTGTTCAATTCAAAATTTTGAATAGGAAATACAGTTTTTCCAATTGCATTCAATTGAATCTAATTGAATTCAATTGAATCCAAGTAAATTTAAAAAACCTATTCGCTATTTAAAATACGCATTCGAATAGAAAAAAATTTCAATCCATTTTAATCCATTCTCGTTTGCTGGGTCAATATTCACAAGGACGCGAACTTCCGTAAGACTGGAATCAGATTACGCATTGAAGAATAAAATTGAAGATTGAAAGATTGAAGTTTGACCTATCAGAACAAAAGGAGCCAAAACTTCTTTGTCCTCATTGGTGTAATTTCAATTAATCTTTAATCTTTAATCTCAATTTTCAATGCATAGTCTGATTCCAGCCTAAGAATGTTGATCTTTAATAAGCTGCGGTCGATTTGGATGCTCACGCTCTTTAAGCGCTTGTAATCATCATTCTGTCTTTGGGTGCAGTCTACTTGACGCTACAAATGCTTCGAAACTTTTGATTGACCAATCGGAAGAAAGAATTTTATTAATTGCCCAATCAAAAAATACTTCGAAGCATTCGTAGCAACAAGTGGAGCCTTTATCACAGCCTTTATCGTTTATTAGACGTGAAATAAGAATAGACGTAAGTACTGAAAAGCGCTGAAAGCGTTTAAATGGAGCCATGGTATCTCGGTGATTGAACTTTTGTTCACAACCAGTTCATTTTTCTTCCTTTTCTTTCCTTCTGGAAAAAAGAAGAAAGGAGAAAAGAAGAAGAAGAAAAATGAACTAGTGCAAAAGTTCAACTAAAAAGAAGAAGCCTTGTATGTAGTGCAGTGGATTAACTCGCTGGGTTATAATAGCGGCCCAACTTATCAAAAATAAGAAAATGCAGTACTAAAGTTAATAAAAAATTCTGACAAAATTCTTAGAATTCTATGAGAAGAAAATAAATGATTTTTGTCTCTTGCAGTTTTTCTATAAAGTTGATAATATTTGAGTAAAAAATAAACGTCGATAAGTCGGCCGCTACTATGACCCAGCGAATTAATACACTGCAGTGTACTAGTTCAGAAAATGCAGTAATAAAAAACAGACCTATTCAGAACTTCAGTGGAAAAAGAACAGACTTCTTATTTGAGGATACGTAATTGAACATGGCGCTGCATTTTGCTGCATTTAAACGTGGCGATGAAGTAGATAGTTAGTAAACAAGTTTGTATACATACATACGTAAATAATGTAAAAAGTACGGGATAAAACTACCAATTATATAGAAAAGATAAAAGTTCTTTTATCGTCTGGTTTAGAATATTTTATTAAAAGAGTAAATGTTAAGTTTCAAATGATGCGTGTGTGGACGTTATCTGATTGAGTAACATCTTTTAATGACTTATATTTAATTAATTTAATTTAATCTTTCATCCGTGTTTGCTAGCGAAAAAGCTATTATAGAATATAATTGATTAAAATGAATACATATAATTCAGAATCAGAAATCATTATTTCAAAACAGTGTTTATATTGTAAAGTTAAATACATTTCATGGACATTGTCGAAAATAATTACTTACCTTTTCTCGTCATTGAATTAACATATTCTATAATTATTCTTTTTCTTATAATTAGCTATATTTTTTATTTATATAATAAATTTTACTACTACATTAATTTAAAAAGAAATAGTGCGATTACGATGTAACATATTTAAAAAAATAATTATATATAGAATAAGATCTTATCAAATGATACAACAATTTCATTTTTTTATATTTGAAAAAGAGCTAATTGTAAGTCCATTCCGCTAATTAAAATTTAAAATTATCCTTACATGAATCACACACTGCGCGCTCGCGCGTCAAGTCGTCGTCGACGATGGTTTCCCGGACAACGAGGATCACTCAGATGCACAACAATCGACCGAGCCGATCCGTGGAGGACGACGATTGTTGTTGCGAGGATGTCGTTCGTCGAGCAGCCGACGTTCGGGCAGGAGATCGCGGTGCCAGCTAGACTGCCGATAATCCTGAAGCAGTTCTGTAAGGCTGCGATACGCACGCAGCCTTACGATCTGCTCAAGTGGTCCAGCTCGTACTTCCGCGCTCTAGCTGATGGCGAGGAGCCGCCGATTAAGTCGCGACTCGAGTACCCGCCACCGAGCACGGCTTCCGGTTTGACCTTGGGCTTCCTCAGGGTGCTATTGCGGCAGTTTGGAAGTATGGCGCGAGTCGTATGAGAAACCGATCCTCAATAAGATATATTTCATTGATACGGTAATCTTTTTCAGATTACAACAAGACGCTTCCGATCGAGACAATCTTGCGTCGCTGGGACTGCCTCTGCCTAGATCATAGGGATTTCGATACGATACTTGCGATCGGAAGATTCCATCATACTTGCCAGGTGAAGAAGTTCCTCGCCGTAGCGGTGGGTCTGCTCGGCGCCAATCTCACCGAGACAATGATCATGGTTTGCCAATTGTTTAGCCATGAGCCAGACGGAGGATCTGCGATGATCCCGCTCACTTTGTTTATGGAGATATATGAGTAAGCTTGGCATAACACACACAATACCGGTTATTTCTCTAATTCCTACAGATTCCTATATATGGCTGCGTTCAACAGAAAAATTAGCTTTGTAACTATTGTAAAATTTTTTAATATTTTTAGTTCTTCTGGATCTAAAAGGACAATCATATAAAAAAATTTTACGATTAGAAAGCTGCTTTTTTGTTAAACATAGCTATTAATGAATATCTATTTAATGTTCGAAATGAATAGATATTTAGCGGGACTCGCATGCGATGGCAATGAGAAGAACACGTTCGAGCAGGATACAACAGAACGTACAATGTGCAAAGAGAGTTCCGTCGATCATACAACATGCTCTGTAAATAGCCAAGATACCGATGTGGACATTAATTTAGATTCGGAACTGATATTCAAAGATGAGGTTGATCTATCGAAAAGTATGTTATTCGACTACATTAATTCTTATATATTTTCGTCCAGATTGAAAGAAACATTGTCGGAAATATCCCTGGTAAAAAATTCTATTTTTAAGAATTTAATTGTTAAGATTTTAAATTTATAAAGACTAAAGAAATTTCAAACTTCTTCAGATTTTATAAGTTTTCTTCAGAAATCATAGAATAAAAAATCTTAGAATACTTCAGAATGTATATATATGTATGAAAAATTATAGAAAAGATGAAAACTTTCATAGCATTTTTGAAAAATGTTCTAATTTGTATAAAATATCTTGAGAAATTTTTTTCAAAAGTTATAAAATTATAAAGAAATTGAAAAATTCTCAAATCTATGTAGAAATTCTGAAAAATTATGTGAAAAATTTTCGGAAATATTTTTACCAAGTTGTAAACAATACATCCAACAGGATTCAATTTTAAATTCGAAAAAGAATATTTATCAGTAACATTTTGTCGGATATACAATATTATCTTACACAATATCATCGACAAGTATTAAGAATAATTCTAAAATGTAAAGTGACATTGATGACATTCTTTATGAAATATTTTTGATATTAAGACATTAAAAATTAGAAATTAAGGTTAGAATATTGACGATTGCTGTCAATATATGAACGCACATATAATTTTTGTTTATATTATTTGTGACATAGAGCTATATATTTAGTTGTTGTTATTCTGTATAGTTCTTTTAAATTATTACCACCTTTTTCACAGAATGGATAAAATATGCTATCGTATAATTTATAGAAAATTTCACAAAGATATCTGTATTATAAAATCTCGCATATTTTAGTTATAAATATCATTGTCCCTCTATTTTTCACATAATCTTTATTATCACACTTCAGTTTATTCAGTAAAACTATTTTTAAACTGGATCGAATCTGAAATTTTTTTTTTTTTTAAGATCTTTTACCTAATATTATATAAGCAGAAAAAATTAATAAATCGTTATTGTTATTTTAATATAAAATTTACATTAACATTTAAAAAATGTGATAACAAAAGTAATCAATACTGTTGTCAAATACATTATCGAATACATGTCAAGTAATAAAAATGATAGTCATTGAAATTTTATCATCCGTAATTCATTTTCTACATTTTTGTTATTTATTATAACATTAGTGTTTCTTAGATATTTATAATTGATTCTTGTATTTAAGATTGTCTTAAGTACAATCTTAAGATGTCATGAATTAATCAGAGAGCCGCATTAGCATCTTGAGACATCACTTAAAATGACCTTAAAATAAGAATCGACTATGAATACCTTAGTCTGAACGAAGCTTTACTTTTTTTTAGCTCATGCTAGTTGAACTTACTTATTTAAATTCCACATTTTGCAGCTGATCTGTCAACAGAGCTGATAGAGAATAGTTCATTCGAAGGAGAAACTACTACTAATTCTGAAGAAAAGGGAGATAAATCTTTGACTAATCAAAAAGATGATAGTTCGATTGGTAAAGATAGTACAGATATTAATGATATGATCAGTAAAAAATTCTGTGGAGTAAAAGACGCCAATAGTGATAGAAGTTTATCTTCTGGAGTAGAGAAGGATGCGAAAATTACTTGCTTTCCGAATGTGCCAGGTAACTAATCCTCTTATACTTTACAATTAGCTGTTTGAGTGATTATAAAAATCTGTACGAAAAATATGATACATTTATGCCTTTTGTTACACGTAAAAAAATGTAGATATTATAAATATAAAATTTTTACTATACTTCTATTCATTTTTAATAAATTGAAAAAAAACTTTGGTTGATGTTCATAATCCATTTTTATTACAAGGCCGTCTTAAGTAAAGACATAATACGGCCTTCTGAGATTGATTTGTGACATTTTGAGACTAGTTAAAATGATTTTGAATATAAGAATCAACTATGAATACCGCCTATAGATTCTTAGAATTAGAAGCTGACAATGAACATATTATCATTATATAAACTTGCCATGCTGATAAAAATATGAAAAAAGTGAGCAGCGTGATCATACTTGTGTGACTCAAACAGTTAATAATCCACTAATTTGTTACTTTGTTAGAATCTAAAATTGAAATATAGGTATAGGACCACGTTTGTCAGCCGAGCGAGTTGCAAACGTAACGGCATGGATGCTCGAGTGCGCGAGACTGCAAGAGGGTATGGTCGGACCGCGAAATATTCGACACACGAACTGCCCATCTTTACACGAACGATCGACATCAAAGTCATGATAATATCTCGTTCTTTCATAACAATGAATGCGAAGAACACAATCACATAACTGGCAAGATTATCTTTGATCTAGAGATGTGAATTATCATTCGCACAGCTTTAGTTAAACGTTCCTATATATACATACATATATATAAAATTGAATCTTTTATGATTATAAAAAACATTTATTGTAGCACAGAAATATCGTTATCTAGCTTTAGAAAATGTTGAATCAAAAAATTCTCAACAGACAGATCTTCCGAATATAGACGAATGTTCTTAAACTTATTTAATTCATAAATTACTTATATATAAATCAACATTACGTATTATATTGATGATTAACATTATTAGTTTCATTGTATAAATCTATACACATTAATTTAGAATTAATATTGATTCTTCACACAAGAAACGTAGACAATTCTCGAGTTCTGCACAATCTGCGCATATGATGATAGAGTACGTGATAGAACGTAAGCATAAGGAGCAACGCTAGAAGGCACAGTAATAAGTTTCTAGCTTTAGCACGACTTGTTCTCCATTCAAGAAGTTTGTGTAGATGGGAGAAACGATTTCGATATTGCGACGGTAATTCGAAAGTACTTCGTAGCGGATACAGCGAACGATAAAAATCGTTTAACAAAGCGCGAACGATTTCGTTCTCAGAACGTCTAATAGGGTCCATGTCATCGTTCAAACAGATAAACTTCCTGAAAGAATTAATACATATTATGTAAATCGTTCCTATATATGTGAATTGTTCCTATTTAAGAGTATTTAAGAGAAATAGAAAAAAAGAAAGATATAATATATAGCAGGCCTGTCCAAAATTCGATTTGTGAGTTGAAATATTTCCACCTCTCCACCGTGCCGTCTCGGTAAAGTAAAAGTGAAAACAATGAAAAGTACAACAGATAATGGGGAACAGAGAATAACGAGCCGTTCGATCAGAGCTTCGGGATATAAATTCGATATACAGGATGTGCCAAAAGTCTGGATACACCCAAATATCTCATAAACGATGCATTTTAGAAAAAATGTTTCTTACAAAAGTTGTAAGGCTTAAAAAGACGCATTCAATGATAGTAGTTATTTGACTTAGAATAGCGTTGTCAAGGTCAGGTCAAGGTCAACGTGAATTTTTTTTTAAATAGAACCTCCCCTTTTTCATTACATATTCTTGTAGTTGAGTCGAGAGCTTTCCAAAACACTTGGCCTGACTTTGACAACGCCATTCTTTTTATCCAGACTTTTGGTTCACACTGTATGAATTATACTGAAACAAACTTACACTACAAACGTTCATGGAACAAAAAATGTGGAACAGGCAACTAAGAACAATTTTTTATAGGCATTGGATTTCCATTGCCTATAATAATGTTAACAATAATAATGAGAAAATACCAAAAATAATTAAAGAGATAATTTTCGCATTGTTTGTTTTAGAAAAAATCAAATTGGGAGAAATGTAAAAAAAATTACTCATACATAATTATGTATAATTTTATATATAATTATATATGAACAATTTTTTTACATTTCCCCAAATTTGATTTTTTTGTCTTAGAAGAGGAAGAGAGTTCTGATACATTAAACTGCTGTTGGCACTTATGCGAGTTAATCGTCAATTAATTTAATCAGAAGTCGGTGAAAGAGGCCTATCTGTAATCAGTAACTGTTTTTTTATTTTGCCTCTGTCCGTGATACACATAATGATGCTATATCAATCTTCTTCAAGTTTCCTTGTTTCTTATTATAGAAAATATGAATATTCTCATATAGTATAAAAGTGTAATATTGCTGTATAGTAATATTGCTGTATAGTAATATTGCTGCAACGTTGCATACGTTTATAGACAGATCTGAATTCAGACGAAGTGCTAATCTAGCTTTTGTTAATAACGCTCTACCGAGACAGCGCATCAAAGAGATAGAAGCGTTTTGGCTCATGACACGAGTCGTTTTGTACAGGCCTGATATATAGTATGGATGTGAGAGAGATACGTACTTGGGATCCCTCCGAATTTCATCGAGCAATTGTACCGTTAAGGAAACGTTGCTGGTCAACATCTCGAAAATTTCATTTTTGCCAGTTTTTATTATTTCATGTGGATACCGGCTACTTTTGCCAAATTTTGATTGCATCTTTCTAAAAACTGTTTCACAGTTCAATATCAATTCTTTAGAAACTACCGGCTGTGAACAATAAAAACAAAGGATTGCAATGTTTTAGTCGTTATTATATCAAATATTAAGTACTCTAAATGAAGAGTGTAATTCGTACTTACGAGAGTAGAATCTAGGTATCTTTCTCCTAGTGGAACCTCAACAATTTTTGATAGATTCATGCGATGTGAACAATTTATTATCTCACTTTCGAATTCCATAACTAAATTATAATCGAGCGGTAGTGGATATAATCTCGACAAAAGCGTCCTTATTTCTCTGTCCGACCAAGTTCTGAAAACATCGATTGATTTGTGTGTGTGTGTTTGCGCGCGCGCGCGCGTGCGTGTGTATATACAAACTACCGAAAAGATTTATATAAAGTGGCCCACTATTTTAATATTTCGCTCCCAGACTTTAATTTTTGATTTTAGAAAAAAATGTTTTAGACAAAAGTAGAACATGTTCGTGCTGAAAACGTATTTTGATCATGTTTTTTTCTTTTAAGTAGAGGCGTCAAAAAGATATGAAGGTCACTTTCACTTTTTTTGAACGGAATTATATGATTTTTTTATATAATATGATTCATCTCATTATTTTGTTCATAAAAGTATTAAAATATAATACAATTATCAAAAAATTAATAATTTACGAGATTTAATATTTTATGTTAATGTGTGCTAGAATAAAGTATATAAAATATCTGGTAAACTATTGAGTTTTTTTATATCTCTATACTTTTATGTAGTTAGAGATGTAGCAGAATAATTAGAGAGATCACTTTACAATTTAAAAAAAAGTCATATAATTCCATTTAAAAAAGTTTAAGTGATCTTCATATCTTTTTGTCTCCCTCAAGAAAAACAACATGAAATATGTTTCTCTCGAAATCGTTTCATTTTTGTCTAAAACATTTTTTCTAAAATCAAAGATAAAAAATTTTAGAAGTGGGACATTAAAATAGCCCGCCTTGTACATATAATTCCAGTCAATATCAATTTGATAATCATTGCTAACACGTTCTTACCGTGATTTATCAGTGTCAAACATGTCGAACATCTCCCCGACGGATATCTTTCGTTTTTCACTATATAAAAAGTAAAAATAAGAAAATGCAAATTGCATGTCTTCGGAATCTCTCACTTTATGACTAGATGTTTTCTTAAATTCTGACTCAAATTTCTCTTGCATATTATTTACGATCCATTTATCTATTAAGTGTGGCATGTGTGCTGGCACTCTCCTTCGTTCAAGGCCATAAGCGGCATTATATATCTTATTAACATATAACAAAGATTCTGCATAAGTGTCCAGTCCTCGTGCGTTACGTTTCCATTGATTAGGATATGCAAATTTATCGAATTTAATTGAATTGTTGGACTGTGCCACATTCATGATATTACGATAATGTTTTAATCGTTTAATATGATATGCAGTTTTGTTCGAAGTGTTTGCGTGTAAAAATTTGGAATATACAGGCTTAAAATCTCTCGTAAGTTTATAATTCTTTTCATCGTCAAATTTCGTACTTCGTACTTGTAATTCCCTACTAGATTCCCTAATAGAATTACTATTTCCAAGATCGTGAAACTTATAGATCGGTTCAGAAGAAATATTAAAATTATATGAATGCAATGTTTGCGTTTCGGATACTTTGTGTGCATCTTTTCGTGATGAATAAATGTTTTTTTTGCGTAATATACTTAATAGTTTCAACTCATTATTATTTTCATGAGAATCTTGCAAATACTTGTAAGGATAATCATCTTCCTCTTCCATTATTTCGCTATCTATAGGTACATCAGTCGTTTGACAGTCTCCGCCTATGCAATCCATCAGGATAGACAATGTTCAAACAATTCATTAAAAATGTATTCACGTGTATCATCATTATAAAGGAATAATTTAGTCACCATCAAATTCGCATAATGTCGTATTACAAGCGTAGTCACATGATCCGTCACCGACCCATGCCCATGGACAGATTTCAGAGCAATCAGGAACCCACCATGCCAGGTATATTTTTTGTCCACCCGCTTGAGTTACAAAGTCCTCTGGCCAGATTTCGGCACCTAACATGACATCGTCGTTAAAATATAAAAATTTATCAGAGACTCCAGGTATCCTGGAAGAAGTAAAATAAATGTTGCATGTCTATATGTGCAGTTGTTACATGTGAGTAACCAATAGCAAAAGCAGCTATATCCAAAAATATAAAAAAATTAGATTTTAAAATTCCTTTTTTATTACGAATTGAATGTTTAAAAAATGTGCTGAAACAGTTACAAACCTTAAAGTGAATTGAAGCTAATTGAAAAAAAAAAAGTTAAATTATCCCTATTGTATGGAGAAAAGTGCAACAAAAGTTAAATCTCTTTAAATTTATATTGCAAATGCAGTTATATCCATCCATTATATTTAATAAAAATCATAGACATTTCATTTCACAATCGACTAAAATCTTCAGCTGCTAAAATCAGTTAAATGTATTCTATTTTAATAAATAGAAATTGTATAGAAATTATATTTCTTAGATTGTATTATACACGTTTTGTTAATTAAAAATAATTATTTTTTCTTCATTTTTCAAAAAGAAAATCTTACTGACGGCTTCAATGAGAAAAATTTTGTAAAAGTTTATTGCTCTTGCTTAAAAAAAATTTCAATGGAGATAACAACTTTTGTCAATGGGCTACCGATGTAATGTATCTCACATTTCCAAGCACCTATGAATATGACTTTCAATAGCAGGACTAGAAAAAGTTGGTAAATCGCTTTTATTCAGAAAAATATCTTCATGAGTGACTAGAGTTATCCGAGGATTATCCATATCGAGCCAACTTGGTATTTGACCGTTGGTAACGATGTAAACATGTCTCACCCAGGGTGCATACATTTCCAACGATCGTAACGAATAACGCAACTCGTCTTTATCACTGAATCTCGAAGTTACGGCACTAAGATCCACAATGGAAACATGCTTCTGAAGGCTTTCTAAAAACATTGGATCAGATCCATTTACCCAAGTATATACTACATCTATAGGAACATGTTGACACAATTTGTTTTGGAAAGATTTTCCCAGGATATTATCGTTGAAGGAATGAAAAACCGCTTCGTATTTTTCCTTGCTCCATATTAACCATACCTATGTAATAAAATATTAATTTGTTTTATCAGATGTTTCAATATATAAAATGTTTTATTCAGTATGTATATATATATAATATATATACATGCTGAATAAAACATTTCAGTTAAAAGATTAAATTGATTTAAAATATAAACTTCTGTTGTTATCTGGATGTATTTATATGATATGCATAAAGAAAATAAAGGTTATTCTAACCTCTCCAAAATGTACTATGCCGATGAATATGCAAGTAAACGCCACCAATATCACAAGCAATGAATACTTATACGAAAGCAAATCGTAACACCGTCGCTGTATTAACTTCCATGTGCTCATTATATTGATAAAGACGTTAGATGCAATTAGCATCACCAAACTGCGTCCAGCAGAGAAAATCACTACATGAGCGTTTTACGCCATGGTGGAAAGACGAAAAGTAAGTCTGTAAGCCTATCCTGTAACTTTTAACTTGTGAATAGTACTCAGTAAACGAGAATGGATTAAAATGGATTAAAATTTCTTTAATGCGTACTTTAAATCCATGAAAATGGATTGGATCTGAGCTGACACTAGTTTAATATTCGAAAAAAAAAGAATATTCATATTTAAGGGTTATAAATTTGATTCCTTAGACATTTATAATAATTATAATCTGAAATTAACTACTTAAAATTGGTATTAAAAAACGCACCTTAGTTGGGACTCGATCCGAGATCTCTGGATTATGAATCTTCTACGTTACCTATAATACCATTTTTTCAACTAGTAAATATGTTATTCATTCTCTACTTCAAGTACAACCAGCTAAACCAGTGCACGAAATTATATACATATAATAAAAATATCATTATTTAACAAATATAATAAAATATAATCAATTTACATTACTATGAGACAACATTGGCTGCGTTCAGCAGAGAAAGCAGCTTTGCAGCTGTTATAAAATTTTTGAATATGATTGGTTTTGCCCTTAGTTCCTTATTGAATCAATAATATAAACCAATCATATTCAAGAATTTTATAACAGTTGCAAAGCTGTTTTTTCTACTAAACGCAGCCAAATAAGTGTCGGATAATCTAATCTCGCTTGGCCGATGTCGCGCGCCGTGATCAGCGATATTCGGGCTGTGTTCCACTTGGCTTGCGTGTGTCCACATCGATCATTCATTTTACTTCTAATCAAAGAGAAACAAAAGAATATAGCTCAATTTTTTTACAACTTTTTTGAACTTAGATTAAAATGAAAAATTTCCTACTTATAATTTTCAATAATTTAAGTAGCATTTATGGTCCATTTTAAAAGAAAAACTTTTTTTTATTCAATTGGATTGGAAAAAACTGTATTCCTATTCAGAATTTTGAATTGAGCAGTATTCACGATATATAGAAATGGCTGATATTATTTTTAAATTCAACTAATTGAAAAATTGCATTTCCTATTCACAATTTGAAATTGAGTAATATTCACGATGCACAGAAAATGCTAATATTATTTTTAGATTGAAAGGCATAGAAATATGCAATTCCTATAAATGAATAAAAATGCATTCAGGATTGAAAAAGCACAGACATTTGCTTTATGCAATTTCTATAAATGAATAAAAATGCATTTAAGATTCAAAAGAATTCGTTTTAACATTTATGAATCCGTATTTCTGAAAATCTGAATCCATTTTAATCCATTTCAATCCTTCTCGTTTGCTGGATACGGAAGCTGCGTTCGTTTAGGCGCTTACAGCGCTTGTAGCACCAATTGTCTGTTTAATAAACAACAAGGTTGAAACGACGCTTTAAGCGTTGTGAGCGTCAAAGCAAACACAGCCAGAGTAATAAGTAAGAGTAAGAAATTGACCAATCATAATATCGATTATTCTTCCCACATTCGACTGCGATTGGTTAATTTTTTTTCTTCTTGCTCCGTGTATTATAAACGATGCATCACATGAAAAATCCGGGATGGCCTCTCAGGTTTCTCTCTACTAACCTGGGATATATTCTGTAACTGTTTTACATTCCTACCGACAGTTATCGGTTTCATTGCGCAGCTTTTTCACCATATAAAATATCTGCGCAATGACAACTGTCGGTAGGCGTGTCAAGACAGTTACGGAATTGCATTCCTGCTCAATTCAAGCGGTTGAATTTGATTGGATCTAAGTAAATAACCAGTCATATTCATTTGCTCAGCGAGAGACTAGCCGATTTGTCAACTTGAACGCTTCTAATTTGACACTATCATATGCCACCATGTTGTTGCAGTTATTTGAACTAGGCGTTATATCATTATTATTTTATAATGAATTTGATTCATTATAATGAATTCATTATAATGAATTTGATTTTATCTTCTTCCATAATATAATTTTCCACAAACTTCTTCCGAGTTTAATATTAACGTTTTTTCTTTTGGGAAACGATAAAAATGTTATACATTTTTATTGCTTAACTGTACATAAGATAGTTGGCCTAGAAATCATCAGAGTAGCAGTAATCGCCAAGTTCACATATTAAAGACGTATTTTAGTGCTTTCTGTTGCTCGTGAGGCTTGCTGATATTTTTATTGGTTCCAAGGAAGTATTTTTACAATGTTGTATTACATTATGAAACTCATAATATACATTACGAAACTCATAATATACATTATGAAACTTGTAATAAAATATTAAAAATAATTATTTTTAATAAAAAAAATAAAACGTAAAAAATAAAAAAAAATAGAAAAAAATTAAAAATTTTGTAAATTAAGAATTTTAATAATAAAATTTAATAAAACATTAAAATATATAATTACCCAGCAAATGAGAATAGATTAAAATGGATTGAAATTTTTTTCTATCCGAATGCGTATTTTAAATAGCGAATACTTTTTTTTGGATTTAATTCAATTAGATTCAATTAGATTCAATTGGATGCAATTGGATTGAAAAATTGCATTTCCTATTCAAAGTTTTGAATTGAACAGTATTCACAATTGTGTTTGTGTACAGAAAAAGCTAATATTATTTTTATATTGAAAGGCATAGGAATATGCTCCATGCAATTCCTATAAATGAATAAAAATGCATTCAGGATTGAAAAGCATTCATTTTAACATTCGTGAATTAATATTTTCGAAAATCTGAGAATCCATTTCAATTCACTTCAATCCCCATTTTTGTTTGCTGGATAATATAAAAAACGAAATATAATTAAAAATTTAAAAAATTATTAAAGTTAAAAATATCTATTGATTAAATCGAATATGTACAATAACCGAATCTATGCATGATTTCGAACAAATACTTCATTGTGAGGTTAAGAGACATTGTTTGACATCTCGTGTGATTTTGGAGTATGTATTGGCAACTTGCTTGAGATAAATTGGGCTTCGAGTTAAATCGAGATCGCAGTTTTATGTACATCATCACAAATTATTGTTTCATACAAATTTCATAGTTTTTTTTTACGTGACAAGTACTGGTTCGAAGCACGTAGTCGTCATATTTGAGTAATCATATCTGTCGATTACTGGAATTAGGTGGGCAGAAAAAAATTCTTATAAATTGAATAATAATGTATCTAAAATCTAAATAAAAAAATTAGATCCATAATTGTTATTATTATCTATAACGATTACTGATCCATAGAATGTCTAGATAATAATAATGGATCTTAGAATATCTAAGATACATAATTGTTATTATTATCTAGACATTCTACGGATCAGTAATCGTTATAGACATAGTCGAGTTTATAAATAGATACGCAAGCAAATAAAGGATGTCGATCACTGGATCATTTCTGTGTCGATAACTGGTACCTACATCTAGAACAGAGATCGGCACTACTTGAATAAAAATTTTATAATTAAACTATCATTATTATAAATTTTTAGTAAATATTAATTCTTTTCTGTTGAAACAGATTTGTAATAATGATAGTTCTGAAAAAAATAAAATATAAAAAATTATAAAAATATATATATTGTATATATTATATATATATATGTTATATATTTTATAAAAAATTATAAAATGTAAAATTATTTTATATACATATGTCGTCTTTTAGTCATTTTTTCGTCAATTATATTCTTTCATTAAAAGATATCTTTATAACAATTTAGTCATCTTTTAATTATCTTTTAGACGACTTTGTGTTCTCTGGGTAACTATCGCGTACACGAACGATGGAATGATTCTGACACATTAATTTATATATATAAATTAATGTTATAGACATCTTTTAGTCTTACTAAAAGACAATCTAAAAACAATGTCAATCTAAAAATGTCTTTTAGACACCTTTTTGCTGTGTCAAAAAGACAACTTAAAAAAGATCTCTTTTTGTTATCTTTTAGTATTTTGTGCTGTATGAGTAAACACGTACGGCGATTTGTGGGACATATCCATGACGATTATTGGGCAAACCGTTATGGCGGCATGGCGATAACTCGTACATTTGCGACATCTAATTTTTACAAGGATTTTCTCAACAAGGGCAGTAGGTATAAGAATTTTAGAGTGACGTTTTTGTTCGTCATAAAAAATTGATTTAAAATAACCTAAAATAACAGTCACTCATTTTTCAATTTGAAAAATATAAAATCAAGCGTTTTGGTTAATGTTTGATTACTAAGCCAACTACCTTATTTTTTAATTGTACAAATTCAATCATCTGATATTTCCAAGCCTCAATTTTAAAAATTTGGAAAGATATTTTAATAGATGTGCATTTTTACAATTGAAATATTATACATAGATTATTAAGCAACTATTTATTGATAACACTGAATTCATAATAATTAAAAAATTTTAATAATACATATTTGAAAAAAAATGAAATAGTCAGATGTTAATTACAAATATGTTTTATGTAATTACAAGTCTTGTAGAAGTTTTTAAATACATGGTAACAATAT
>JAANIC010002605.1:862824-873208 GCA_017607545.1 Acromyrmex charruanus
CTCTGATAAATCCTCATTTTATGTGTATATATATATATATATATATATATATATACATATATATATATTTTAATGTATATAAAAACATATAGTTTTGACATTGCTTGATAAGAATATATTTCATTAGTTTGTCCATATCTTATCTACGACATGTTATTACGAATAGAGAAAGTGATTTAGGTATTTGAAAGCTTATACTCAGAAACACACGCTTGACATGCGATTAAATATTCGACTTGAGGAGTAAGAATAATTATGATATTGTTACGTTTTTGCAATATCATATTTTGATTGATTAAAATTTTTATTTCAATTTTACCTAATAATTATACGGACTATCAGTAGTGCTACCAGAGAACTACCACGTATTTCGTTCGGTTTGCGCAGACGGACCGTCCATTTTACTCTTTCTACTGGTATTTGTAGGCTCGACGTTGGCAGCCGGCAAGGGAGCTCGGGCGCTTTAATTTTATTTTGAACGTTTCACAATTAGCCGTTACGTACAATGTTTGCAACACATGCATTTTTATTCTTGTTTAAGATTTAACGACAACAAGGATTAAATTATGCTTGCGAGCGTTAAGTAAAACGTACCCAATAACGCATACAGTACTGAATGGCGGCACTGGATTCTCCTCCACCACAGCCTACGTGATCACGTAAATCACGTGAAGTGATACTTTTCTTCTCTTGATGAAAAGAGTATATTAATTTCTCGTTTATAAGAGAATAAGCGATAATCTCATTTTTCATATGATTCAAAAGTATCTAAAAATATTCTGCTTGTTCTTTTTTATTACGAACAAATTTATCTTTATTTATTCCAGATAGTGATATAAATATGATTGGTTTAATTAATCATTAAAATATTAAATCTGGATTAGCAAAAATAATTTTGTTCCGATTTTCATAATAACGCAACTCATTATAAGGCAACAGTATAGGTCCTTTGTTTTTCATATTTCATATTATCCTTTGTTTTCTGTTTTTAGAATATTTGATTAAAGTCAGTCTTCGAAAGTATATTATAATATTACATTAAAAATTTCAGTTATTCATATTGAACTGTGCAAATTTCGGTTACTCGAATTGTACTAGTTTATTTCGTACATGCATATAATACGCTCGATATATTCTAGCTAACGCTAATATTTCTGAAATATTTATAAAAGGTTCCTAAAATCCCTCAAAAAACATTTTAAGAATATTCCGGAATATTCCGAAATATTTACGGAATGTAAAAGCAACATTCAAATATCGATTAAAAATTTCATTTATATATCGTTACATATTCTGTGAATGTTCTATAAATATTCCACAAAATTTTAATTTTTCCAGAAATTTCAGATTCAGTCGTCCCTGAATCAATTTTTAAACAAAATTTTACTTTGAAAAACATACTTCACACTTTTATCTTGGAATCCAATTTTGGGATTTACTTTACAGGTGAAATACTGCACTTCTTATATTCTCTTCCAAATGATTTTTATTATTAATGAGTAAGTGCTGTCGACGGAGAATATGTACTGCTCGCTCGCGATTTTACTAATAATATGTACAAGGAGTATTCATACAATATTCTGAACATTTCATCGACATTTATATATTCTGTGACAATTCTTTCCCTCGGAATATTCGGACATTACATTGGGAATACGAATCGAACTTTCTACGAATAGCGTTAGCTAGGTTTGATTTATGAGCGGAAATATGATTTATATTTTTTACCTTAATATTTTAACACCGAGATTCAAAAGATTGGATAATTTAAAGGAGATACAAAACATAGTGATTATTTAATAAGGAATCTCTCGACGGTTTTTTTTCATTTTCCTCATACTTAAAAATATTTTGCAATTGTTTAAAGTACGTTACTATTCCTTTATGCAATAACATAATAACTATATTGGCAGAAGAGATATTTCTATGTAGATTTACAAAGAAGAGTTTGCAAGTCCTTGTTTCTAACTCTGTCACCTGATGGCACTTTGAACATATCAATAGATCAGCTGAAAATGGAAATATATTTTTTATGCATGTGTTAATCGTATGTTAGAAGGTCGAAACAGCCCTGCGAAGTCTAATTCAGGGTTGTGAAAAGTGTGAACCTATATATTAAACAAAAGAGAGTTCTAATATAGCCTTGGTCATAAGTATAAGATACCTAAATTGATATACTATAAACGTCCTTTATTAAACAAAAAATGAAAAAAATAGTTTTATTGAAAAATATTTATTTTTATGACAATTTATATTTTGTTAATTTATATACAATACAGTTTTTGTATAATTTATATTTTATTAATATTGTTAGTTTTTTTGTGACTTTTATTTATTGCTCTTTTCAAGAGGATGCTTTATACATACTCATGGCCAAGTCTATAATACCACGACAGTGCCACTATCGTGTTTTTAGATTTGTAGAATCCTATATTTAATATTTTTCCAAATATTCATCTTCCTTCCGTCAATATCTGATTAATTAGTATATTAGTACTTGACGAAGATTTTAGTATTCAAGATAAGGCGTAAGTCACTTCTTAAGTAAGCTTCTTCTCATGATATTTCTTCTTACTATTTTTATAACGTTTCTCAAATCACACGAATCGCAATTTAAGCTCTCGATGACATCACCGACCGACGCATCTGATTATTCCTAATAACATGAATATACTAAGTATTTTGGTAATTTTATGCATCCAATATAACCTGTAACACATCGATATCATCGATTTATTCCTCACAGTATGTTGTGAGCCTGAAAGAACTGATAAGGTATGAAAGTGAAAGACTTACCTCAATAATCGACTTTTGGCGTTACTTAACGTGTCTAGGTTGTCTTTCAAAATATACTTTCGTATTCCTAATATGTATTGATGTAAGTATATGTCCCAATCTATGTTTCTAATATCCACGTCAAAGTTGCTACACTCTTCCGATGTTTTTACAAATTTTACCAGTTTCATCATGTTATTTGCATGAAATTTCCACTCGTTCGTCGCGAAGAATTCTCCGGTTTTAGCGGCACGTTCAAATCGTTTTGCGATTTTCATCATTCTGAAAGGAAACAGCATATTTATTACTATTTAATCAAATTTCCACATGATTATGAGAAGATATACTTACATAGGTTTACAACCTTGGACTCTTAATATAAGATCTACGATGAATGCAGGTAAAAAGTGCAATGTGGCCACTATGATAGTGTGAATAAATTTGTTTGTCCTAAATGTGACATCCGGATACCACATCACGTATTTCGATGGTGATTCTATAGCGTGTTTCATCGCGAGATATCCAAATTCGCCCCATCTATAAAAATTCAATATATATATATAACAACAAAGTAATAGCGAATTCGATTGGACACACTTATGTGTACTAATGCACATTAAAACCGTCGTACATTGATTTAATCTGTGTAAAATGCTAATATTTCAATTAAAAATACAACAGCACTTTACTTAACAGCACAATAAAATGTATTGAGGATTTCATAGTTTAATCTGTTTTTCTATTTACATTAAATACACATTTTTACATCAGTTTGTATATGGCGACTTTAATGTGCGCACCGAGTGCATCGAATCGAATTCACATACTGTCCTAAATAGTGTCCTAATAGGATCATACACTATTCAACAAAAAATGCAGTAATAATGAAGGTAATCTGTTCTTGCAGTGTTTTTGAAAGCTGATGCTGGTGAAAATTTTTCTTACAATCCTTCACATAATTTTTTAGAATTTTTATTAATTCTTAGAAAATTTCTCTTTTTTTATACTAACTTGGATATTAATTAGACAAATAACATTTTATTAAAATAAGAGCATTATATACGTATAATATGCTTAGGAGACCCGGTAGCAAAATGCTATGTTATTGTTTAACTTTGCATAACTCGAAATGCATACAGTTAAATAAAATGTCAAATAATAAATGACATATTCAAGTATGTATATATATATGCATAATTTCATGTGATAATATGCTTAAGTTTAAGTTTAAGAAGAATAAGAAAGTATGTAATAAAATGCTAAAGTGTATCTTAAAAATTAACGTTTCGAAATGCTTGAAAGCGTTTAAAAATTAAAAATGCGTCATAATAAATGAGTATCTATTGTGTATTGGTATATTAACGTCATGGTATAACGGCGAGCCACTGAATAAATAATTTATCTATAATTCGTCACTTAATAGCAGAGATATTAAAAGGTGTTATGGTATTTATACTGGACATAATTTTAGCTTTTTCTCTATTTAATTTCAACTTTCTAATCGTCATTTCTGCGTGCATGCACGCATGCACGAGCATTCGTTTAATTATTTTACTATACTATTGTTGCTTTTCATACTATGTTTATTGCTGTATACTCACGTAATCGGATGAACTGCGCTGCTGATACAATTGTAAATCCTTATTGTATCAGTATGTTGCGCAAAATTATGCCAAGATGCGCAAATCAACGCATTGACAACAAAATCGACAGGTACAACGTCTACCACTAAATTTGCGTTACACATAATACTTCTAACAGTACCTCTACTAATCTCTGTCATTATACCTATTAAATAATAAAACATAACACATGTATGTTAAAAAATATGCTATAGTTCGTGTTCTTTATCAGTTTAAAATTATTCAATTAGGAATAATTAATTTCTTAATCTCATTTCTTAATCTCAAAAAGAAATATATATTAATATAAAGAATATTTACTTGTAACTATATATATATATATATATATATATTTTAAATGACAAAAATGAAGATAGAGAGCTTCCCCCAATAACTTTGACTTTGATATATGTTGTCATGACCCTGAATGACCTTGAAGAAATTTTAATCATCGGGTTACTCGTTAAAAACTTATTAATGAAAATAATTTTGAAAAATATACTACTTATACTCTTAGCTAGATCTTACTTCACGTGAAAGTTATTATGTAAATAGGAGAAAAGGTATGGGATAGTTTTTAATATTGTATGTGCAGAAATAAGACGTTATTTGTTAAACTTTTTTGTTAATAACTTTTTAACGAGTAATGACCGATGGTTAAAACTTCTTTAAAGTCACTCAGGATCATGATCTTGACAACATATATCAAGGTCAAAGTCATTGGGGGAGGGTCCTCATTTTTATTTTTACCATTAAAAAGTTTATGATCGACTTAATTCCTAAAATTAAACGTAGTTTTGGTATCTGATTTCCAAATGAAGATTTGAGCTTACAATTAGTTAACTATGATTGTACCTGTAATACCGCAAGTATTATCTATCCATCCTGGAAATGGTTCTTGATACGCGGCGCAGACTATACTTGGTCGTACAATAGCGATTGGTAAACCGCTTCCTTTAGACACCACGATCTGCTCCGCCAAACCTTTCGTCAAAGTATACGTATTCGGATGTTTGCCGATTAATTTCTTCTCTATTATTTTTAATGTTTCGTTGTCCAAATTTTCGCACATATCGATCACCGTGTGTGGCTTCATCTCCGTGCTGTAATATTAGCCACATATTATCAAGTACACTTTAGAAATTTAAACGATCTGTAATTCGCATTAGAATTAAAGACAAAATTTTATTTTTAACTTTGTATACCGTATATGAAAAAAAAGATATATTAACAATTTGTTAACAGCTGCAGTCTTTAATTAAAAATAATCTTAATGAGAGTACGATAAAATGAATAAAAGCGTACGTGCGGTTATAATTTATAACATTTATTAAGAGGAAAGAAACAGAGATGTGAATATGACGAAAGTTACAATTAATGGCCTAGTTTCCACCGAGGGTTTAATCCGGATCAAAATGTAAGAACCAACCAACTACAGTCAAGCATTCAGTCGTTCGACTGTAACAGGAGAATACTCGACTGTAGTTGGTTCTTACATTCTGATCCGGATTAAATCCTCGATGGAAACTAGGCCAATGATACAAGGAAAGAAAGATTAAAGGAATAATGAAGACATAAAACAAACGCACGAAATGATTTGCTTATTTTATAAATAAATAAATAAATATATATGTATAACGGAAGAAAATGATTATCAACAAAGGATGATCACATCACAAAATATGTCAATAAATCTTATTTAACCATTATTAATTTAACAATTAATGAAATAAACGTATACTCTTGTTTTAATAAAATATTTATTTTTATTTATTTGTTATTTGTTTCTGTTATTCATTAATGTTGTTCTTAAATTAAGAAGATTATATTGTTACTGGCTGTTAATAATGTTGTTAATAAAACATTTTTTGTCACGTCTTAATGTACTGAGAAAAAAGGTGTTAATTTGATTAAATTAGGTTAATTTGTCTATATTTTTTTGGTTGAAGAATGTATTTAAATAAAATGTATTATAATTTTACTTAAATACGTATATTTTTCAATGAAAGAAATAAAGATAAACTGAACTAACTTAGTCAAGTGAACAACTTTTTTTAGTATATTTGTACAGGTAAAGACCGTAATAACGGGAATAGATTCCTGAGATGATCATTTTGAGATGAAAATTACTAATCTAATACCGAAATACTAAGGCTCTTTAATAGTTTTTTAATTACAAGCACTTTAAAGTTATTGAATCATACCCCCTAAAGTTTACGCGTTCCAATGTCATACAATGAAAAATCCAACCGCACCTAAACGCGTGAACTTTAGGCGATTCGTATAAAATTATGAGTGGAATTGTTACGATTATTATCGATAATCGTACATTATCATAGATTACAGATAATTTGAAGCGAATTTAAGAGCGCTTTTAAATGCATCGAAAAACAATCTGACAATGAGTCGCATAAAATACAATTTACATTGTGTATATAATGAAAAATATTAGCAATGTGAATATTGTATTGTAACATGATTGCGAATAAGAAATAGCTGTCTTACTGAATATATACACTTATAACATTAAGTTCCTCTTTCGTTCGATCTGCTTATCGGACACTATGTTCTTGAAGAAAAACGATTCACTCGTATCTACGACTTGCACATTTCTATTTCTGTTACTTTAACGTAAGCGCTTGTCAATATTAATATGATCAATTTTACCCTCTTTTAAGTATGAAAAACATATGGGTATAATTAAACACATTATCAACCGCAAGCCTAATAAGCTTTTTATCAGTACTTACCAACCGTTTATCGATTAAAAGTCTATTAATTAACAGTAAATTTGTGATTATTCTTCATCATTTTATCTATTTATCAGAATATGTATTATCTACATCTCTTAGAGTGGAAATTGAGTTAGTCTTAAAAAAGGAGTAAAAAATTTTCACTGTTAAACAAGAATGGCAGACTTACTTTTTTGGAATGAGATTCACTCCAAAGGAATAAAATCTCATTCCTTTTTTTTTAAAGTGAAACTTTATTCCTTGAAGTGATTTTTACTTCTAAAAGAGTGAAAGTTTTCTTAGGTCCGTATTCACGATCCTCATTTCAGGCGAGCTCGGTTTGAACCGATTAGATTTATTAAATCGTGGTGTGAGAAGCTTTTTTCAAATGAAAGACTGATTCAAACCTAACTCAAATTGGATCTCAGATTGGATCACGACTATGAATACGATCCTAAAAGAGTGAAAATCTGCCATTCATTGTTTAAAAAATATTTTCACTCTTTTTTCAAAACTGACTCAATTTTCAGTCTTTTGGAGTGAAATTTCACTCGAAAAGATTTAGAGATAAGTAGCAGGATTGGGAAATAACGCTTTACCGTTACGATTACTTTTTTCAACAAATAGGTAAAGACGTTATATTTCTTTATTATTTGTAATATTAATAGTAATATATTTACATATTTTGGATAACGATAACGAATATAATCTTTATTTTTACCGTTATTTTGTATATATATATAATACGTGTATAAGTGAATTTTTTGACCATGTTGTGGTCAACCATAATCATCGTAGATCTCATGTTGAACTATTCAATTAGCAAACATCTGCAAGTATCGATAACGAGTTACTTTTAGAAAAGAAAACGATAACAGCAACAAGTTATTTTTGTGAAACTACTTTCTCAACTCTAATATATATACTGATCATCCGATTTCGTTTGAAAAACAATAATATGTTATCAGTCGACAACGTATGTCATTTTGTATATAAGTATATTTTTTTTATCTTAAATAAAGTGTTGACAATATCGTGGAATAACAGATCTCTGTGATAAAATAGTCCTCAGTATAAAAATGTCCGAGTTCTATATTATTCATATAGCTATCACATGTAACTTACATGTATATCGATTCTTCAATCTCCAGTCGATCGGCATTACAGTAGGCCGTGCTGACGTGAATGACGCTAATAAGGTTTGTCATGCGCTTGCACAAGTCCAGCATACGATCTGTACCCACCAAGTTCAAATTAACGGCGATTTTCAGCGGCTCGTCAAAACGCACGGTGGCTGCACTATGAAACACGATGTTAACTCTCTGTATCAGCATATCCCTGTCTTCGGGCTGGAGCCCTAACTCTGACAGACCCACGTCACCTTTTATGGGAAAGATCTTGTTCAAGGTACCCGGAAATTCCGATCGTATTCTGTCAAAAACCTGTCAGAGAAAGAAGCACTTTTCGCGTATCGTTTCATATCATCGTTTAAAAGCGTGCGAAGAGTGCGCGGAAAAATACCAAATACAATATTATACACAGTGCGACAAATATGTTCCCGGACACGAACCATATCTCAGCAACCAGTGGCGACATCTGTGCGTTCAAACATGCATTTTAAAGATTGAACATTTTGCTATCATCTGTCAAAGTTTCATTCATTTTGATTGACATATAACGAAGATATGACAGTTCATGTTAAACAAGATTTTGGTCGAGGTAGAAATTTTAATATGGAACAAAGAGTTTTAAAACGATTGATCGAAGTTTTAAAGCGATTGATGGGCAGAATTCATCGTATTCGCCCCGAATATCGTGATCCAGAAGATTGGTCTTTGTTGCATGATAATGCACCGAGTCACACTTCATTGATTGTCCGTCAATGTTTGGCTCGAAATCGTGTCTCTGTGTTAAATCATCCACCGTATTCACCTGATTTGGCCCCCTGCGACTTCTCATTATTCCCAAAATTGAAATTGAAATTGAAAGGACGCTTTTTTGATGACATTCCGACCATCCAATCAGCTTCTACACAGGCACTAGAGGTAATTCCGCAAACTGAGCTAGAACATGCATTTGAATCACTATTGAATCGCTGTAACAAGCCAGTGTATTGAAGCCAGAGGAGAATATTTTGAATAATAAAACCAAAAAATATGCATATTATTGTTTCAATTATGATTTTCAGGCCCTGTCCGGGAACATATTTGTCGCACTGTGTATACATATACAGGATGGCTACTAAATAATTTAACAGATTTTTAAGGAGTGATTCCTCATACATATAAATTCAAGATAAAAACTTCATATGATCATATGTTCGAATCAGCTTATTGTCAGTTTCAAAGATATAGATGTCAAAGATGAAGGAAAAATTTGCTTTTTTCTTTTAATTTTAAAGACCATTCAGGTTATTTTTAATAAAACTTTGTACCTATATGTTTAAAGTTTTATTAAAATAACTTGAGTGGTTTTTTAAATTTTTGGAAGAAAATCTTTTCTCGTATAAATATATGTATATATACAATACAAAAATTTTTTATGGGGTATTTTTTAGTTATTTTATCGACAGTACTCAATCAGCTGAACGTCTTTGCTTTTAGACTATTTCTTCAAAAACTCAATTATTTTCGAAATATAAGAAACTAAAAGAAGATTATAAGTTTGAAATAAAATTTTTTTATTATTGCAATAAATGTTTAAAATCATGTTGACTAAACATGCCTGTAATCTTCGTGAAAAGCTAGCTTTGACTTTTTCTATCTCTTGAATCGTTATTTCGCGAAAAATATTTTTTATTCTTTCTATCATGTTTTCCAGAATGGTAGGATTTTAAAAGCCAACTCTTTCACTTTTTACTTTTATTTTGAATATTTTGTACATTTATTATAATAATAAACAATTTTTTTCAAACTTATAATCTGACTTCTTTTGGTTTATATTCCAAAAATAGTTGAGTTTTCTAAGAAATAATCTAAAATTCTAAAACAAAGACGTTCAGCTGATTGAGTATGGATACTATTGATAGAAAGATTAAAAAGTACCCCTTAAAAAAATTTATTCATTGATAGTAAAGAACTAAGAACATTTAAGATTACTCAAGGTCATTAAAGTATGTTTCCTTATTTCCTACAATTTTGGTATTACAGCTTAATCAGCATACAATGTTAAAAACATTTTTTTTTTAATATTTAATGTAAAAGTATTAAATAAATATTGAAAAAAAAATTTTGTTTTAATATTGTGTGTTGATTG
>JAANIC010002605.1:879735-897111 GCA_017607545.1 Acromyrmex charruanus
GGCTACGAGCCTAAATTATAAAATGATAAACTGAAATATAAATAGTTAAAAATAAAATAAAACTAAGTCATACAATTAAAAACGTTAAATATAATTTGACAATCAGAAGGTGAACAGAACAACAAACGTTTCGATCCTAGTTGGATCATTTTCAATGTAACAAATAAATTAATATGACAAATAAACTCATAATAGAATTGTAACATGGATAAAACTTAAGAAATTAAATGAAATTCGCATTCGGACGCAAGATTAACTATAGAACTCGCTCCAAATTGAGAGGAAATCAAATAAACGGTTATAGTTGACACAAATGTGCTCCTTCGAACAGTGTGTGTGTATAAGGACGAACATGTTTCTGTTAGCAAGTATAAATTATAATAATAAATTAACGACGGAAGTAAATATAAATAATAAGAGAAGTACAAATGGAATCGCAAACAATAAAAAGTAAGGTACATGACAAGCCGCAAATAATAAGTCAAAATTAAGAGAAAAAGGTAAAAATTATCTTTGATATAATAAGACAGGCAATATAAGAAATAATGATGATAAAAAAAGAAAAAAGAGTAAATTGCCTATATTCATTGTATATGTATGATGAGTTATATATATATATATATTGTATAGATTAGCAATATCACTATTGGAAAAATTTTAGAATAAAATACATATATAGAGGGAAATATTTAAGAGAAAAGTTAAATAAGTAATAAGTAATAAATAAATTTTAATAAATAAAATGCCTTTGCGAGTCACTGATGATTGAAGAGCGTAGAGATAAGTAATATAAACTAAATTTCTCAAAATAACAAAATAATAATCGATTTAAGGCTAATAAAAGTCAGCGCGGAAGGGGGTGCGCAATATTAATGTGAAATGATGACTTAACTTCAATTTTTTCGTGATGTCTTCTTTATTCAAAGTATTGAACGTTTCTCTTTGGTATCTTCCTCAAACAATCATCGCAGAATAATTCAATAGTCCGTCTTGAAAAGTTACTCTACAGGTTTCCAAGTCTGAAGTGGATGTTTAACGGACTCCAAGCATATTAAGAAGCTTTGGATATTCTTGGGTTCAATAATTATAAGATTTAGTCATTACTCTCTAATTACAATATTCGTGGTGTCGAACGTGTCATTGACTTAGTTTAATGACATGTTCGACACTCCGGATCATGAATATTGTAATTAGAGTTCCGATATAATGATTAAATCTTGTAATTATTGAATTCAAGAATATTCAAAGCTTCTTAACTTTTAGACTATCGGCATTTTTTCATTAAAATAGTGATTCTTTTTTCTCAAAAATTTTTCTATGTAAGTAACATACACATGGCGCAAAATTTCAAGATTTATGCAGAGCCTTATTTTATTTTATTATTTAAATCTCTCAATTTGAATAATGATGAAATTTATTCTTCGTGTGTACATACATGTCGATTTTGGATTTGAATCTTCTTTATAGTGTAAACAATTTGACAGGATTACAAAGAATTTCCGGTCTTAAACAACGCGATTTTATGAATTAATAGTCTTGAAATATAATTAATTATAATTAAATAGGAACTTACAAAGGAAAGAAAAGTGGCTTTTCCGGCAAGGAACATATGATTAAATATAAAAAATATTTATTTTCTCAAAAATAATGTATTTTGAGAGTTTGATATCGCTGATTTTAATTCTGAGCATAGATTTATAAAATTTCGAGCCCTAAGCGTAATATTGACAACATATAAACGAATAAAAACATATAGACTCTGAACTTTTTTTTAGTATTACCCAGAACTAACGACGTGAACGTAGAAAGTTTGTAACTCTTTTTTAATTTTCTTTCTTATTTGATTTTTAATTTTTTGTTTTTTTTTATTTTTTCTTGTTTTACAATTTTTTACTTTTTTATATTTTTTGATTTTTTGGTATATTTTTCAATATATATTTTTTATAATTTTTATTTTTTCCATTTCGATTCTTTTCAGTAATTATGAAAAAATTTCTTTTGAATACTATTAGAAGAGTGATATTTTAACTCAAAATTCAAGAGCCACAAAAAAGTGGCTTTCCCGGCAGTCTAACAAGGTTAACATGCTTGGAGTCTTAAGCGTCCACTTCAGACTTGGAAACCTGTAGAGTGACTTTTCTTGACGGACTACTAAGTTATTCAGCGTTTGCTGAGGAAAACTCCAAAGAGAGTCGAAATGTTCAATACTTTGAATAAAGAAGACATTACGAAAAAATTGGAGTTAAGTCATCATTCCACATTAATATTGCGCATCCCCTCCTGCGCTGACTCTTATTAGCCTTGAATCGTTTATAATTATTATTGTATATTTTAAAAAGTGAGAGTCCTCTGTTAAGATATTTTATTTTATTGTTTAAATCTCTCAATTTGAATAATGATGAAATTTATTCCTCGTGTGTACATACATGTCGATTCTGGATTTAAATCCTCTTTATAGTGTAAACAATAATTAGTAATTTGACAGCATTACAAAGAATTTCCGATCTTAAACAATGCAATTTTATGAATTAATAGTCTTGAAATATAATTAATTATAATTAAATAGGGACTTACAAAGGAAGGAAAAGTAGAATTGAATTTACGTCCACGTATTTAAAATTGCTAATAATGATCTTCTTCGAACTGTAGGTTGTCATCTCTCCGCATAGAAATTACCAATGCAATTGTAGTATGTCCATCTAATAGTAGTCACTTTGAAATATGTGATATATATACGAAATATATGATATAAATTAACTAATTAGAATGAATATATATCAAAAAATTCTTAACTCAATTAAATTGAAGTATAAAAGCTAACTCATTATGGAGAAAGATAACACCTTCAATGTTGATGTAAAGAATATGATTTTGTATACGATAATAAAATAATGAGCATGTAACAGAGAAGATAAATAATAATCTTCTTTACAATTGAAAGAGAAATACTAATAGAAAAATCAAGAAACTCAGGAAATATACAGCTAACCCATCAAATCAGATGGAATTCAAAAGATCAATATTACTCTGTGAATTTAAAAAACTTTCTGCTTTCTTTATATGTGTATCATTTCCGAGATTAACCTTCTATTAAGAAAAATCTCCTCATCCAATTCCTCCACATTAGCTCAATCAAATTTCTATTTCTCTACGCTCTTCAATCAGCAGTGGTTCGCAAAGGCATTTTATTTATTATTTATCGATTCAATCGTTAAAGCTGTTACTTAATATTTACAATTTAATTTAATATTAAATACTTTAGTTGTACATTTCAATTATTTGACTTTTACTTAATTTATGTACTATCAATTTAACAATCACAATTTTAATAATAATTTTAATAAAAAAACAAAATCTTTGCCGTTCGGCAAATTACCTGCTACCACGCGGAATAATGTCGAATTGACTTCGTTTTTTGTTTAAAATTATAGTTTTTAGTTTACATTAATAATATACGAACGTTAATTTATTGTAGTTTAAAGCTAAATATTCTTAGAATAAAAACTTCTGTTTTATTATTAATCAGTTTTCTTTAATTTATCGCATTTGTAATTCTTTCATTCTCCTCTATAAATCATAATCATTAAAGACATATAATGATATGATTTACTCTAAATAGCAGTATATTATATGATTATCACATGTTATACCGCACTAAGTGTATATTGGATTATCACTGGATGCACTGACGAGATACTATTAACATCAACCGATCTTACGGAAATTGACTGTTAAAGCTATTTAAGCGAAAACAGTAAAAAATTGATAATATAGTATTAATTTTATGATATATTTGTTTTGTAGACATGTAGATATATATTAGGCGTAGTAAAAAGAAATCCATTATTTTTACTACACCTAATATATAGGTATATATTTTTTTTAAATGCAATAATACTCGATTTTTATTTAAAACTGTGATTTCAATGCTATTGTCAGAGTTCGATTATCAATAGAGATGACAACTGTAGAAAAAAAATTGTAATTGTATGGCAGTCTAAGATATTATAGCATTACAAGTATGCATATTTATTTATGCAGCATTTATATAATAAAAATTCATGAATTCAATAATGTATTATCCAAATATTTATGTCAATAATCGCAAATTTATATCAATTATTGATAATGTTATTGTTTTTCAATTATCCCTGAAACCCTCAGACTCCATTGATGATCACGAAAATTTTTCCAATGCCGGCTGTTTTTAGTAGTATCGTCAGTGCTCAATGCGAAAAATAAGATTTTATTATTACTTCAATATAGTACAATAATACCCTTTGCGTTTATCCCGTGTTCGCAATTCCTCCACTTTTCCCTATGCATATTCTTGCATCGATCGTACATCGACTTTTAAAACACCATTCGTGACACAATTAATTGCAGGTCGTTCTGCCAAGGGCACATAATAAAACAAAATCCGAAAAAGCTATAGAATGAATTTTGAAATTGCGCTAAGAGGCTCATATGCCAGTTTTAGTAAATGTTTAAATTATATAAAATAATAATAATAAGTCTCAAATTAAATAATAATAACGAGAAGAGCTAACGAATATTTTAAAATTTTAATGACATATAATGATAGTACATACAATAATAAAAATAGACATATGTTTCAACTCCGATCGAGTCATTATCAATGTTAATTGAAAATTTTTAATTTAATATTAGGTCATTTAAAAAGTATCCGCGGTTTTTTGTTCAATTTTTGAATGAAAAAACCGTGGATACTTTTTAAATGACCTAATATTAAATAACCTAATACAATAATAGTTATTTATAAAAATAGACATTAATTATAAATTTTAACGAAATTGTAGATGTTAGATGTCCTTGGTAGAATCAGAAACGCATAATAAGATAACACAGAACAGGCCGACTTATCCTCATTTCCACCAATGTAGATTAACTTTAACCTCGGTTCAACTTATTCTGCATCTTTTTCTAATCTTTAGAATTAAAAAAAGACGAAGACTAAGTTGAACCGAGATTAAAATTAATCTACATTGGTGAAAACGGGCATTAGTAATTCATTATAATAGATATTCATTACTGTGACGAGTACCATTAGAGACATTATACTTGTATTTATAAAATTCTATTGGAAAATGTAGTCATGTAAAAATGTATAAATTGTTGTCATATAATATATAATAAATTGTCTGATTTTTTAAAAATAACGTGGTTAGAATGAATACAATAAATTAATCATATAAACCTTGATCAATGTGAGTCAAGCAAATTAATGTAGTCAATCCATTGATGAGTCAGTATGGATAAATATTTCTTTGTATAAAAAAAGATATAATGAGAGAAGTAATGAGAGATATAGAGGAAAGGTCCTTATTATTTAGGAGTTTATTTTGGATATTTAAATGCTAGAAGTCTATGAACAGAATATAAAGAAATAATAGGTCATTTTGAAGGGAATTTAATAAACTTTAAGATAACGTTATATAAAATTTAATTCAAATTTCTTCTTTTTTTAAATTAAAGAAACGTAAAAAGTGAGTAAATTAAATTTAGTAATTATGGATAAGAAACTTTTATATACATTTATATGCATTTATATGCAAACTTTTATATGCATTTAATGTAAGAGATATTATAAAACATTTTTCTTTGGCTTGAAGGAGAGTCTAGTCATGTTATTATTGAACAGATATTTTATTCTTTTTTCTATTTTAGTAAAAATAAAAGAAAATGGATATCTATTATTTAAAAGAATAGCATTAACTAGATTATTTTGATAAAAATGAGGATCTGATAATTTTATTATTCTATCTACAAAACCATAGATAATGCCTATTTTATGAGAAAGAAGATGATGCGAGTTATAATTGACGAATCTACCAGAAAAGATTGTCTTCTGATATGTGTAAAAAATAATGATCTGATTTTCTATAATAATAGTTGTATCAAGAAAATTCAATCTTCCATTGTTACTAAACTTTCATTGTAAATTGTAATCTCATGTGTAAGAAATTAAAAATGTTAAGTATGTCATTAATATTATTAGATGGAGAGTCATTAATATTATTAGAGGCTAAAATGATGTCGCTCACATATCGAAAATAAAATAACAATTCCATAAGTAATTGTTTGATCGCAAGTTCTTGCGATTCTTCCAGGTCTTGTAATACAATATCAGCGATAATAAGAGACAGTAGTGAACCCATTGGAGTGCCAAATATTTGTTTATAAAGTTTATTGTTGAAGGAAAAGAATGTAGAATTTAAAACTAAACAAATGGCAATAAAAAATTTATTTAAAGAATGTTGATTATTAAAAGAATGTTTTATTATTAAAAGAATATTGATTTTTTAAGAAATAAAATCCCATCTTTTGATTGAAATATTATCTATAGCTAATTTAATGGGAACATTTGTAAAAAGCAAAAAACGTCAAAAGAAACCAACACATAATCTGATCTGAAACAAATACCCTTTAGCTTGTCAACTAAATGGAAGCTATTCTTAATGGAACTCTAGGTGCCTCAGATATATTTTTATTATTGATATGATGTAGAAATAAGGAAAGATTATATAAAGGATTGTTAATCGAAGAAATTATTACTCTCAATGGATTACCAGCTTTGTGGATTTTTGTTAGACTATATGCTCTGGGAATGTTGCTGTCCGTGGAAAGTAGATTTTGATATGTGGACTGATATGTCGAATGATGAAATTGTTCCCTTTCCATCTGATAAGCAAATTAAATAGATTGTTGATAAGTTTTTTATCGGATCTTTTTTAACTGTTAGATATGTGATAAAATATTTTATATATTTATTTATATTTTATATATTTATTTCAATATTCGATAAAATTTTTTCCATTCTTAAGATGTAAGTATCTTTGTCAAGAACAACAGTGACGTTCCCTTTATCTTATTACTACAGCAGATAGGCACTTAGTTCCGTTAAAAATAGCTTCCATTTAATTGACAAGTTAAAGGGAATTTGTTTCGAACTGGACTATGTGTTGGTTTCTCTTGACGTTATTTCCCTTTTTACAAATGTTCCTATTGAATTGGCTATAGACAGTATTACCAAAAGATGGGATTTTATTTCTAAAAAAATCAACATTCCTTTATAAATGAATTTTTGATTGCCAACAGTTTAGTTCTAAATTCTACATTCTTTTCCTTCAACAATAAACTTTATAAACAAATATTTGGCACTCCAATGGATTCATCACTGTCTCCTACTATCGCTGATATTGTATTGTAAGACCTGGAAGAACTTGCGATCAAACAATTACCTGTGGAATTGCTATTTTATTTTTGATATGTGGACGACATCGTTTTAGCGGCTCTAATAGTATTAATGACATACTTAACATTTTTAATTTGTTACACATTACCATTTACAATGGAAGTTAGTGACAACGGGAGATTGAATTTTCTTGATACAACTATTATTATAGAAAATCAGATCATTATTTTTACACATATCAGAAGACAACCTTTTCTGATAGATTCCTCAATTATAATTCGCATTACCCTCGGTTTTGTAGACAGAATAATAAAATTATTAGATCCTCGTTTTTATCAAAATAATCTAGTCAATGCTATTCACATTCTTTTAAATAATAGATATCCATTTTCTTTTATTTTTACTAAAATAGAAAAAAGATTAAAATATCTATTCAATAATAATATGAACTACACAAAATACTCTCCTTCAAGTCGAAGAAAAATTTTTTATAATACGTTAAATTCATATCTAAAAGTTTCTTACCCATAATTATTAAATTTAATTGCAAAGTAGCTTTTATCTCCAATACTTTCAAAAAATTTATTAAAAGAGGAAAAGGATAAATTATCTAATTAAGATGTTGTCTACAAGATTTCTTGTGAAGATTGTGATACGACTTATATAGATCAAACCAAAAAAAAATTAAAGACAAAATTACATGAACACATCTCCGGTATAAACATAAAAACAGATTCCTCTTCTGTCATTACAGATCATCGTATAAATCATAATCATAAATTTAAATGGAAAGACATAGAAATTTTAGATAAAGGATCTTATAACAAGAAATTTATATTGAAGATGATTCATATAAAGAGACAAACGCAAGATTTAAACAAACAAGTTGGGAATCTTTATCTTTATTACCAGAATTCTATCTCCAAATTACATTCACGTTTCCCTTCTTAATCTCTTTCCTACTCTCCTATACTTCCCCCTCTTATTCCGTAACTCATACCCTTTCCTATTTCATTGGTTTTCTTTTTTCTACACCAATTTCTTCTCATCCTCCAAACAATAGTTGATGTAGTTTGTACAAAAATTTAGTTAATCTCCATCGCATAATTATTCATATATATCTCTCATTATTTGTATCTTTTTTTATACAAAGAAATATTTATTCATACTGGATTGACTATATTAATTTGCTTGACTCACATTAATCAAGATATATATTTATATGAATAATTTATTGTTTTCATTCTAATCACGTTATTTTAAAAAATCGACAATTTATTATATATTACATCAATTTGTACATATTTATATGACTACATTTTCCAAAAGAATTTTATAAATACGATTATAATGTCTCTAATGGTACTCGTCACACTAATAAATATCTACTATTATAATAAATTTTTACTAAGTCGGTCTATTCTGTGTTATCTTACTATGCGTTTCTGATTCTACCAAGGACATCTAACATTTGCAATTTCGTTAAAATTTTTAACTAATGTCTATTTTTCAATAATTGACTATTATTGTATTAAATTAAAAATGTTTAATTGATAATGATCCGATCGGAGTCGAAGCATATGTCTGTTTTTATTATTGTATGTACTATCATTACATGTCATTACAATTTTAAAATATTCGTTAGATTCGTAGCCCTTCTTGTTATTATTATTTAAATTATATATTAATGATAAATATAATTATTTCTATATTATTATTTTTATTAAAAAAATAAATTTATTAGAGGTTATTTTCATATGTATGATAGCGATATAAGGCCCCAAATCACCCGTACACCCCTTTTATCTTCAAACTATAAGGCTCAATAAAAAATATGTTTATATAAAGACAATAATTTTAGGGTTTAACAAGCTCTTTACTAATCTTATCTGTTTGACTTTGGGTGGCATCGCTAAGGTCAGATCAAGGTCACATCGATTTTTTCAAACGGAAACCTCCATTTATTGTTGCATATTTTTAGAGCTTAATTTGAGAGCTTTTCAAAACACTGTAACAAAATATTTTTTCTTTTTAAGTACTTTTTGAATTTATAAGACTTGAAAGCTATCGCCGACATTAGTATTATCTAAGAATGTAAGAATGTTCGTTCGATTTAACTTTTTAAATGTTGTTCAGGGTCATGATCTTGACATCATATGTCAAGATCAAAGCCTTTGGAGGTTGTTCATCTTATTTTCATTTTTACATCAAAAATGAAAATAAGAGAAACAACTTCTAAAGGCCTTTTTTAGAGTAGAAAGAACATTCAATAAAATAATAAAAACCAAATAAAAAAAATCAACATAAAATTACATCGGCGAAAAGCATCTGATTTGGTTTGAACATATACAAAGAATGAGGAAAGGCTATTGAAGAAAGCTCTTCAATGGATACTTCATGGGAATAGAAGAAAAGGAAGACCAAGAAAATCATGAATAGGAAGCATTCAAAAATTAATCAATGAAAGGCAAATAAATGAAGATGAAAAGATCGAAAACAATGAAAATTAAGCAGTTTAAACCCGATTAACTAATTAACTTAGAAGAAAAAGAATAAAAAAGAATTTTGCAAAGTATGATTTGATCATTTCTTAAGTCGCTAGATTTAATTCCAATCGAGTTCTTATAGAAAGAATTTGACAAAGTTATGTAAGAAATGTGAGATTTATTAAAGAGTATCTTTGGAAAATTCTATAAGAGATAGTACAATATCACAGAAAAACTAAATGTTTATAATTGTACCAGAAATTCAGTGAATCTATCTTGAATGAAAGTCACAATAAAACTGTAAATGTGGCAACAGTAAAAATATGTTTTACAAATAATATAATCTTCATGATCATATATACTACTACAAAAAAACTATATATAAATAATTAGTTAAATGACTTCAGTAGAAAGTAATACATATTAAGTAATATGAACAAGTTGCTAAATAATGGGGATTAAATCCCCAAAATTGATCAAAAGAATGCTAGGATTGTCAAAAGATCAAAGAGAGCATATGGAAGAGATGATATGAAAACGCAAATGGTCTCGTTGCGGAGTAGCACGTGATTATACAACTTAGTGAGCGATCGATCAACCTACACTTCGAATATTGATCGACCATACCAGAAGTTACATTTTTTTGCCTATGCGTAAATACCAGCGTGAATCTTGCTTGCGAAGATTAGAATCAATGCGAATGACACGTAGAAATTGCTTCGTTCGAACGAAGAAAAACTTCGCAAACTAATATTATTTTTAAATACGATAAGCGCCATTTAAAATTGGCTGTTAAACTAATACATATATGTATTCTTCGTTTATCTCATAATCAGAATTGCGCGCCATTACTGTCAGATTTTCAACACAATCCATTTGAAATATATATATATGTATATAAATTTAACATCTAACTTTTTATTACATAATCGAATGATCACTCTAAATCTGAATCAGTGGATAACCATTGATTATTCAGTGGCATATTTGGCTCTGGATAATCAGTAAAGTTCAACTAAAAAGGAAAGAATGTTTGAGTATTATATAATTAAAATACTGATATTTGCACGTTAATTTCAATCTTCCAATATCATATTCATTGAATTTATGCACTGAAACAAGGTTAGTTGAATCACATAATAAAGATTAGCTAGGTTAGGAATCTCATATTTCATTCACTGATTACCAGTGATTTATCTTCACATTGATATCAGTAATTATCTATTGATTCAGATTTAGAGAATATACTTATACAATTATGCTTTATAACAATAATAATAAGATAAACAATAATTTTGATCAGATTTTTGACTCAACGCGTCGTAACGAGGGCAAAAGAACTTCACCGTCAATCTTTTATTATGTTCTTATCTTATCGCAGTTATAGGTGTTCGTACATATAATACAATGAAATTCTCAAATCACAACATAGCGCGAAGATGTTATATCGTGTGGAATTCGCAACGAAATATTTTTTCTTCGATGAGTAATTATGTCATTCTTTCAATTAAGAACATCATTGAAGCTGGTCATGAAGGTAAAAATTGCGTGGACAATAAAAGTTTCGAATAAAAGTGATAAAAAGTAATTTTGGGACAGATTATTGCTATGCGAATATTAAAAATTAGGTACATAAAGCTTAAGACTATTTTCGTGAACACATAAATAGTGCTAATTTTATACGAAAAAGAAAGGTTTTGTTGAAAAAAATTAGAATAAATTGAAAAATCTGGAAAAAATGAAATATTAAAACAATATAGGTAAAAGAAGGGCAAAGAGCCAGTATAAGGTAGCAAAGAACTTTAATTTAAATTATGAAAATAATATAATAATTACAAAGAACAAAATCGATTCCAATCGAGTTATTCTCAATGTTACGGTAAACATATTCATCTTTACTCAACACATCTTTATCAAATCAATAACCTGTATAATATTACAAAACTCGTTATAAGTCTATAAAATACATTTTTGCGTATTCTTCATTTTGTGTAATGCTACGAGTTTGAATTAAATCGGAAATCAAAGTAGTAATAAAGTAATACTCTAGAAAAGACCGTGAACAAAAGAAAATTAATACTTAGTACATACAAATTAATAATATATATATTATAATATAATGATGTACCTTATCAGTTATATCAGTAAATGTGTTGAAAGTCCATTAATAAAAAACCTGAAAGAAAAAACACATCAAAATAGAAATCCAAATTGTGAATCGTAGAATACATTGGTTCCTTAATTAAAATTGAAGCAAATTTGCAAGAATAATGAACATCTGACTTCAATGACGTTGGATAACACAATAGGAATATTAAAAGTTAACTATTTAAATAATTGGATCATTAATAAAATTACATAGGATGATTTAGCATTATGCTAATGATGCAAAAAGTGACTCACAACCAAATTGAGCATCAAATAGTTTAGATAATTGACACATAATTATTTATATCTCTCTTTCAGATCTGCATTTACAATGAAAAATGTTTTTATAATAAGTCTAATAGATTCAACCAATATATTTAAGAATAAAAGAATTAAAGAATAAAAGAATTAAAATTCTTCTACAATTTATCCGGATAATATGTCTGTTATATGAAATATCTAAAACTTTTAACACATTTAAAAATCCAAATATTTTATGTAACATGAATGTTATCTGAATATCAGGTAGACATAATTGATTTTTTTCCTGTTAAGTATCAAAATTTTTTAATAATAATATTGAATTTGTTTAATTAAGTTAGCAACTTCTTAATGAAAAGAAGTGTTTAGTAAATGTAACTAAAAGTTTTATAGATACAATCGAAAATATTAATCAAAAATATTAACCAAAACCTTTTGTAATTATGTCGATTAAACGTTTCTATAAAATATCGAGTCTAATTATAATAAACAGAAATTTTATTTGATCGTAAAATAAAATAAAATAAAATGCGTTCTATCACACATCTTATTGGTATAAATATAACATTTTTCTCAGTATAGCTAAATTTTTAGACATTTTAATTTTAAAACCATTCTATCCGTGTAAATCGCCACTGCTCTGATAATAAAAGCATATAAAACCAGTAGGTATATATTAGAGCGAGATGCGCGCGGCTGTTATAATAAAAAAATCATTCATAAAACTGAATTTTACGAGTGAGTTTTGATTCATTGTGCGTCATCATTGTTGCGTTCATTGACGATTCCTGACGGATCAGTCCACTCGACACCTTTACTTAAGAAAAAACGTAATAATATCAATTACAAAAATAGCAAGTTTTATATGTGGAATTAATGTACACACACACATAATTGAACAAATCAATTTAATTGAATAAATTATTTTATAGGCACAATAATTGTAAAATAATTTAATAATTAATTCAACTATGTATAGTAATTCTACATATGGAATTTCCCAAAACTGTGGAAATCTCATAATAATATTTATAAAAATAAAGATATATATATATATATATATATATGTGTGTGTGTATTCCGATATTTCAAAAAAGCTACTTTTTGGCATGCATTCAAGATGCAACAATTTTAAGTCGTTACAAACGACTCCATTAATTTAAAACGGTGGTGATCATACAAAAGTGAAAATTTCATGCACTAGCCAGGATTATTCTTCCCTTTGTGTACCTGGGGATAGTGATTGATCAGTATCTGTGACAAAGAATAGCTTTTTTGAAATATTGGACATTTCACCGTTTTCTGATATCTTTAATTTTACAAAAATTATTACAAGGTTTCTGTACATTTGGGCAACCCTGCATAAAACTTGTACAGTTATCACCTTTATAATTGCTATTACTAAGTATGTCTTTTCCTTGAGTGTGATTTCTGACATTATTCCTGTCTCTCTCTCCTTCCGTCTCTCTAGCTTCGTCGGGGTGTTTTTTATCTCTCGTACTTTCAGAAGCGAGCGAGTGTGTTTTTGCAATTTTTGATGCCAGTAATGTAGGCGATATTGAAACTTTTTTATTTTCCTTCATAACAATGAGTAAACTGCTGGATAAAGGGAGATCGCGTGCGGTCCCGGATGTTCGCCATGAGAATCGTACACTATCATTGAAGGGTTTGACTCACCGGGTGACCAAAGAAGGAGGATTCGACTTCGCCGAATCACACGGTTCACCACGTCGTGGTGGTGCCGTGGTCGCGCCGCACTGGGTCACACCACGCCACGTTGGGCCTTGATCAACCACCTCACCTCCCTTGCTAGAGCGAACCGTCCTGGCAAAAGAGGCGAGACGCACTGGCTTGGATCTTTGTCGACACTATAATAACGACCGTGTCATATCATATCGCGGCACTGCGCTGCGCGACTACTGCGCGTTGTGCTACCACCGCACGTTGGCTGTCGCGGAACGGCCGGAAATCACGTGCGTGGGGGAATAAACTCATAGCACACATGCGTAGAGTAGTGCGCGCAAGGGTTGAGAGGGTGAGATTCGGTGGGGCCGATCGAGGCCGAAAAATTGATCGACACGCGTTACGAGTTGTTTCGCCCTCGTTCGCATAGATTACGTTGCTCGCGGCGAATCCGTCAGCGAGCGAACGTTTTCATAGGGTTGAACTGATTCATACAGGGCTGCGTTAGAAATTGTGCCTAGATCTAGGGTGCATTTTGTTGTAATATACCTAACGTAACCTGTAGCTCAGAGTTATCTGGGCGTAATTTCTGAACGCACTCCAGTTATCCATGTTTGTTGCAGATACTTGTGTATATTTTTACCATATAATACCATATGTTTATTGATACGATGTTTATACAATGTATAAACAATTGTATAGTTTTATATATACAATTAATGTACATATAAATAATCTATATAGTTGAATAAACTATTACAACAGTTATTGCAATATAGTTTATAAAATAGTTTATTCAACTATATGTCATATTTATAGCTGCTACTTATATTTTTAAATATATGAAGAATAAGAAAAATAAGAAGAAAAAAAGCAGAAAGAACTGTTACCTTCTTATTTATATCTTGAAAATAGTAAATGTTCGTTGCGAAATAAATTTGTTAAACGATACGTTAATTTATCACGTAAATTGCACGTATTGCAGGAAGGACATCGCTCAGACCACTCATTGTATAATGTTTATCGCTGAAGCAAACGATAAAATTTTTAAAAACGAGATACTAGGGATGTTATTAAAATAATAACACTAACGTATATTGATAATGATGGAGGAGATTATCAATAAATAGAAAAAGCAGTCGGCGTGCAGTTAAACGTTCGAGTTAAAAAATACGAGCCGGACAAAATGCGTGTGTCGAAGTTGCTTCGAAGAAATTCCGGGCGCAATTCGCTTAACACTTTAGATACGCCGTCGGCGTATTTAATGGAAGCTGTAATTGAATCTGTTGAAAACAGCTGTTGCCGTAAACTCGATTTGTAATTCGAGTCTTCGCTTGTGTTACGCGCGCGGAGTTATTTTCCGACAACATCCGCTCGCACCTCGCTTCCGTCATGAGAAAACGATTTTATCCGTCCTCGACACCGTGTTTATAATCTACATTTGCGCGACGATCCGGCATCGACAAACCGAATTGAAAATAGGATTCGACGATCTCTCCGAGATCGTTCGAGTACCCCAACTGTTGTACGCACAGCAACGAGAAAATATCTGTCAGGCGCGACTGCATTCTCTCGATTGCAATGCAGAAGAGGAGGGAGAACGAAAGGGAGAAAAGGTGAGAGTAGGATGGAGAGCGAAAGGTACACTTTCCTTCATCTCTCTGTAACGAAAGTTTTATGCAACATGCACCGCGCCGGGCAAACACGGAAGAACTTTCTTCGGTTACATTTACGCAATACGCAGTGCACTTCCATTCTCCTTACCTGCACCAGGCTTCCCGCGTATGAACGTAAATCGCTGGTAAATCGTGCGTCGCCACCACTGTAACTTCCGTAACTGAGGTATGAACCTCAAAGTGCCTATCTTATAATATTCTTTTGCTTCGTTGAAAGACCGTCCCTACTACCACGGTATTAATCAAGGTTGAGTAATGTTAAAAAGATAAAAATTAATAGTTAGAATATTCATAAAAAAATGTGAGAATATTCAATTGTTATAATAATTACACTTGTAAAAAAAATGCAAGAGATCGATTTTAAAGAAATATCAGTAATTCATCCGCAGAACAATTTAAAATCTTTATAAAAACGATCTCTTGCTTTTTATACGACTATAATGATTCGACAATATGATAATTGAATATGATTTTTATGAATTTCTGCAACTTTACAAACGTAAACAACTTCACAAAAAAAAATCTCAAATTTCCTTTGTGAAGTTAAAAAATTAAAAAGTTAATTAATTTTAACTTAACTTAGTTACATTTTAGACTCTTAACGTTTTAACTTTATACTTTAGTTACATTTTATCCGTAACTATTAATTTTTTATTTTATCTTAACTTAAGTCTCAGACATAATATGCGGCAATAGCGATAGCTTAAAATGAGGTGAAAATTGCAAAAGAGAGCAAATTTATTAGATGTTGACCATTGAAATTATAAATATTCTAGTGAATTTGCTCACTTTTGTGATTTTCACTCATTTCAAATTACACAATCAAGCCTCAGATTTCAATCTGTCAGAAACCGTGCATTTCGATGTATCTAGTTTCTGATAATTTGAAATCTATTATTCTTTATTATTAAAATATAACACATCAATATCATCTTCGGCTCACGTTGAACGGCTGTTCAGTGCAGGAAGACTTATTTTATATTCCTCGATAACTTGCGAGGAAAGATGTCCGACAAAAATTTCGAAATGGCTTTATTACTTAAATTTAATAAGTATATGTGAACAAAATCAGTATATATAACAGTCTATGTAAACAATAGTATATATAAACAAAACATGTAAATAAAATATGAAGTATTTTCTAATTCAAGTCTATATTTGTCATTTCCGTTATTTGTAAGACCGTTATTTAAGACCTTGGAATCTTGAAATAAAAAAATAAAAAAAAGCAAAACTTTTAACTTTTAACTTTTCAATTACTTTTTTTATTAACTTAACTTTTAATTCAATTAATTTCATTATAAATTAACTTGTAGCTACTAAATTAAATTTTTAAGGTTGTTAACTTTAATTTAACTTAAGTTAAAAAAAAAGTTGACTTTTATCCAACTCTGGTATTAATTCTTGAATTTGTTAGGCTGCGCGAAACAACTGTTACGTTTGCTGCACCTTTTAAATATTTTTTTTTTCATATGATTACAACGCTCTATAAAGAGTGTATGGAATGTTTTTTTTATCGATACACTTCTTAAACACATTTATTCAATGAAACTTTATGCTTCTCTATGCTTCTTAAACACTCCACAAAGTGTATACAGAGCATTTTAAGGGTGCCATGATAATCGGAATTTTGGAAAATGGAATTTCGGAAAAGTGGGGATCAAATCAATCAGAATTATTGGGATGCATTACTGTTTGTCTGCACATATACGTTAAATAATACAAGATTGTTGAAATTGAATTTTTATATGTATAAAAAGAAATTCATTATTGATAAATAATTTTTCAATATAAGTATTTATTAATATATAAGTATTCATTTTTCTAGCATATAAACATTTATATTGTTGGGGATAAAATTATGCTTGTCAGTCCGAAATTTTTGTGACTGCATTCCCCAGGAATG
>JAANIC010002605.1:906787-922124 GCA_017607545.1 Acromyrmex charruanus
ATGCTTTTGAAAATTAAAAGGTTTTAGCAATCGGTTGGATACTTTATATTATGCTAACATCAACGATACTGTATAACATTCATGCATAACTCGAACATACATATAATCATACATATAACTCGAAAAGTACATGATGAAAAACTATTTTACTTGAAGTGATGCTTTGAAAAATTCTTGAAGTAATATGCATTAATAAATTTAATATATCTTAATTTTAACAATGTGTTAATTCAAAATTGAACTAATAGTAATGTCTTTTATCGCTTTCGAAATTAAACTTGTATCCGAAATATTTAGAAAAATTATTAAGATAACGACGATTCTACTGTACACGCACACTGCTTTGTGTGTGTATGTGTGTATATATAAAAATATAATTATATTTTATTCATTCGATAATAGAATCTCCTCGTTTCATTGTGAATGACATATGTAAAATAGATGATTATATGTCAATACCGAATCTTTTAAAAGGAGTATATACACCAATAAAAAGAAAAATTGATGAAATCGAAAGCACATCTAAATAATAAGTAAACAAAAATATACACATTATTCATCAAAACTTTATCTCGCATTCTACATTCTATTTTGTGAAGTTTATTAATTAATACTTTCAATTTCTATTTTTTTATTAAATTTATTTGCTTCTTCTGCTCTTAATTTTTTTGTAAAAATATACCATATAATAATGAACGCGCAATCAACAACGCGGAAAATTATCAACAATATAATCTTTTAACCTTTAAACTGTAACGCTCGAAAAAATCATATTATTAGTAACGACGGTTTAACAAATTACTATTGTATTTCCATGCTTATCATATCAATTTTATAAGTTCTTTATAATGAAAAAATATGTTTTTAATTATTCTGAATATCTGTAGATGGGAGAAGGAGAAAAGATGTTTTAATATGAAAATTAACAAAAATAAATCTCATATACAAAAGAAATAAAATATATTTAAATGATGACAAACATTGAAGTTGAATAAGAAAAAAATAATCTTTTTTACATCATGTAACAAATAAGAGCTAAAATGTATTTCATTGTATTTCAATGTATTTAATTTTCAGTTAACGGTTTTCGTTCTAACGTTTATATTGTATACAAAAAGAAGAAGTTAAATAAAAAGGAAAAAAAAAGATAATCGATATTATCGAATCAATTCTTATTTATCAATTATTTTACTTTATATACATAATATTTCTTTTCTTGTAGTATAGAAAATACAAATGTATAATTCATTATATATATTTTATAAAAAAAAAAAACGATTATTATGTGTGAAAAATATAAAAAAAGAAAACAAAGTAGTAAGAAAAAGTTATACAAATATTATAGCGCGCGCTTGTCATATTCTAGTTTAAAATAAAAAGTATAAAATAGTTCTCAAAAACTTATTTAAAATATTAAATAAGAAATGGGTTCTAAGAGTTACTTAATCTCGGGTTTCCCCGTAGCCTTAGAGCACCGAAGAATTGACGGTCGCATGTAGCGTCGTACCAGGTATATCCTCTTGCCGACCCAGTTCTCTCCCACATTAACAGTCGAGTAGAGTAGAGCGTCGTTCCTGCTCTCGCAGAGCGGACACCAGTATCCTTTGGAAGTTTGAAGATGAACACAAGCAGTGATTGACTGGAATGGGCGCGACCCTTCTTCTGCTAAAATTTCGGTAAGAAGAGGAGATAATCGACGGTTTCATTTGCTCAATATCCGCTGTTTCTTCGGTCAACAGCGCCAGTACTTTTTTTTAGGGACCGAGGAAATGGCCCCTCGTCATCCTCCTTCGTCATATTACAGGTCGTTGAGCGGTCGAGTAGAATAGAACATGCTCCTTCCACAAAAGCACCGAGCGTTCGGAACTTCTGAATCCAAACTTACCCTCGGATACCCAAGTGCTACTTTCCAAACTAATCGGAGATTTTTAATCATCCGCGACATCATTCTTTTGGATTCTTATGGCGCTAAATTTCCTTCGAGAAGAGGCCTGCTACAGGCTAGACAATGACCCATTTTAGGCTGCTGTCCAAACATGAGGTGTAGATCCTGATTGATAAGAGAGCTAGCGTATCTCACTCCTCAGCGGTTATTCTTGGCTAGAGTTCGATCCTATTACAATCTGTGATCATCGAATGGATCGAACTTTTTCTGCGTATGTGATTTATGTGTTTATTCCTAATCCCTAATTATCTTCCGGTTTGACCGACGTATGATGCGTCGCAATTAAGGCGACGGAATTATTAGGCGACGTTTCTCTTAACCGAAATTGGAAAAAGATTCTTCTGATGAACCTAGAGAGCTTATTAGTACTAAATAGTAGTAAATAAAATAACAATTTAAATCTGAAAATTTTTAATATATTGAAAAATCTGTAGGAAATGTCTCGATAATAAGAAATAGTAACCACATTTTATTTTTCTCTTATTCCTTATTGTTATTATTTTGTTTTCTGAGCCTCTATTTTTGAAAAGAAACATATATAAAACTAGGGTAATATTATGATATACATTACATGGACTACATTATGGAATGTTTAAAGAATAAGTATTGGAATCGATTTTTAATTGTAGAAAATATAAGCTTTAAAGGATAATCATTAATCATTTTTCAGAAGAATGTGTATAAAATGTTGAAGATTTTTTTCGTGGAATCTTGGGTGGGAAAGACGAAACATTCAATCTACAAAGCCGATGATTACATGATTGCGTTTTTGAAATTTTGGGTGTTAGGAGAGAAAGTTTAAGTATTTATTAGAAAAAGAGTTAGCTTATGATATCAATCGAATTCGATCATACCATTGTTAATGATTATAATGACATCTATAAAGAAATTTATTCTTTCTCACCGATCTCCATGTGAATTGTAATCTCGGATGGAATAAATTAAATATTTGTATATCTGTGTTGACTATGGAAGGAACGACCATGACGATATGTCATCTATGTATCTATAATAACAAGAAATTCGAAAATCAAACATTTCTAACGTCTACATCTCAAAGTCCTGTAACGTGAAATGATGACGGGGAACAATGATGAATCCATGAGAGTCCAAACATTTTGTTTGTAAATGTTTCCATTAAATTAAAAAAAAAGTAGAATTTAAGATGAATCTCACAGCTTCCATGAATTTGTTCTTGGGAATTTTATTACCGATGTGTTTCCATCTATCCGTCATGTTATTAATAGCCATGTCGATATATTACGTTAGTGAACAGAGAATATTTATGTCTGAAGAGATTGATATAAAATTATCATTTAAATGAAGGTTATTTAATTTTTTGATTAATTGAAAACTATACATGACGATTAATCTCAGGTATACATTCTGAGTATAATAAAATTATGTAAAAAAAACTCGCTAAGTGTAATGAGTTGTCAGTAGAAGACACAATAATTTTAACTTATTCATTATCTTTTTCCAATTCTAGAATTAGACGAGATACAAATTGAACCTTGGTTAAGAACTGTGAGTTGTGAAACTGGGCCTAAAAGGGAACTCCTGCTTGTGGATTTTTAATTCTGTAGGCTTTGGAAAGTAGCTATTCTGTCATTATAATAAATAAATTTATAAGTGAATACAAAAATGAAATCAGAATCTTTTCATCCCGTGAGCAGTTTCTCGCTTTATTTGTGAGAGCACAGATGGGTCCTTTGTGATTTCTGTGTATGTCTTACAATTGGTGTATTTCTTATTTGTTTTCTATATTAATTTTTTTTATATTTTTTTGTGTTTAATTATCTATATATTCCTAGAGAGCTTGCTTTAGAATAGTAATAAATGCTTTATCTATCTATCTATTTGTCTATCTATTTATCCCTCCCCCCTTCTCTCTCTCTCTCTCTCTCTCTCTCTCTCTCTCGTGCTCTTGATGCGATGCGATCTGATCCATTATTTCGTTTCTTCTACCTCTCTTTTCGCGAAGATGTTAACGCTCGATTGTTTTGTGCGTAAGATACTTCACAGAATTGAAATCCTAACTTTCGCCACGTCGCGCGTCGGTTTCGTTCCGATTCGATGAACCAATGTACGTAGCTATTAATGAGGGCTATGGTTATTTTTAATCCCACGCGACGTCATACCTCCTGGTATGAGAAGAGGGAAAATCTTGAGTTGCTTGAGGAGGGAAGAGCTGCTTGAACGTTCACTCGATAAGAGATATATGAAAAAAAAAAATTGTCGTCTATCAACATTTACCAACAGCCGTGTAATTGAAAATAATCTTGTTTCTTCCATAATAATATTGGCGAAATAAATAACACTTTATTAAACAAAAAGATGATATATTTGTGTTATTAATATTGTTATTAAATTAGCAAAGCTTATAACAATATGTATCATATACATTGTTCTAATTTATGCTTTAATTCGTCATCATTATATTATTGATTTTAATTTCCGACTCACGAAATGTAAGTATTCTGCCAAATACTAAAGACGTTTAATGATTTGTTTTATCTCTGAATATCAAATTTATAATTATTTATTTTTTTCAACATTGTTATTGGTTTATTATAAAGTAAAACAGTTATTTTTTATTAACTTGCCAGTATTACTGAAGAGGGCTCAAATCAAGGGTCGAAACGTCTGTATTTTTATTTTATTAATTTACGCCTATTTATAATTGTCGCTCGCACGAACTTTTCTTTTAATTTATAAATTAACAGAGTTATTTTCTATTAGATTTCTGTTAGCTAACGCTGTTAATAAAATAATTTTTTGTGTAGTAGGAGAGAAATAAAATAAAAATCGGCTTTTCATTTTTTTTCTCTTTACGCATCAGTGCGTCCAAGATTTACTATTTGCATAATATCATAATGGAAAGAACGGTTTTGTTAAAACTTTAAGTTAATATTTAGAAAAAATTAATACACACTCAGGGACGGACTGAGACCAAAAATATTTATTATAAGCAAATGGTAATAGAGGCCCCATTGTTTATTAATTTTTTTTTGTTTTTTATTTGTTCGAAATATCTAGTAAAAAGAAAAATATTGCACGACAAAAATAATTAAATTATTATATTATTAGATGTTATTTGCAAATTATAGGTATTACCAAAATTTGCATTATGTTTGAAAATTATTTTTAATATTTCTTTATTTTATAATTAACAATTTCAATAAAATGTTTTTCTTGATTAATTTTAATTTTTATTCCATAATTTATTACTCTTCAAGAATATATTTAATTAACAATTATGTAAGATTGTATAGTAATGATAAAAATGAAGATGAGGGGAGCTTCCCCCAATGACGACCCTAAGATCTTGAGGTCACATATTATTAAGGTCATAATCCTGAATGACTTTGAGAAAGTTCTAACGGTCAATCGTTACTCGTTAAAAAGCTATTAAAAAATTAACTTTGTTGAAGACTATAGCAAGTTTAGTGAAATTAATAATCAATACAAATAATGCCGATTAGAGCCAATGCAGAATGTCAATGTGAAGTTAGGTTTATTTAAAATGAAATAATTTTAATCGCAAAAGTTTCGATCCAATTTCAGATCCTTATCAATGCTTACATATAAAATGTTAACAGGAATCAATCAGCTAAGCGAAGTAATGCAACGGCGATGTCATTGCACTTCCTAATACACTACACAATAATTTATTAAGTTATATAATAAAACACAAGCAAATTTTTTTGTAACTCACATGATCATCGATTATTACGCTGTTAATGCGTCGAATCTCATCTAACGAAATAACAAGACACACAGTACAAACATATAAATTATAGAAAACATTGAGAGAGGTTGTCTCTCATTTAAACATAACTATACTATCGTATGCTTTATCCAATAAATCAGTATTGTTCTGTAAATTTATTCCATTAGTTTGTTGTTTGATAAAAATCGTTTCTGAGATAAGTCTCTTATTCAGTATTTTTTTCTCATCTAATTGTAAGATGCGTATGTTGTCCCAATCAAATTCATGAGAATATTCTAATCCGATGTTCCGTAATGATCGAACGCTGTGTGATATTCCAGTTGATGTGGTTTCTGTGTTCACTAATGCGAGATTTTAGCGTCCTGCCTGTCTGGCCCACATATGTGTCATCACAATCCTTACAATTAATTTTATACACAACGTTCGAGTGTGCCATCATGAAACCGATTAATTTATTATATAAATAAAAAACTAGTTTAATTCTTATTGTATGTTGTAATAAACTAGTTTATTTTTAAAGATCCATTGTTCGTGTTTTTTTACCTTTCTACTTACTAATTTTTACTTACTAAAAAACAAGCTAATATAAATCTCTATAAGAGAGATATACATATGTAAATTTATTTATTATAATAAAGTAGACGTTCCGTTAGATCCTAACTTGGTATTATTATCTAACAGACGATTTCATTTTAAATGTAATGTTTATTTTTATTAACTTGTCAGTTAGATATTATTGATTTTTACATTTATATGATTTGATTCTTGAAAGTTTTTCTTGTTCTATATATTTAATTTTTATATACTTCAGCAAAATTTCTTTCTGTATAAATATGCCTCCAGAGTTTTATGAAAGTTTCGTAAGTTCATGTAAGAATCTCAAGAATAATATTTTCGAAAATAATAACATTTGATTCACTTATCAACCTTTTGCCATTGTATCGATTAATCAACTTTCGCACGAGACTTTAAATCCGAGTCGCTTATCAATCTGGAAGTTTTACATCAAAATAGAATAGATAGGAATTATCGTTTGCCTTATTGACCTAATGTTCGTTAGCAGTGAGAAAAATAACTCTAATTGAAAACGAAATTTATTTTTATTTCCCCGCTATTCCAATTTCTAATCTCGCGGGATATCTGTAATTCGGTATGAAGTAAAAAAAAGATGAAAAAATATAGTAGTAGCAACTATAAAGATGACAACTATAAGTTTTATATATAAAATTAATATACTTAGTTAAATGCACTGTTTTATAGTTGCAATAACTATAAAATAGTTTATTTATATTGTATATTAATTTAATATAAATATAGATAGATTTAATATAAATACAAAAAATATAGATACACAAAATTTGTTACACTGAAAAAAAAGATTGGCTGCTGCAGTAAATTAGATGGTAAAAATATGTCACATTATTTTTAATTGGCTGCTGCAACTCATTAAAATTGCTATGCTATATTTAGTCAATCTTTTCTTTCAGTGTAGATGTCACTTTTACAATTGCTATGACTACTGTGTCGTTTTCTCTAAGTGTACCATAAATCATTACAAGTTATTGCAAGTTTTACCTTTTAGCAGGAATACATCACATAAATTTTTAATCCTTTTGTATAAAAAAGTGCATTCTTTCCTCGTATTGCAATCTCGTTGATTTCTTGCCGAATTATTCGAGATTTATATTCGCGCTTAATAATTAATAGATTGGCTTTTAATAATTAATAGATTGGCTTTTATACAGGCAAATCTGTCTAACCGCGATCGAGGAAGCCGTTTTTGTAACGACATAGGCGATAGGATCGTCTAGATGCTTTTCGAACGAGGAATGTATATACAAGTGCACCATGACGCAATAGGAAATTTCTTACTAACGAAGCGCGAATTGAACTACGAAATATCGCGTCATTGCGTTTTAATATTGCAGTGAGCATATTATCAATTATAAGGAGCAATTATATACTCTTTAAATTTTTTTATTGGAATTTCACTCTAAAGTGAAATTCGAACTAGTCTTAAAAAAAAGTGGCTCAATTTTCAATCTTCAAGGGTGAGATTCCACTTAAAAAATTTTGAATAGTATACATACAATATTTGTGTGTGTGTGTGTGTGTGTGTGTGTGTGTGTGTGTGTGTTATGTGTCATTTTTAAGCATTTCCAAAATAAACGCTAATATAGCGTTAATGAATCATGCATCGCGTTTCTTATAGCAGATGGTCTTCGTAACCGAACAGATGATCATTTCATTATCCGACTTGGCATTGAGGCGTGTTAAATTGCGCTGTCATTGTGTTAGTAGTCGCGCGTATGTCTGTCCAGACTTAGGAATTTCATTAGCATTGATGACTGCTTACTGCAATTATGATTTTTCTTTCCTCTCAAATTACATGAGATGATTGTTTTTTTCTAGCTAAACTAATGTATATTTTTGTACTAAAAGTGAAATAGATATGCTTGAAATTTGGCAAAAAAGAGAAGAAAAATTCTAGTGCAGTCTAGTATAGCAATAAAAAACAAACTTGTAATTGAATCTCTCAACGATCTAATAGACAGCGAATGAGTAAGAAAGTTGTTAGTACATAACGACGGTGAGAGAACAATAAATAATCGCAACAATATCGTATTGTGATCGGGGGAATTGATTACCGTTATTGTTACAGCGATAATTTAGATCACGTTCTATACGCTCGACGTCTGTGTGTGTTGCTTTAATTATCTTCACATGTTGCTCGTTCAGCATAATAAAAACGTAGTGTTTATGAATGAAAAATGCTATATTCGGTCAAGGTTTTTCGTATCTAATAATATTTCTTGTGAATTTATACAATTTCAAGCAAAAAATGTTCTTTTTACTTTAAGAAGATATGGAGATATATATATATATATGATAGTGTATAAAGAGTAGGAACGAGTCGGTATGATGAGGTTTCTTCGTTCGATTTATTTGTTATTGCTTAGTCATTGGCACCTCGGTAGCAAGCTAAATATCGCAAATTTCCTATCTCTTATCTACTACGTGACACAGAAAAGATTATAGATTGACGTAGGTGACGGCTGTGCAATCCCTTTTTTCATCGATAGATAAAATTCCCGATTGATGAATTATTTCTCCAGCGCGAGACACTATCAAATAATGATAAATGTACAGAGCAGTTCTTATATTTTAGAGAGCACCTGTTGCATCTACCCTTGCAAACGTTTCGTATTATATCTGTTATAAAATCTCCGCGTAGGATCTTAATAAATTGCAGCTATAAGTAAAGACATCGTGCCCTTTCTTTTAAATGTATTACAAAAAGAAATTACATTTTGTTGCATATAAACATAAACAGTAAACGAGAATGAACTGAAATAGATAGAAATAAATTCATTTCGATATTTCCGAATTCGCGCTTTTGATTGTTCGAATCCATTTTAATCCAAAAATAATATAACATGGACATGAATACATCCAAATTCAACACGATAAATAATAGCACATTTCGTATTTCTATCCACTTGAATAAAAAAATTATGTTGTAAATGAGTTAGCCGTGAATACATCCCGGTTCAAAATTATAAATAAGAACAGTCTCATTTGATTTGAATTTACTTAAATTACAATAAAATAATTTCATAATTTATAAACCGTGAATATATCACAGAGTAAATCAAAGGCCGGTATTCATAGTCAGTTCTTATTTTAAGATTGTCTTAAGTGTTGTAATGTCTTAAGTTGCTAATGCGGCCCTCTGATTGGTTCATGATATCTTAAGACTGTACTTAAGACGGTCTTAAATATAAGATTCGACTATGAATATCGGCCAAAGAGTGATCATATGTCTATATGAGAGCCAAACACAGGATGTACGCGTATAATGAATTTATTCAATACAATAATAGACGTTTTAATCCTTCTAAATATTGCAAAATATTCATTAGAATTCAATTAGATAAAATGATCATACGATTAGAACATAACGAAATAAAAACGAATTCTGCGACGTGTAGTCGTGTCTTATGAAATGTAAATGTGAGGAAATTATAATGTCCAAACGTATTTTCATTAGAATTACCAAGTTAACTATGACAAATTATTTAAACCGAATTAGAAAGATGTGTATAATAAATAATCAATAATAAAATATTAGACTTGTGATGAACGTAAGAACAAATCATGTGAAGTGAATGTGTCAGTTTTATCTCTCATGTGACAGACGCAATCAAAAACTAAAGTATAAATATTGACCAAGATGATAAAGAAAGGGAAGCATCAAATCCTTGTAAATAAATTGAATATATAGAGTCAAGAGATTCCGTGTCATTTTTAATGTTTAAATCATTTATTTGTTTCTTTATGAAAATCATTTCAGATATCAACCTTTTATGAAAAAACTCTCTCTTCTTCATCTAAAATATTAATATTCTCTCAATCAAAATCGTGTGAGAATTTAAGTCTATGTGCAATAATAACTGAATGTTGCGTGTTCCAATTGATATGGTTTTTGTGTTATTTAATGCGCACTAATAGATTCTACCTGTTTGTCCCATGTATTAGGTGTAGTAAAAAGAAATCCATTATTTTTCCAATAGATGGCTTTAGTAATCTGTATCTCGCAACGCGAGAATTTCTTTTTACTACACCTAATATGATGCATTGCAATCATTGCAGTTTATTTTATATACGACATTGGAATGAGACAGAGTAGAGAGCTCGTCTTTTTGGACGCGGATGAATTTCTTTAACTTATTTATACCTTTGTATGCCATATGCTTATGTAAAAACTTTTATTGAAAAGATGTTTAATTTTTTCTGAAATGTAAGGTACAAATGATATAGTAAAAAACCTTTGTCTTTTGGTTTCATCAACATTTGTGTTCTCATTGTTACTTCTGTCTACTCTACCATTTAACTGGTCTTCGAACTTTTTATGTAATGTATTCATTTTTTGAGATGGTAGCAAAAATTATATTTAATGGATAATCATTATTTAGAAAAATTCTTACAATTTTATCAAAATTCTTTTGATGGAAAGTTGGATGAGACAGAAGAAGGACTCTATCTATAATTCCATCTGTTTTTCACGCTTTCGATAACCAAATTAACTGGAACATTCGTAAACAACGCAATTGCATTTAAAGATAAAACAATTTCATCATTAGAGATATTATTGTAATTTTTGAGTTATTAATTTTTGTACAAAAAGAAGGCATTGTTTTAAGCTTAAGATAGATCCTTCTTTTCTCTCATCCAACTTTTCATTAAGAATTTCGATAAAACGACAAGTCCAGCATCATAAGCAATCATAGATTTGTCCGATTTAATTCAGACACGCTTTACTGTTTGGATATGAGTATATACATATACTACGTATATATACATACCGTATTTTATACTTATGTGTGCATATATGTACATAATAATTATATGTATACAAAATTTACATATAATATATTAAATATAATTATTATATAATAATTAAAATCTTTTGTAAGATATAAATAAGCACAACAAAGCGAATCTCAATGTAGTTGTATAGCTTATAATTAGTGGCAGAGTAGCAGCCTCGTAGTAGATACTCAGAAACTATAATGACTATAATGTGACATGCAATATATATATATTATATATGTATACATACTTATAAGTGATTGTGAATGTTAAATGAGTTTATACTTGTAGTTAAAGATACGTTTTTTTATTCTTCAAATTTACACAGCACGTACTTACACTAAAAATATTCATAATATATACGTTATTTTGACTTAGATATACTGTGCAACCTGTTTTAATCACTAAGTTTTATGGAAAAGTTCCTGTTTACGACCTAAGAATGGAGTTATACTCATTGAATGTCACGCACATTTTCTTCACTTAAACTAATTATTTGCGCGAACTAGAAACGGACTGAAAAATTTTTATAAGTGTGATGTGGCTAAACTGAATAATTAGCCGTATGCATTTACTAAAATGAATAAGTACTTTTTATTGTGACAGCTGTGTGACGACCGATGATTCGCAATATGCTTTCATTAATGTATTATAGTAAATACATTGCCTATTAAATATATTTACTTAGAATAGTAGACAATTTTACATTCTCAGTCGATACTTTTACTAAAATGTTACGTAAATGATTTTTTTTTTATTAGTAAGTGTTTACGTTTACTAAATTTTATTCTTTGACATATGCAATAAATGTATAACTATAATACGTAATTATTTTCTCACAATCTAAACTTTTAATTTATTTAGGTATAATTAAGATTAAAAACTTGACTCAAACTAGTGCACGGGTCAGAAATAATTGTATATGTGTCGATATGGATACAATATAAACATTTTCGAATTCTGCTAATGCGTGTTCCGCCTACATTTATCCTTTAGACAGACCACTCTTCGAGTGCCGGAACGATGTTTCACGTCTTTTATTAAGCGTTTCTACGAATTCCGCCACATAAGGCACGACGAGTTTTATGCTTGCCGCAAGCTATTCGAGGGATTTGCGTTTTCCAAACAATTTCAAACATTGCACAAATTTTTGCTACCGAAATATCGGGAGTTCGTTGTTACAAGCTCGGTCGAGTTTGCGATGATACGTGAGTAAATACGCGTGCAGTGTACGTGCGCAAACAGGCGATATCATACAAAATACACGCAATATCATATAAAAGTATCACATGAACCCGCGGGAAGTAAATAATTGTTAAATGATATTGCATGTATAATTCATATTTTTCTCTATTATTATCTCGAGGGCACAGATATATCAATAAATAAATTCTATTATAGGTATATGATTATTATATATTATAAATTCGTTATCGGTGGAATATCCAATTTCATAAAAATAGGAAAGAAACATTAAATAATTATTTTCTGATATTAAGAGATTTTGGCCTATAACGTGCTTGTCAGTGTAAATTGCCTGTACGGCGCAGTGGTGATAATCTAGGTCATAGAGCTAGTATTATCTCTCGTATACATTATCTCGCAGATGTTTACGAGAATTTGGGCAAAGTGCAAGTGTACATCGCAGGTGGCCGTTGCGTGATTTCTTTCTATCGGTATTGAAAATAAACTACTTAAATAGAGCGGATAAGCTTGACAAGACGATATGAGAGATATTTTTGTACGACAGCCCTTTATAATGACACTGATATTTCAAACAGTCATAAATAATTCATGAAGTGTTATTTATAGAATTCAGTCTCTCTCTCTCTCTCTCTCTCTCTCTCTCTCTCTCTCTCTATTAAGAAATCAATTAATTCTTTTTTCTTTCCGATTGAATCCTTCTTTTAATTAAATTTTGTATAGGAAAACGATTCCCTGATTACTCGATATTGTTGTTTTTATTAAAAGTTGTACTTTAAACTTCCCACGTAGGATTGCAACAATTACAAATGGTCTTGATAAAAACATACCTACCTATATTGTAAAAAGTATCTTAAATAAGTACAAAAGTTTCTGCAAGAAAGAATAAAACAAATTGCTCTTAATTTAAATCAGTCGATCTTTTTTTTAATCTCACTATATCAGTTATTATAATAATACTTTACCAAAAATAGGTACTACATTTTAATACTTTGATTGTCAAGCTAATTTTAGCATAGAGTTTAAAATCTAGTGTTTTATTTTAATATCTTATTGTTTTTTAACGCCTTATAATTTATTATATTGTTTCTTTAATTTTAAATATTCAGTAAAATCATTCTTAATCAAGCAAAGAAGTGTCTATACAAAAGCGACGATTTAACGACCGGAAATTGCGCAAATTTATGCGTCACTTAAAAATGAGTGACAATTAAAGTGTTAAAAAAATACCACTGTTAAAAGTTGAAAGGTTATAAAATCTAATATTAGAATCTTTCTTAAAATAAATAGATCGGAAATGCCAATACCATGATAATACTATGAAATTAATGGACAGTGCGTACAAAACAAACTCATTAAATTTTAATGACTAGGAAATTTCGATTCTTACGAAGCAGCACAAGCATTGCGATTTTTAAGTATACCATATCGTAACCGACAAAATCAATGACGTGGGCAATTTCTGGCAATTACCAATTTAGCGTGAAATATTTGGCGATTCTTATTTTTAACGTGAAATACATATCGCGGTATGAGATAAACCGTCGCAGTGCGTTTAATGAATATTAATTTGTACGTCGCTGCTGATATATGCGATTTAAACGCGATAGATAAGTACATTGATAAGTACAAGCGTATTAAGGCTTGACGATCGACCTACCAACCGACCGATTGATAAATTCGAAAAGCAAAACTAATTGGGCGTTCTATAATTGTCAAAACAGCGGGTTAGCAATCTCTGGGTATGCTGTCTCATCGCAAAAACAGTACGGAATTCCAAATACATTTGTAGTATTTGTACGAAATGTACGACTTTCCGTGCGAGATAATTTAATAATGTATTTACAATCCAATCGGTAGTACAAATTAAACTCAAATTATGCACTTTGCTTCAAGTAATTCCTGGTAAAAAAACATTCTCTATACTGTTTTTTAATTGATATTTTTACGAGAGTAAAGATATTAACAGTATCAAATGAATGATAATCCCTTTAATTCCCTGATATAAAAAATGTAATTATAATAAATTTGGCTATTGGGAATTTAAATATGAAACGTATAATTTAATAATATTGAAATTTATCACGTATATAGTACAGCGTTAATTCCCAATAGCCAAATTTATTATAATTACATTTTTTAATAGTATTAATTAATATCTTTACAAGAGTTAATTGGAAGAAAAAAGAAATGTGCAAATATAAATAATGTGTAACTATATAATTTTAAATGGAAAGAATAGAAACTGTAGGATGTATGTAACTCTAAAAAAAGTCTATATACATAAGCAAATATACTACCTATATAAATATATATATAATATCTCTATATTATATTTTTTTTATATAATATTCTGTTTATATATATATATACAAAAATTATTAGAAAAATAATATTTGCATTATTTTTCTTTAAGCTAAACTAAAATTGCTTCCACGATCCTTTGAACTACAACATTGCGCAATTTATTTTTGAATTATTTGTTGAATTACTTTTGTGCATATTATTTTGCATAATTCACGATCATATTATTTAAGTAGACAGAACTCAAACGATATGAAAATGTATAGGCAATACATTTTAGCGCAGTAGGTTGAAAATAGATTGACAGTCATCGAGAATATCCAAAGTCGATAAACGCGCGTCTGCAAATAGATTCCAAGAGATTACGAATGAGCCTGTCATAAACTTGTCGTCATATTTCCTAGTATTGAAGAGGTATTTTCCCCCGAATGTAGTTTATCTTTACGTCATCAGAAATGTGTTTGAAGCAAGTTAGTGCAAGAAACCGTTTGATTTACTATCTAACAGTATTCTCGAAGTTATGAACGTAGAATTTCCTCAGAAAAGTAAATTATGCGTTTTGTCAATTGGACTTTTAACGTAAAGAGTACTACGAAATTTATCAGGTAACAGCTACATTTGGATCAATATTCATCATATTCATAATGGATTAAAAATCCACTGTTTCGTGAATTTATATATAAATAATTAATTTGATTAGAATCATAAATCATAAAATTCTTTATTGATGATTAAATAATTTACGAATTATTAATATTTTTATTTATGAAATTAAATCT
>JAANIC010002605.1:922185-938007 GCA_017607545.1 Acromyrmex charruanus
CAAACGTTTTATTTTATTAAATTATTATATATTATATTATTTATAGTATATTTTATATTTGAAAAAACACAAATTTTTGAACGTCATATTTCGTTTCGTTTGTTCAATATTTTTAGTGGTAGCAAAATTGCAATAAATTTAAATAAATATCTACATTTAAAAAAACGATTCTTTACCAATATTCCTTATCGTTAAATATTATTTTTACAAATTATTGCATTGTGCAATACTCGTGTATTTTTTTTAATTAAATAAATTGAGTATACAAGTAACATGTTAAAATTAATCAAAAATTCAACAAAAACATTCCTATATTAATTCTACATTTCTTCATATAATCTTACCAAGCGAAGGCATTATACATCGCATAAGGAAAATTAACAACAATTCGAGGGAGATAAAGTGGAAGACAAAACGTGGACAATTTCGAAAACAATACGCTGGGGACAATGGTATACACATACATACAATAATACATTCGCGTTAAATCATTTGTCATCCGTTATGTTTTAATTAAAATTCTAACTCGAATACCGAAGAGAAAAAGCGTAATAAATGATAATAACGTGAAAGTTGAATAAAAGAACTGATATCGATCTTTTAATCGTATATTTGTCTTTTTTTTTTCCTTGTCATTGAAAACATTGTCAATTTCGCGCACGATTGCCTCTATTTTGTCCGATAGCATCGCTTTTATTAATTTTCCATTTTTCATCCTTTTGTGCGTCGTGAAGAAAATATTGCATTATTGAGACGAATAGAGAGACTATAGAAAGATGATCGTCTTGCCTCTCATATGAAGTTAGAACGGATCTTGAAAGTAAGAACCTTTGTTCTCCTCTGTTCAGCGACGTGGGTGCACGGGACGACATTATTCAGAATTGTGTAATTTGTATATTACACAAAGAAAGTAATTAAAGTTTTTAAGTACGCACCATCATAATTAGTTTCAAAGTAATCGAGGTATTGCTACGAGTTAGGTAATTACGAGTCTGGCAATTTTTACAAACGCAAAGAGACACGAAGATTAATACAAACCACTCAAACTAGAAAAAAGTTATTCTAGAACGAGATAGCTTAGATTACAAGCGTCCAGTGATTGCACTGTTAAATTCATAATATCAAAAATTATACTCAATTTATAGTTATTTTTAATCATTCGTATAGATTGTTATTGTTTTTATATTCAATATGTTGTTAATTTTAACTAAAACAATGGAGTTAAATTATTTAACTGAAGAAACGTATTAATTTGACTCAAATTTAGTTTATCATTTATTAAATTAATATGAACGTCATTTATTTTTAAAGGATTTGAAACAATTCACGACCACCAGAAATGAATTGATTTAGTTTTTTTAACCACGTGTTGTGCATTAAAATAATACACTTTGACATACTTGGAAGTAAAAATAACAAAATGTTATTTATGTCACGGATTTAATTTGATATTGATTTAATTTGATCCTTTAATGTCTAACCATTCATTATTTTAATTTTAATTACTAATTTTTCGATATTAAAAAAACGCGAGTCACTTATCGTCAATTTTATGATCGAGTAAGGGAAGAGCGTGCGATAAGATGCAACTTTGTGACATATGTTGCGCGATATATTAAAATCCTAAATGGGCACGCCAAGTTTCTGCTTTACTATGATTCCATTGATCGTTTTAATCATTTTAAGTTCGTTTCATGCGACTTAAAATTTGTATGGGGAGAGAATAAATGCGTTAAACTTTAGGAGCGTGTTCAGATTCCCACCCAAATACTTCTCTTCAGATATCATCCAAGGATATCATGTTATCCTTGTTTAACATTCAGTGAGTAACAAGGATAATATGACACTTAGGTGGCACTCGGGTGGGAATCTAAACACAGCTCTGCGTGTACTTTTAAATACATTAAATCGTTACTGCATATACTTTTGGATGCATTAAACGTTTATTGCATGTAATTGTTGAGTAATTGCACACATTGATAAATATATTCATTTTTCACAGATAATTTTTGAATAAGATTTTTATAGAATTTTTAAGATCTTTTTTTCTAGTGATATACTTGGTTAATTGTATTGAGCTTATACTTATTTTTGAATAATTAATATTTCAATAAATATAAGTTCTTTTTTTAATTTTCATTACTTATTTTTGAATGAATTTATGTACTTGGAATATCTTTTTTACCTTTGTAACGTCTTTTTTTAGGATTTTAGGATCTTTTTGCAGAATTTAGAGAATATTGCTTCCTGTTTTGGTTACGTGAAACTTTTATTGCACAAAATATAAATAATAAGAAGCATATAGCCACAATACAAGATGTATTTAGCGAAAGTGAAATATTTTAAAAAATTATTTCTATAATAAGTAGACATTTCGGTCAAGTCTTGACCATCAGTACAATAAGATATAAACAATGTTAAAAATATTTTAAAAAATATTAATATTTATTCGCAAGTCCAGAATTGACGACAATTGATGACAGAATTGATGACAAATAACATTCTTTTATGAAACGAAATTTTATTGCGATATTTATTGCATAAATTCCTTATTACTTGAAACTTTGTGAGACTTCGTGTGAAAAATATGGAATTTCCAGATTCTAGTTAGATTTAAAAAAAAAAGAACAAATTTTTTTATATACTTTTTGTATTGACAATAAAAATCGGTTTGAATTTATAATCAAATTAGCTTACCACGTATTGTGTGATACAAGTCCTCGCAAATATAATTCGGAGTTTTTAATGTAAATTAAACAAGTCTTGGAAAACTTTTTTGTGTGAGAACTATTCTTGACAAAATGTGATGGCAGTACTTTGCGACAGTCTTTATACGTTATGTAAGGAAAGGAGAGAGGTAAAAAGTAGAGAAGAATAGTTTATTGGTGAGTAAAATTTTATTATACATACTTTTGAATACGTACAACGCATCATTTTTCACAAACATATTTTATTTTGTTTGCTCTGCAAGGAATACGAATGTTTGAAGCCATTTGCATTTTTCCATATTGAAATAATTTATTAGTACCTACTGTACACATACCTTGTATACCTTAGTACGTCATTTTCAATATTAAAATCATCGCTACTGCCTTGCTTAATATGACGTCGCAACAATAAGAAAAAAGAATTATACGCTTTTGCTAGGGAGGGAAAGAAAGTAGATTCGTAATTTAGAAAAAGGGATCGCGAGTAGATATATTGCGTAAAAAGCGAGGGTGGATCCGTACCGATCCGAAGTGAAGGTGGGAGACGATCTTCTCGTTAACGACGACAGCGTGGGGATAGAGAGGGCGGTAACGCGGGTATATATTCTCGATGCAGTCGAGACTAGCTACAGTTCATCAGGAGGCAAAATCGACGCAAGAGGAAAGAGCGCATATACGCGACACGCGATTGTATCAGTTGGAAGTCTCTATCAGTGACAGAAAAGACAGAAAGAAGTAATCCTCTCGATAAACGTGCGAGATATAGGGAGGGAAGAGGCAACAAGTGTGTGACAATCGGTGTCAGAACTAAATTGCTCGTGGTATAAACGTAGGCAATTATCTTTAATTAGCTCTCACTCGTTTCACATTAATTAATTGTGGTGCGCGTGAAGATGAATCTATCAGTCAGCACGCCGATTGTATGCGTTCTGCTCGTGACTCTGCTGTCGGAGACGGCGCACGCCAGGCCGTCACAGTGGGTTTTGAGGTACTTTTTTTTTTAGCAGCCCTTCCTAAACATTTGTCTTTTTTCAATTTTATCTTACTTCATACTTGGAGAAAGACGTACATGGAGAGAATAATTTTACTAAAGTATCTAAAAACTTGGCTATATATTTTCAGATAGATCTGAAAATAATTTTTTTGAACTATCAAAGTAATTATATAGGATGCACAAAATGGTTCCTGAAATATCAAATCTTTTTGCAGCATTACTCACTATACTTGAATGTTCTATATATAATTATTTTGGTAATTCAACATAATTATTTTCAAATCTGTATCAATTAAATTTCTAGATTTTCTTTTTTAGACTTCAGCAAAATCTCTTTTTTTGTATAGTAATGATAGTTATAAAGATGGCAACTATATAAGTTTTATATTTAAAATTAAGTGATTATCAATACATCTGAAAAATGAATACATGTAATTCTTATCCAGCAACTTTCAGCAATAATTACATAGTATAATTGAATAAATTAACGTACACATAAAACTTGTATAGTTGTTATCTTTATAGTTTTTCTCTAAATACAATTGTGATACTTACTATTTTTTTCATCTTTTCCATTACATCGTCTTTCCAACGTCTTCTCTAATATTATATATATTAAGTTCATTTAAGTTCTTGATCTTTTTATTGCACTATATGTTTATCTTAAACCTTCTTCTAAAGTACGAATGGATGAAAATCAAATTAGATCAAAATTTTAAGGCAGATCGTGCATTCAACTATCAAACAGTCATATAAGATCGTATGGAATGTCGTGAGGCAATTCGTGAAATTATTGCGATATCCTGATTTCTTCGCGATCGATGAAATTCAAATTCAACGTCGATTTAGCTTTTACGTCGTCAATCACTCTTGTTCGATTGAATATATCACTTCGTTTCTAGCGTAAAATTGGATTTATTTGAAATAATACAATCTCATTTCTCTTCGTTGTCACGTAATAGCGATTGGCTGTGCGAATAATTTCGCATAGCCTCTCTAAATCTGAATCAGTGAATAATCATTGATATCAGTGCCAAGTATGCCACTAATAATCAATGAATTAAATATCCCTAACCTAGCTAATCTTTATTATATGATCTAACTAATCTTGTTTTAGTGCTTAAATTCAATTATTTGAATACGATTGGAAGATTGAAATTAACTTGAAAATGTCAGTATTTTAATTATATAATGCTCAAACATTTTTTCTTTTTTAGTTAAACTTCACTGATTATCAATCTAAGTGTGCCATTGGATAGTTAGTTACTATACGCTGATTTAGATTTAGAGAGTAGATATATAAAGCAATACGGAAAATAATGCGGAGTGTAATAGATTGAGATCCCAAGAATTTTAATGTCTGTCCACGGAGACAAAGTAACTGACTTCTTTTCTGAAATCTCCGAATACGATGATAATATGTTTGTTAAACTTAGTCGAGACTTTGTCGCGTGCTCTATCTAATCTGTGTCGCACAGTGGCCCAGAATCGATTCTAGTCTGCCAAAAGTCAAAAAATAAATGGCATTTTTGTTACACACGATTAAATTAGCTTATATAGCTATACATTATCTTATAGCCATAAGTGAATATTTGATCCTAATTATTTCAATTATTTAAAAAAATTTTTTTAAAATAATGTTTATACTATATATTTATATTATATTTTCATTTATATTAGAAGCTAATTTGATCATACAACAAAAAATGCAATAATTTGTTTTTTTACTTTTGGCCGGCTAGAATCGATTCTGATCCATTGTGCATCGCATACACTTAAAAGATTAGCGCGGATATTAACGGGTACATTCTTTTTGTCTATCTTCAATGTGTTAAAAGTAAAATTGTGTTATAATCGATTGTTGACGATCACACGCGAATTGGGATTTTCGTGAAAAATAATTTCCAAAGAAAGTGACTTCATCTATATTGACATTTTTCGAATGATTCTTATTAGAATATTTTATAAAATTTTCGATTTATTGCAGTCGGCAGAAACGCCTTTCTGATCAAAGACTCGCCGAACTCGAGACACTTATAGCGCTGCAAAATGTGAAGGGCGTCGTGGTTCCCGTAGGATTCGGAAAAGTGAACCCAGCTATCTTGTAAGTTTATTTTCTAATTTGTTTCGAGCTGCAATAATCCAATTAATCAATTTTCTATTTATATATCGTTTGTTTTATTAATTTTTTTACAATAATATATTCCTAAGTGCATTCGCTTACATGCAGAACTTTCTTAAACACATTTAACGCGGTAAAAAAGTGCTACCTATAACAAAACACAAATACATTCTAACAAAATCATCCATTTGAAATTCGCCAAATGATTAATGATTCTGATTATCATTTAACCTCGTCTGCATAACGCAGACGAGATTAAATGATAATCGCTAGGAAGTTAATCACATTGCGATAAGAATTATGTCATAATTTTTTAGATACGTTCTTAAATCACTTATATGTAGAACATTTATTTACACTTATTTTACGAAGGCAAAAACACTCTTGATAATAAAATTAAAATTGTTTATACTCAATGTCTAAAAAAATCTAATTGACATATTATAACAAAATATAAGCGACTTATTTATAACTATATATTTTTATTAGTTGACATCTTTTAATAGAAATAAATTTAATTTCATTTAAAATTTCAATTTCATGTTGTAAACGATATCGAAGATGAACTAATAGAAAAGTTAAAATGTTTATATATTCTTATGTTATTATTCATACGAAACGAATTTATAGAAAATTGTTTTTGCAAAGGACATTGTCCTTTCTTAGTAATATTAAATTATTCACAAATTTTATCATTGTACAAAATTGTCATTGTACAAATCTGTTTATTGAAATTCACCAACTTCTATTTTTATGCGCCATCGTAACACAAACGAAATTAATTATTAGTAACGGAAAAATTATAATTTCGTTGTGCCTCTCGAAATAAAGTAATGAAATTAAGGCAAATAAGAGTGTAACGCAGTTATTGGGGCGTGATTAAATAATACTGTTGTTTCGTGCAGTATTTACTTGAATATATATTTCAATACGAATGTTTCGACTCTTTTTGAGTTATCAGTGATACACAATTCTTCAAATTTTTGACACTTGCCTCATACATCGTAAATTAATTATAGTTGATAATTGTATGGTAGGAAAATAGTTATGTCACGACAAAAGTTATATTAATTTTATTAATTTTTCACATATATTTTTAACATAAGCGCAAATGCTTACACGTGAAACTTTTCCTGAAGGGGATGCTGGAATTAAAAAAAATACACGAAATGCGACAAAACGCGTATTTTGTATGTTTCCGTTCATTTCGTTTTTCTTCTACAGAATAAAAAATTCTTCTCTAGAATAAAAAAAGAAAAACACAAATAGCTGTGGAGAAACTACAAATTGAAAAATCAAAAAAAATTGTAAATTATTAGTTTTCTGTTATCACGTAGGTCACTTATTCCTTACATACATATAAATAAATTCAAGTATATATGTATATATATATATATATACAAACAAAGGTATATATACTTTCCCACATTTGAATAATGTATAAGAATATAATGAGACCTTCAAATTTTTTAAGCTTATAAAAGAAATGAATTGAAAAATCGATGCGAGTGTACATAACCTACACTCATGCAATGTATAGGACATAGCCGGATCAAGAAATGTAATAACGTTTTACTTCATGCCATTAAAGATTTCATCTACCGCAGTTGCACTTGTTGCTTCTTAAATTCTTCAAATCTTTAAGTAACTTGTATACGGTATGGCAGCTAAAGAACTACGTAAAATATAAAAATAAAACAAGAAGTAAAAAAGCAAATGATAGGAGAAAAGGCACTCCTAACTCTCATATTAAAAAATTAATGTAAAACAAATAACGCTTTGAATGTTCAATATTTTCATTTTCCCGGCATATGAGAGCCTGGGAGCTTCTTAAGACGTTCAAAGGATATCCTTTGAACATCTTTAAGATGTTTCTTAAAGGTCTGTGTTATATAGATTAGAAAAGTAATCTTCAGTATTCTTCAGTATTCTCAGAGAAATATTTTAAGCTCTGTAGAAAATAATGGTACAACAGTACGACAATAAAGTTTTTGGTTGGTAGTTAAATTAGTAATAGTCCCATTCATATCTCGCGACATTGATACGCGTGCTATCGATTTCAACAGGAAAAATTGAAAAATGAGACAACGAAGCACTTTGACAAATACGCTTACAAATTGTAATGCAACGACGTCTGCTGAATAACATAATTGCATCGAGAGACGACCGGTAAAAGAGAAAAGAGAAAAAGAATAAGGAGAAGATGTGATCGTGACGAATGAAGATGAGAAGAACGCAACGGTGGTAAATGGAATCTCTAACTAGGTTACTTCTCTTTCAATGCTTCGTGAATAAATTCCTATCCGGACGCCGTTCCCACTCGCGTCGTTTCTGTGAAAAGGGACCTTGTGGGACTGTGATATATCTCACTGTTCTCTCTGCGTTGTAATTGCGCGTGAATTAATTGATGATATTTACGATGTCAATGATATTCGACGTCGCATATGTAATTAACAAGGAACATGAATATTGTCGAGCGATCGCATTACACCGTGTACACTGCTCGTGCTTGATTGACAAGCCGGTACTCGAAACTTGACTTTTCGATCTCATGCCTTCGAGTATTGTGTGATCATGCAGCTGAAATATTGGAGCGTATCAAATAATGTACGAACTATAACCGTATTCGCGAGCACGTATAACTTCGTCGCATTTTCATATGATTTCCACTTGGCCCACAATCCACCCTCACAATCTTACCTCGATTCTCTTCTAGGTTAACATTTATCCCAGATTATCGTAACATTCCTCTGAACTCTAGTTAGGCGCCAGGCACGAGAGAATGTGCCCCACTCTTCAATACTTTAACTCAAACAATTCTCGACCATTCTTTATTGGGATATACGAAATCCGACCGCTTAGCCACAGAATTGATAAAGGGGATGGTTCCCTCAAAAATAAGTCGGAAGGCAAGCGAAAAAAAATACAAGACTCACACACGAATTAATAATAAAGAGAAATGACAACGTATACTTGCCACTTCTGCAGTACTTTAAGGAATGCAGATCAGCTGTGGACTGGCAAAATTTTGTCTAAGTTATAATAAAATCAGTTATAATGCCAGTTAAAATAAAATCGATTTTAAATTTTAACCAAAGTGAAAAATCCATATTGAAATCCATAAACGGGTTTTACTATTTTTAGTTTACTATTCACCATTATTAAAGCTTAAAAAAATTTAAATAAAAGTGTATTAAATAAATATGTTACTTTAAATACGAAGCGCGGTCTGAATGTTAAGATGTTGAACTAAAAGTAATATGATTGTAAATTACAGAAAACGGAAGTATTATTTGTTTATATTATTTATGTTTAATACTTTTCTGTATAAGAACGGCATTTTTTTATGTCATATATTATATAATATTGTATATAAAATAATAATATTAGAGAATGTATAAAATATATGAAATAAAAATATTTCGAAAAATATTTGTGTTAAAATTTAAGAATGCTTATTTATTTACGTATCTATAAATCTTAACGAGCTTATCAACTTTTTCTGGAGCCAATGGATTTCTTAACTTACTGCAAACATGACTAAATATAGAGAAAATTCTCTCTATACTTGCTGACGTAGAGCTAAAGAGATTTGCCATAAAAATGTCAACTTTTTTTAGGGCCATTATCATTAAATGTAGAAACAAAGAAATTGCTAATGAAAGTTGATTCGTGGTACTTCGTGCGAGAATAAAAATCGTTTATTACCAATTCGAATGAATTAATTACGCAGAGACATTTCGGCTTGCCTTCAAGCCATTATCAGTATGTCTAAACATTTATTGCAATTCTCTATCTCCTTCATGGTGAGACGGAAGAGTGACGACTCATTGTCCTTATTCTATTGACACAAGGTTGGCAAGTCCAGATTATATTCATTCGAATTGATAATAAACGATTTTTATTCTCTTACGAAGTACCGCGATAAACTTTCATTAGTCCTTCTTTTTACATTTGACATTCTCGAGAGTTGTTACTTGTTTTATTTGTGTTACTTGTTTTATTTCCATTATTATTATTATTTATTTTATTAGCTAAAATATTAGCTAAAATATCCACCCGTTTCGCTGAATAAACTACAGAGCCATATTTAAATATTTTTTTCTGCCAAATTTTTTGATTTCGCGCAAAAACGCGTCGAATAGTATAATTTCATCGAAATTGAAGGTAAAGAGCGCTTTCTGCAAAATTATTATGGTTTTAACCAGAGAAAAACTGGATAAAACCCATTATATAACCAATAAATTGGGTTTGAAAAATTTGAATGAAAAATTTGGATTTTTGTCAACCCTGTCGAATACTGTACACGCATTAACAAAACGAACGTTCGGATTTCGATGTAATATGAGCTCGCAAGGATGGAATAATCTGATTTTTAGACGCGTAGAGGTACAATTATCGTTAAAATAGATTTCAATTCACCGATCGAACTTAACACTGAAACTCGCCGGAATACATTGGCAAAATCGCGTACAGATGATATTCAGATTCTAACGCGGAATTATTCGGCGGCAACTAATTGTTCCGACAACGCAAAATCCATGAAAATTACAGCTTGAAGTGCATCTTAAGCTAGATGTTGACTGAACAAACAATTACACGCAAAAAAACGACATGATGATTTGGCTATGGCGAGAGGACGACAAGCATAACGCGAGAATTATGGCGATACATTTGTGGCGATCTTAAAAATCCGCAACGATCACGAGCATAATATTTGCCGTTTCACTAGCTTGCGAGCTCTGCGGGTGAAATCCTAAGTGGAACGAATTTTGTGCGTGAACAGTCTCTGTAACATGGATGCCATTAAGATGATTGTACTACGCTGTAGAAAATCTGAAGACTCATCGAGTTCTGATGGTGAAGTAGTGTTTATCTCTTTCCGGATCATACGAATAATAAATACTTTTTTCATGTTAAAAATTTTGCAACACCGAGAATAAAACAAAATGTCTGCGCAAAAGGATAGCAGTTGATGATTAGAGTTGGTATAAAGAGATTGGCGTCAATGCATGTGCCTAATGCTGATTGGACTTAAGTGTCCTTAGAAAGAAGACAACATTAAAGAAAGAAGAGTTTAAGACGAGGAAAATGATAGATATAGAATACAGAATGGCGACTTCCGGCTAATTGGCGTCACTCTCTTTATATCCACTTTACAAACGACGAAACGACCCACGTACGAACCATGAGCTCGAGGCAATCGTGATTAATGACGGTTATTTATAACGTTTTGATTTCGATCACAACGATCGCCATCGTTATGTGGAACGGATTTACAGGCACTGCGAGCGTTGCGGATGTTAAGTGGAACGTAAATGACCCTAAACGAACGACACGAGGCATCCAAATTAGTCGCTACTCGCGGTAGCTTCAAATTCAACACGTGCAATTCGCCCAATCTCGCAATGGGATCGCGATGGCCTTACAATATTTCAACGCTTATTTCACCGGTACAGTCTCTTCTTCTCCTTTCGTTGTTCTCTCGATAATGCACAGGATTCTGCGTCCTCTCTTATCGAGATCCTCTCCTACCACAACGCAAGTGATTTCTCGGCAGTTCTTCAAACGCGAAGTTCTTCAGGATCGGGGCTGTCCCTGATTGGCCGATAACCAACTCACGTCTGATTGGCCGAATCGCGTGGGCCCGCGACAGCCATGTCTTCGTGGCCCGGCGCGGAATCTGAATTTCCACCAGGACAGCCTTCTATCAATGAAATCTTCTTATTTCTCTCCATTTTAATATTCTCTCCAGAATATTAAATTAATTCTCTCCTAGATTCATTGTTGAAATTAAATGATCATATTGACTTGCGGATTAACTATATTGAGCGACATCCTTTGAATTGAATCATGCACATGTAAGATGCGTTCTGTAAATTCTGACATTAGATTATAGTCGTCTACATGCTTTTTACTTTTTTATTGGAACAAGTACATTAATTTATCCATGGCTGAAGAGAGCTCAGTAAAGTCCGAAACGTTCCGAATTAAGATATCGTATTTTATTTAGATATTATGTGAAATAAACTGAATTATATTATTATCCGCCTAACCGTTGCTCGTTTTTTAAATTGTTGACTTTAACTAGATTACTTATATTACTTTCCACATATACGAGTGATTTGTTTTCGAATACTATTGAATAGATCCTATTTTACGCTGTAAGTCTTGACGGAATCTTGAGCCACTGTGGTTTGTCTGGCAAACTATTATCTGTTTCCACCAATGTAGATTAACTTTAATCTCGGTTCAACTTATTCTTCTTTTATTCGTCTTTTTCTAGTTCTAAAGATTATAAAAAGACGAAGAGTAAGTTGAACCGAGATTAAAGTTAATCTACATTGGTGGAAATGGGCATATTTTAGCTATTCTACTGTGCTTTCGTGTAATTCTTTCTAAACAGGTCCCGCGCTGCTTTTCCATGTAAGAGGCTCCCGCTCTGAAGCTCCGGTATCCGTTAAATTTTTTCTGTAACAATAGAGTCGGCACTAGAAGGGCGCGAATGTAGATAGGAAAGATACAATTTGCGCTTTCCATGCTTTTAATGCGCTAATAATGCAATTTCTTGAATTGAATTGTTTAACTTTATTGTTTTAGCTAAATTAGATATATTGAGTAAAAGCAGAAGCGACGTATATAGAAATGATTAAAGCCTTTTTTTTTGTCCATGCTCGGAGATAGAATTGACCAATTGTATTAGTCATGTGATCGAATTATTCAAGTGTGATTTGTTAATTGTCTATTTGTGGGAGATCTCAGAGCGATTTTTAACATCATGTAGACTACACAAGTCTTAAAAATAATTCAAATTGAGTAAAAGATACTGCTTTAATAGTACTTATATCTATTGTATTTTATATATATATATAAAACATTATATGATAGTTAAATTCGGTGTTTGTGGAAAAAAACGTGAATTTTGCATCTCCATCGAGAATCTCAAACTTTTGTGCGCAAATATAAAAAAAAATCTCAAGAACGTGAAGCAACCGCGATTTATACTGCTGGACGATCTGCGCGACAGACAGTGAATATGATATACTGCGAGAAATTGATACGAAATTTAAAAATACCCCGAGCTACGAGCGTGATTCTTCTTCTCATAATCTTTTTCTTGTCATTTATTATTATATGAGACTTCTTTTTTGCATATCTTGGCGACGACGTTATCGAGAAAGCAATTAATTGAACTTCAATAAACAAATTGTGAGATGATAAATATTGTCGTACTTGGTAGGGAGCATTGTAAATTATGCTTGTATAACAACCATTCGCTAACGATAAAACTCATTAACTATTATTACTTGGTGGATTCTTAGCGATTGCACGAGTATTGCATGAGTATTGCATGAGTATTGCACGACTGTTGCGCTGGATGGCGTTATCTCTCTTCCCCTTTAGACGCAAACATTCAGCATGATTGTGCGAAATTATTTAGTTCAAACGTTTAGCCTGATCGTGCGAATTTACCTGGATCGTGCGAATTTATCTTGAAAATAAAATTCAATGTTAACAAAAATTTAAGGATATATGTGCTACATCTCAGAACTTAATATTATTAAAAATATCAATATAACAATTTCAGATTATCTTATTATATCTAATATCTAATAAAATTTTTTTAAGCACAATTCTCTTATTGATTTAAAAGTTATTTAATTTTTTTGTTAATTTTGATTTTTATATTTAAAATTGTGTTTTACATGTAACTAATTTGTAAATTTGATGAAGAAGTAACATTAAAAATTAAATCAAATTTTAAACATATACTGATCAAACAATAATAAATATTTAAAATGTGCAAAAATTTATTTGGCTATACTTACGCGTTTAAAAGTTATTGACCTACAATTTCAGAGAAAAATATGGTCATTTTGATGCATAAAATCATTATAAGCCAAATTATTTGTCGTTCCGTTTCATCAATTCGGTTTTACAACATATTCACGGACTAATGTCAAAATTTTTTTCATGACGTTGGCTGATATTAACTTATTTTGACTGATTGTTTAACTGATTTTTTTTTTAGCTGATATAATATAATCAAAATATTCTTCAGCGATTTATATATATGTTATATTGTTATGTGTGTGTGTGTGAGAGCGCGTGGTGCGCGCGTGTGTGTAGATAACATAAAATATCGATTACAAATATATATAATATAAGTAAAAATAATAATATAAGTAATAGTGATAAATTGATATAATTAATACACGGAAAAATAATGTTATAATAGCATTACTTTAATTGAAAATGGTTTTGTTAATTTAATAATGAAACAAATAGCATTTTATTAAAATAAAAGTTTGTTGATATATTTTATCAATACGTGTTAATGTATTCATTTTATTATTACTATTATTGAATTATTTTAAATTACATTACTATTAACTATGTGTGTAGTGATGCTGGTTAATATATTTTTCTTGTGTATAAAATTACTTATAATAATAAGATGATACTTGATTAACATTCCGTGTTCGATGGATCGATTATTTGACCATTGTTTTACTATTGTAGAGGCCGTAAACGGAGATCCATCTCGGAGGACAATCTTCGAAAATTGCAACATTTCCTACTACTCATTACTCAAGGCTCGGAATCAACCGTGGACCAATCTGATCAGAATCGTCCCTTAACGTGGGTAAGTGCAAGATAATATCGTTGAAATTGATGCGTATAAATATATGTACAGTGTGTACAAAAGTATTCATATAGAGAAAATATTTTTTAAACAAACTTTATTTTTTAAAATTAAATATTATCCAGCGAGAAATGAGTCGACATCGAATTGATGTCGAATCGATATCGATACGATGATTTCAATTGATGATCATTTCTTGCTAGGTAATTAACAATTTACTCCTACAGTATAAAATAGACTGTATGTTTCTTAAAATTATATGTACCAAAAAGATGTGTATTAATTATAGAAAATATATCATCTGAAAAATAAGCGAAAATTAAAAGTTCCATTGTTTGGATGTTCAAGAAGTATTCGAGAAATTTAGCTTATATATATCAGAAATACACGCGAAGCGCTCATTTGGATATGTTAGAACAGAATGTATTCATTGTATAAAATTGCTAATTTTATATTTTACAAATAAGACTTTTTTTTTATAAAAAATTTCCTTGTACGAATACTTTTTGCTCTCACTGTATGTGCAATCTGTCTATCACCCTTGTTTCGCACAATGTCGTAGCTACGACATTTTTACGTGATAGTAAGCATGTAGACGTTATCAAACACTTTACCTATACATTTCATTTTCGGGGACACGTTTCACGCAAAATGTCGTAATAGGTCGTAACACTTTCGAATACATGTGACGGTTTCCTTCGTGATCGTTTATCATGTCTGCTTGAGTGAATAATATTTTACGATAAGAAAAATCGGTCAAATCAGCAGTGGTAAAAATCTAATGAACGTAATTAGTAATCTTCTGGAAGTTTCCGAGAACATAACGTGGGATGCTCTTACTTTGTTCCTGTTCTTTCCATCAGGTTATCTATTTTTCTCTTCTGTTTATGTAGATAATAAGTAAGCGTATAAAATATAAAATGTAATTATTATTGCGCTTACATTCTGTATATGTCAAGTATATACTGTTGTCCGGTAAAAAATTTGTAAAATATAATTATATGTATAGCTTCTTAAGACTTCCTCTTACGTTAAGCATCTGGTCTGTATTATACTTCTTTCATATGCTTATGTTGCGTACGCTGATCATTCAATTGTCACAAACATATATAATTATATGTACTGGTGTAAAAAGTGAAAATAATAATTAATCTAGTTTTATTACTAAAATATTATTAGCATCACATTCTAAAATACACACATTAATCAAATATTTAGATATTTAAAAAGCACACTCGAAAATGTATAGAAGTTTTCAAGAGACTCGTCAATTTAATTCGCATATCTTATTATAAGACTTTTGGGTGTTTTCTTCTTACAAGAAGTGCGCTCACCTCATACCATGTACTAC